>CM076581.1:860764147-861264538 GCA_034641835.2 Pinus albicaulis
GAACCTGGATTAAGACTGATTTACAGCGCCAATTCCTTTAGTCCTCTTGCTGGAACAGTGCGCTCAGGAGCTTTCCACATGCAGAATGGAGAAGCACCATGCGAATTTGGATACTGTGCCTAACGATCCTTCAAGCCCTCCAACAGAATCCTTCGACACCTTGTTGTCTTCTTTTGCCAAGCTTCAATCACAGCAGCATCCGTAGAAGTAGGCTTTGGAATTTATTTCTCTATGAATTCCAACAACCATTTGTCATCTAACTCTTATCCATCCTATCTTTCCATGCAATATAATTTGTTGCCCTTCAAGGCATACTCCAATACGCAAACAAAGCCAAAGAAAGACATCTTGGCTGACACCAAGAAAAACAATTACACAGTTAATTTAACAACTCCAAACTATACTTCAGTCTGTAAATTTGTGAGTGGAGTCCTTTCCATCAATTAAATTGCCGGGCATTGCAGGACCTTTCACCTTCAAAGAAGGATGAATGGGAGAGCTACACAGCACCGATTACGGACTCACGAAGAAATAAAATAAAATCACTTTGAATAATAGATACGATGATCAATATCGCTCGATACCATGTATAAATTTGAATAATTTGCTGAATTATTCACCGAGATTATCCTGATTACACACTATTTAAGCTTCATGCATAATACATAACCTCTTCTACAATTGATCATCAATATGCAGAAATAGAAGCAGTCGCATGCGCACATTAAAACATAATCAAGCACACATATAACACGGTATGTAATGGGGAAAGCATACAGCTGAAAACCCCCAACTATCTGTATATTATAATGATAGAGAACATGTAACAATACATAGCACAAAGCTCTCACAGCTCTCAGCACTATCTCACATGCTACACACAAACTAGCTCAGATATAGAACAAGTCACAAGTTCAAATCTTCTCCACAAGTCTGCCTGCCTCTACTATGCAATCCAAGATGAGAATGAATGAATTAAGTTCATGCTAGCTGAAATACTCTTTGAAATCTCACTCAATGATTGTGCACCAAATCTCATGCACACTATAGTCACAACTGATAGTAGACTCCACCCTTTCTCCTACCTCTAACACCTGTCTCCACTGAACTGTCCATGCACTGAGTTAACTAATGTGTTCTTTAGTTGAATAATGAGTTAATAATTAGTGAATTAATTAATAATTAATTCACACCACTCATATCTAGTGTATTAGTCATTTTAACTAAATACGACTAGTTCAACTAAGTTAAACCGAACACAACTCCACCAATTGTCTCATCAACTCCACCAAACTCTGCCACATGAGTTCTAACTGAAGTCAACCATGCAATAGCTCAACTAACCCTTATGAAAAGCGTATTTCCTTCTGTCAGCTGCATGTGCCACATCCAAGCATAAAACTAAAGTGCTCCAAGAGGATAAGATAATGTTTATAGTCTAAATATTATTAAGGGTTAATAATATTTGACTATTCTATTTTTAGCTCGATAGTCTAAAAATAGAAACCACCCAATGTCTAAAAATAGAGGTCCATCTATTTTTACCAACTTGACCAATCATCCATAAATAGCATCTTGCAACTCATAGACCATGATCCATATGTCTAAAAATAGACATAGTCTAAAAATAGACTTTTCGACAAAAATCACATGTGTGGTCCCCACCTAGTTTAGGTGATCACTTTCCAACTAGGATCAGGAAAGATGTTTCAAGAGGCCTCCTTCACTGTTTCTTGTTGCCATTTTCAACACTCCCTCTCAACAATAAAGGAATGTCTTTGCATGCAACATGCAACTCCATGCATTCGCCCTACAACCTTCACAAGCGCCATGCAACTCCATGCATCTGCTCTGCAACTCCATGCATTCGCCATGCACCCTTTGCATGCGCCAGCCACCAACTCCATGCATGTGACATGCAACTCCATTAATTCACCATGCACCCTTTTCATGCGCCATGCAAACTCTGGCATGCACCATATGTAACTCCATGCATGCACCATACCCTTTGCATACAATATCTCCAAAGCAGAAAGGCCTCCAAAACAACTCAATCGATCCCCTGATGCGCCATGAAACTCCAGCATGCATCTATCATCAAAGTCTTCGACTTCTGCTGGTACCAACTGCACATGTCATCAGGAACTACTGCGCTGTTGAAATCTTGCACCCATGCACTCTTGCACTTGCTGTCAACTCTGATCCGCGCTCCAGTATCCGACACTGTCACTTTGATCTGCCTGCATCACTCCAACTGATCTTTCTACTGCTGCGCTGTGGGCACCTCGTAGCCAGGTTCAATTCATGAGATCCACACCATCTCATGAATCCTACCCAGAAATCTCCTCTTGGGATTAATCATGCATGTCGCCCCACCTCTCACCTGGTGGTATAGCTGCATGCACTCCCTCTGCCCATCTGGCATGAAATTTCTCTGCATGAGTGGTTTCTTCCACTCCATGATCCTCTTCTTGTGGCTGCTCCACATCCCGAGGTTCACTATCACCTGCATGCAAAACTTGCTCCCTCTCAAGCATCAGTTGCATGTCTTTCTCCTGCTTCCCAACAGCAGGAAGCTCCATAGACATCCCATCTACTTCAAGTCTGTAGAGATTCTTTGCCCGAATCCCAACCTTCTTGACTTGTCCCGTTGCCTTGTGCCGAAGGAAAACTTTTCCTTATCTGAAGACAAATTCATACCCTTTATCCTCTAACATTGCGACTGAGATTAAATTCTTTGTTAGACCTGGTACATGCAATACATCTTGTAAAAGAATGAGTTTACCTGACTCCCTCTGAAAGGTTGTAATTTGATACAGGTCAGCATTGTATCATCCACCAAATCACCTTTCAACATGCCATCCAGAGCCTTTTTTCTCAAACAAGTCAACTGAATTTGCAGGTCTAGTCATGTGAAAGGAAGCGCCACTATCAAAATACCACCCCGATCCCAATGCACTAGACACCATGCATGCGATCAATGAGAAGTCGAGTCAAGTGCAGGGGCAAGAGCCTCACCATTTACAACTCGGCCCGACACAACTTGTTCTTCTTCTTCTGTGGACAATTTGTGGCGTAATGTCCATGATCGTGACAGTGAAAACACTTCACTTTGGACATGTCACGCTTTTTACCATCCGCACCAGATTGAGAAGCCTTCTCCTTTCCCTTCCCTTTCCTTGCTTTGGCAGCCAAAGCACAGTCTTCTTCATCAGATGCCTTTGATGAAGATTCGTCCCTGGTACTCCGCCTTATCACCTCTTGCACAAGATTAGACCACAGTCTTTCCCATCCTAGCAATTTCTCCCGACCATTGACATTGTCCTGATATGCATGCCAACTTTTTGGAAGCCCTAGGATAGCCAAGCTCACCAGTTCGTCATCCTCCACACTAACTCCTACACTCCCAAGTTCATCCCTGCAATGGACAAACTTTGTCAAGTATACCGGAATAATGTCATTCTTCTCCATCTTTATTTTCTTGAGTTTATCCTTGAGCGCCAACTTCCTTTGGTCACTCTTGCTCTGGAACAATTCTGTCAAAGCTTCCCACATCAAGAATGGAGAAGCTTTACCATGCAGGCTGGATACTATGCGATCCTTCACGCCCTCCAACAGAATCCTTCGACACCTTGCTGTCTTCTTTTGCCAAGCTTCAATCACAGCAGCATCCGTAGAAGTAGGCTTTGGAATTTATTTCTCTATGAATTCCAACAGCCCATTGTCATCTAACACTGCCTCCATTCTGTCTTTCCATGCAATATAATTCGAGCTGCCTTCCAAGGCATACTCCAATCACAATCCGACGAAAAACATCTTTGCTTTTGACACCAAGAAAAAAAAATTCTGCAATTCGAATTCCAACAGCTCCAAACTCCACCGCTTCCAATCTAAAATTCGCGAGAACAAATTATTTCCAAATTAGAGATCGACTGCATGGGAATTTACCAGACCTTTCATCTTCAAAGAAGGATGAATCCGAAGGCTACCTGGCCCGATTGCGGGCTCTGCCTGAAGAAATAAAATGCAATCACTTTTTGAATAATAGATCTGATGATCAATATCGCTCTGATACCATGTAGAAATTTGAATAATTTTCTGAATTATTCTCTGAGATTATCCTGGTCACATACTATTTGAGCTTCATACATAACACATAATCTCTTCTACGCATTAATCATCACATGCGGAAATAAAAAAAACAAGCGGTATTGAAAACATTCACATCCGCACATAGAAATTCAACACATATAACACAGTATGTATACCGGGGAAAGCTTACAGCTGAAAACCCCCTACTGTTTGTATATTATAATGAAGAAGAATCATGTAACAATCTCAGTACAATACTCCTCACAAGTACTCAGTACTGTCTCCAAAAGTTACACACAAACTAGCTCAGTTTTGAACAAGTCACGGGTTCAAAACTCCTCCACTGTTTGCCTGCCTCTACTGCGCAATCCAAGATGAGAGAATGGATGGAATGAATTCAAATTCCCTTGGCTTTAAATGCACAATCCTCATTGGCAATCTCCTCCAATGATTGTGCAAATCTCATGCACACTATAGTCACAATTGATAGTAGACTCCACCCTTTCTCCTACCTCTTCCACTGGTCTTCACTGAACTGTACATGCATTGAGTTAACTGATGTGTTCTTTAGTTGAACAATGAGTTAATAATTAGTGAATTAAATAATATTTAATTCACACCACTCATCTCTAGTGTATTAGCCAGTTAAACTAAATACAACTAGTTCAACTAAGTTAAACCGAACACAACTCCATCAACTGTCTCATCAACTCCACCAAACTCTACCACATGAGTTCTAACTGAAGTCAACCATGCAATAGCTCAAATAACCCATAGGAAATTCGAATTTCCTTCTGTCAGCTGCATGTGCCACATCCAAGCATCAAACTGAAGTGCTCCAAGAGGATAAGATAAAGTTTATAGTCCAAATATTATTAAGGGCTAATAATATTTGACTGTTCTATTTTTAGACAGGTAGTCTAAAAATAGACTTCGACCTGTATGTCTAAAAATAGATGTCCATCTATTTTTACCAAATTGACCAATCATCCAAGAATAGCATCCCGCAACTCCTAGACCATGCTCCATATGTCTAAAAATAGACATAGTCTAAAAATAGACTTTTCAACAAAAATCACATGTGTGGTCCCCACCTAGTTTAGGTGATCACTTTCCAACTAGGATCAGGAAAGATGTTTCAGGAGGCCTCCTTCATTGTTTCTTGTTGCCATTTTCAACACTCCCTCTCAACAAGAAAGGAATGTCTTTGCATGCGACATGCAACTCCATGCATTCACCCTGCAACCTTCACAAGCGCCATGCAACTCCATGCATGCGACATGCAACTCCATGCATTCGCCATGCACCCTTTGCATGCACCATGCAAACTCATGCATGCACCATGCAACTCCATGCATGCACCATGCACCCTTTGCATGCAACATCTTCGAAACTGAATAGGCTCCAAACAACTCAATCAATCTGATGCATCTATCATCAAAGTCTTCGACTTATGCAGGTACCAACTGCACATGTCATCAGGAACCACTGCACTGTTGAACTCTTGCAACCATGCACTTTTTCACTTGCTGTCAAATCTGATCCACGCTCCAGTATCTGACACTATCACTTTGATCTTCCTGCATCAATCCAACTGATCTGCTACTGCTGCGCTGTGAGCACCTCGTAGCCAGGTTCAACTCATGAGATCCACACCATCTCATGAATCCTGCCCAGAAATCTCCTCTTGGGATTAATCATGCATGTCACCCCGCCTCTCACTTGGTGGTATAGCTGCATGCACTCCCTCTACCCATCTGGCAGGAAATTTCTCTGCATGAGTGGTTTCTTCCACTCCATGATCCTCTTCTTGTGGCTGCTCCACATCCAGAGGTTCACTGTTACCTGCATGCAAAACTTGCTCCCTCTCAAGCATCAGTTGCATGTCTTTCTCCTGCTTCCCAACAGTAGGAAGCTCTGTATACATCCCATCTACTTCAAGTCTGTAGAGATTATTTGCCCGAATCCCAACCCTCTTGACTTGTCCCGTTGCCTTGTGCCGAAGGAAAACTTTTCCTTCTCTGAACACAACTTCATACCCTTTATCCTCTAACATTGCGATTGAGATTAAATTATTTGTTAGACCTGGTACATGCACTACATCTTGTAAAAGAATGAGTTTACTTGACTCCCTCTTAAAGGTTATGGTACCAATGCCGATAGCATTGTATCGTCCACCATCGCCCAACTCAACATGCATCTGGATACCTTTCTCCACCAAGTCACTGAAAAGATTGCATCTCCCGTCATGTGAAAGAAAGCACCACTGTCCAAGAACCATACTGATCCCATCACACTTGAGACCAAGCATGCGATCAGTGAGAAGTCCGACTCAAATTGCGAGGCAAGAGCCTCACAGTACAACGACTCCGGCCCGGCTGCTTGTTCTTCTTCTTCTGTGGACAATTTGTGGCGTAATGTCCATGATCGTAGCCATTGAAAACACTTCACTTTGGACATGTCACGCTTTTACCATCCGCACCAGTTGAGAAGCCTTCTCCTTTCCCTTCCCTTTCCTTGCTTTGGCAGCCAAAGCACGGTCTTCTTCATCGGATCCTTTGATGAAGATCCATCCCTGGTACTACGCCTTATCTCCTCTTGCACAAGATCCGACCAAAGTCGCTCCCATCTTGGAAATTTCTCCCGACCATTGATAGAATCCTCATAGGAATGCCAACTCTTCAGAAGCCCAAGGAGAGCCAAGCTCACCAATTCTTCTTCATCCACACTAACTCCTACACTCCCAAGTTCATCCCTGCAATGGACAAACTTTGTCAAGTATACCGGAATAGTGTCATTCTTCTCCATCTTTATTTTCCTGAGTTTATCCTTGAGCGCCAACTTCCTGTGGTCACTCTTGCTCTGGAACAATCCTGTCAAAGCTTTCCACATCAAGAATGGAGAAGCTTTACCATGTAGGCTGCATACTATGCGATCCTTCACGCCCTCCAAAAAAATCCTTCGACACCTTGCTGTCTTCTTTTGCCAAGCTTCAATCACAGCAGCATCCGTAGAAGTAGGCTTTGGAATTTCTTTCTCTATGAATTCCAAAAGCCCATTGTCATCTAACACTGCCTCCATTCTGTCTTTCCATGCAATATAATTTGAGCTACCTTCCAAGGCATACTCCAATCGCAATCCGACGAAAGACATATTTGCTTTTGACACCAAGAAAAAAAAATTCTGCAATTCGAATTCCAACAGCTCCAAACTCCACCGCTTCCGATCTAAAATTCGTGAGGAAAAATTATTTCCAAATCAAAGATCGACTGCATGGGCATTTACCTGACCTTTCACCTTCAAAGAAGGATGGATCCGAAGGCTACCTGGCCCGATTGCAGACTCTGCCTAAAGAAATAAAATGCAATCACTTTCTGAATAATAGATCTGATGATCAATATCGCTCTGATACCATGTAGAAATTTGAATAATTTGCTGAATTATTCTCCGAGATTATCCTGGTCACATACTAATTTAGCTTCATACATAACACATAATCTCTTCTACACATTAATCATCACATGCGGAAATAAAAACAACAAGCGGTATTGAAAACATTCACATGCGCACATAGAAATTCAACACATATAACACAGTATGTATACCGGGGAAAGCTTACAGCTGAAAACCCCCTACTGTCTGTATATTATAAGGAAGAAGAATCATGTAACAATCTTAGTACAATACTCCTCACAAGTACTCAATACTGTCTCCAAAAGTTACACACAAACTAGCTCAATTTTGAACAAGTCACGGGTTCAAAACTCCTCCACTGTTTGCCTGCCTCTACTGCGCAATCCAAGATGAGAGAATGGATGGAATGAATTCGAATTCCCTTGGCTTTAAATGTGCAATCCTCATTGGCAATCTCCTCCAATGATTGTGCAAATCTCATGCACACTATAGTCACAACTGATAGTAGACTCCACCCTTTCACCCACCTCTAACACTGGTCTCCACTGAACTGTCCATGCACTGCTGTTAACTGATGTGTTCTTTAGTTGATTTATGAGTTAATAATTAGTGAATTAATTAATAATGAATTCACACCACTCATCACTAGTGTATTAGCCAGTTAAACTAAATACAACTAGTTCAACTAAGTTAAACAGAACACAACTCCACCAACTGTCTCATCAACTCCACCAAACTCTGTCACATGAGTTCTAACTGAAGTCAACCACGCAATAGCTCAACTAACCCATAGGAAATTCAAATTTCCTTCTGCCAGCTGCATGTGCCACATCTGTAGCTCGAACTGAAGTGCTCCAAGAGGATAAGATAATGTTTATAGTCCAAATATTATTAAGGGTTAATAATATTTGACTGTTCTATTTTTAGCCTGGCAGTCTAAAAGTAGAAACCGCCCAATGTCTAAAAATAGAGGTCCATCTATTTTTACCAACTCGACCAATCATCCATAAATAGTATCCTGCAGCTCATAGACCATGCTCCATATGTCTAAAAATAGACATAGTCTAAAAATAGACTTTTCGACAAAAATCACATGTGTGGTCCCCACCTAGTTTAGGTGATCACTTTCTAACTAGGATCAGGAAAGATGTTTTAGGAGGCCTCCTTCACTGTTTCTTGTTGCCATTTTCAACATTTTCCAAGACCACCTCACCAGGATCTAAATTCTATCATCCATCTAAAGATTTAACCAAACAAGGAACCAACAACACTAAAGCCATCCAAGAAATGACAAGACAAGTTGGAAAACCATTGTCAATCCAGAAAAAATCCCATGCCAATGACAACAAAGCAACCAAGTAACCAAATGCATGTACCATGCATCCAAATCTCAACAATGAAATCACACACGAACCCTGTTACTTGCAATGATTTCCTGTTGTAGCTACTTTTCCAACCTTTTAATTTTGCTCCCTTTCTTTACTTTTCTTCCTTGCTCTTCCAAGTGCTTCCTCTATCTCATGTTAGATATTTAATTCTGAAAGTGATTAAGGCTAGATGATCCAAGATATTTTTCTTTGAGATGGATTAAAGAATTACATGTAAAATTGCATCTTAACCATGAAACTTAAAAGGCATAAACATAAGAAGAGAGAAGCACATAAAACCATGCAAATAAGACAAGAAATTGATATCAGAGTTTTTCTAGGAGGGAGTACGTCTCCGGGCCCTGCTCAATCAGTGGGGAGGCCCTCTTTCATTAAGTGGAAAATAAAATGAAAGTACAAGCATCAATTCAAAATTACACCCTTATACCTCCATAGATGAAAGTGCCCAAAAATTGGAGACCTATGATTAAGAAATGGACAACACCGTTGGATTCATGTCACCGAGAGGTGTAGAATCCATATAAAATTTGCCTAATTATGACGCCGGAAAAATCTGGGCCCTTTGGAGATGAGCTCAGTTCATGATTCCACGTCCCTCCTACAAGGTGCTCACGGTTCGACTTTTCCTTGGTAAACATGCTGCTCCAGGTCTGCCTGGGCGCACTTCTGAAGTGCAATTTTATATAATAAAGGTGGGCAGACTCCCGAAGGAGCCCGCTTGGCATGATGGTTATGGATCCTAAGTTTGAGGGAGGGGGTCAGGAAGTCAAACCCTGCCCCCTCCATAAAAAGGTGTCATAATGTTTTATAACCCACAACATATCTTTTTAAAACCCGTCGCATTTATTTTAATGGTAGGTTGGGGGGGTCGGACCCGCATTGGGCGGCCCGCCCCATAACTCGCATTGACATTGTCATATATGTGGAGTGTAGAGGGGGGGGGGGGGTGATGTTGATAGCTAGCGCTCCTCCCAATGTACAATGGTTGGTAATATACAGTGTGGGGCGGCAGGGTCATTGCCGCCGACCCCACTAATTTAACGCAAATTTTGTTATGTGGTTGGAGCGAGGGCGAGGGTCATGGCCCGCCCTTTCCCTTTTTTAAATTTTAAATTTTTATTTATTTATTTTAAATTTTTTATATACTCTTTTGTGTGTGTGTGTGTGTGTGTGTAAACCAACCCATTTTTTAAAACTTCTCGATTTTTGACCGAAGGAGTGCTTTTAACTATCCCACAATTTCGCCCAGAATCCGACCGGAGTTGGCCGGAATCCGGTGCCCGGATTTCTACAAATTCGTCGCCTCCTTAAGCTACCACATCACCAAGTCAACCCATAAACTTTGACTGCTTCTAACTCTTCCATACAGAATCGAAATTGAGTGCCGTCTGCACCATTGGAGTCAGAAAGACAAGTTCTTCAACTTGACACTACCACTTTTCTGACATTTTGATTTTAAAGCCTTTTACTTAAGCCACTTGTACTTGGACTTGTACGATCCTCTTGGATCGCTAGAACTAACCTAAGTTGTGAATTTTTTCTTTGATGCCTTTTTATCATTGATGTCTAGTCTCTTTCTTTCCTTTTTCCTTTATTCTTCATTTTCTCTTTAATTTCCCTTGCATTCATATTCTTGCCTGTTCATCTTCATTTTCTCCTATTTTCCTTTGTTTCTTGAATTAATTTCCATTTGTTGCCTTTTGCCTTTGCCAATGCCATTGCCAATTTCCATAGCCATTAATTAACCACAGGTGACCCGCAATGTGATTTTGTTTCCCTCCATTCAACTTGGAATATGTGTCCCATGACATTCGTTGATTTTTTACCTTTTTACATGGAAGTATATCCCAGGGTTGTTACAACTGTGGCCAATAGAGTTGTGGAGGGCTCTCTTATAACTATGATGAACATACGAAAGGATTTCCTTCGATGTACAAGTATGCTTGGAGTTTGACATGCACAATATATGCATAATCATCGTGTTGACCACTTCTATTTATCCATTTAATTGAGGATCAAAGGTAATCAATTTGGTCAACTTGGTATCCATGTGATACCATAGGTTGCACCAAACAGTTCTAATGAACCTATTTTCCCTATTTGAAATAATGGTCTCAGGTAGCCCAAAATGAACCTAAACACACTCAAAGAAGAGTTTAGCAATGGCTTCAGCTGTGATGCGCTTCTTGCGTGGTGCCAAAATGGTCAAATTGGAAAACTAGTCGACGACCAAAAAGACAATCATTACCATGTGTAGTGTATAGAAAACCTGACATGTAATCCATGGAGATGGACTGGCAGGGCTTGTCTAAGGTAGGTAGAGGAGTGCACAACCCCTGCTTCTTGATGGTTGGTTTAGCAATGGCATAGATAATGCATGATTTGATTTACCACTAGGAAACCTCTCAGAGCTTTAGCGAATAGAAATATTTTTCAAGCATTTCAATTTTTTTATCCATACCAAAATGTCCTACCACCAAAATAATGTGCCTCTTATATTAGCTTTGCATGCTTGCTTGAAGGAACACAAAGGTGCCCTATGTAGCACAAGAGTGAACCTTGGAGATGGAATTCTAGAAACTTGCTAGCTTTCCATTAACATCTGGTATGTGGTAGTGAATTCAGAGTCATTTTTGTATAATTGTTGCCACCCAAAGGTATCATTCTCATAAGAGTTAAAAAATGTGTTTAGCGCCACAACTGGGGGCCACTGAGGCAGTTTGTGACATGTTTGATGCTAGCATTCTTGAATTTGATGTTCAAATGAAATAGTTGCAGGTATGTGGACCATGTTTTATAGCGCTTGTTCTGTAATTTTCCTTGTGTCTACATAAATTACATAGGTCTGTGATCATTGTGGATGATTGTCTCCTTCCCTAGAATATAATGATTCCATTATAAACAAGATTGCACAATGGAGTACATCTTCATATCATAGATGGGGTATCTCTAGATATTATCAAGGAGTGTTTCATTGTAATAGGCCACCAAATGTCCCTGTTGAGTGGGGACTACACCATTAGCATAGTCAAAGGCATCTGTCCCAATCTCAAATGGTTGTTGCAGTTCTGACAAGGTGAGGCGTTTATCTAAAGCAAAGGTGGTGTTTTAGATCCTTGAATGCCTTTTTTTGTGACTCAGGCCATAAAAAACTTTCCATATTATCCTCCTTTGGTCACTTAACTTAAGGGCCAAGCGATAAAGGAGAATCAAAACACAAATATTTGATAAAAGTTATCAAAGCCAAATAAGCTATGAAGCTATGTTAGAGTCATCGAGGCTGTCCAATCCTAAATGAATTGGATCTTGGATGGGTCCACATGCACCCCATGTTCATCCATAATGTGTCTAAAATAGTGTATTCTCTACATGTCAAATGAAAATTTCTCCAAATTGGCATACAACTTGTGTTTTCATAGGGTGCTCAATACCTATTGAATGTGTTGTAAATGCTCTGCTCAGGTTTTGCTAAAAATGAGGAATTCATCCAAATAACCAACCACAAAAGAGTTTTCGAAAAGTCATAGGATATCATCCGTCATCCTCATGAAATTTTTTTGAGCATTAGTCAAGCCAAAGGGCATGACCAAACACTTGAAAATGGATTTTCTAGATTTGAATGTTGTCTTCCATTCATCAATTTGTTCAATTGGAACCTGGTGGTAGCTTGAATTCATATAAATCTTACTAAAGAACTTGAAACCCTTAAGTTGGTCAAGAAAACCATCAATCCCGGGGATTGGATATATGTTCTTGACAAGTATTTTCTTAGGATCGATAATCAATACATAGCCTCCATGTCCCATCCTTCTTTTGCACCATATAATTAGAATCTTGCAAGGTGAGGAGCTCAGTCAAATGTGGTGCTTATGAGCTCATGAATCTAATGTTTTATTTCCTTATTCTCCAATAGAGAGCATTTATATTGTGGGTCATTAGGCAACGGAGCACCAATTATCAAGTTAATTGAGTGTTTGACTTAGTGTAGGGGAACCCCTACAGGTGTGTTATAGGTCTATTTGGGCATCATCCCAAAACACAGATCAATATTCATTAGGGTCTATCATACTGTAAATTGGTTTCTACATGCCCTAAAAAAGTCATCACATTGATGGTCTTCCTTCATGAAAGTTTCACTACTTAGATGCCAGTTGAAGTGCCCCATTGAGCCATCAACGCACCCTAGACAACTGTAACTGCTTTGCATAACATCTACTCCCATGCAAGGCTGCACTATGGAGGATCTAGGCCCATTTTAGAGTGCGTTGGTCCACTGGGAGCAGATTTTTCATTGGATTCCAGGAATCTTCCAAACCTCTAGTGACTTCTAGAAGTTGTTCCAACTCTCACCTCATCTGATTGCCTCTAATTTGGAACCCATGAAGTCATTAAACCTCTTATCTGCTTATTCCCATGAACAAGGAAACCTATCCATTTTTTGGAAAGCCATTCAATGATTCATTTATGTCAAACTACATTCATCTACTTATAAATAGAGCACTGAACATAGTGCACAAGAGGGCAAGAATTTGTGTTAAGTAGAGTTATACTAGTGAGATATCAACTCTTGAAGGTATTGTGCATGTACTGTGATGTTGTTGGATCATTGATGCTAGATTTTATGAGGATGGGACTCAAGCTGGATGAGTGATAACGAATCGATCAACTGGTTGTACTATTCCTTCTACTTCATAATAAAGACATTTGTTCCTTTCCTAATGCATGTGTCAATGATGTTATATGTGTATTAATGAGTTTAAGTGATTCTATTTGTTTAATTTGAATAGATCGTATTGCATTTATGTTGGTTTTTGTCTTCTGTTTTCCATGGCAGGTATCAATCAAGCGAGTTAAGTTGGATTGAGAGCGACGAAAGCGATGAAGGGACGCGAGGGAAAGTGAACAAATTACAAGTATGTTTCTCTCCCTTTATCTATTCACTTTAAGGAAAAGGTCATATATATTTCTTTCTGTTGTTCTAAGTGAACCAACCACTTAGGGAAAGCATAGTTATCCATATGTTTGTATTTTTGTAAAACAAATTGGCAACCATACTGGGGATCAATGGATCATCCCTGGTGGTTTTTTCCTTGTCCATCAACATCTAGTAGACTTTACCTGTTTATTTTCAGTCATTTGAATGCGTCTTAGCAAAAGTAGTGTGTTTTATTTCTTTTTTAGAGAGTCCTCTGGCACCAACACACTGTTGGTCTTGACACAGTGCTCTGCATAGCACTGCTGCCTTAGGGGTAGTGCTATGCAGCACACTGTATCCCACTCAGGGGTGTGTTGCCCCTGTGACCAACCAAAGTCTATCTATTTTGTCTTTTGCCAATTCATGTCAGTGTTTTCTTGCTGAAGTTTTGAGTCATTGATTCCCTCTAGAGACCAATTTTTATCTACTCTTCTTGCCTCACTTTGGATTTGTTTGATTAGTGTTTCTTTGTGTTTTCTTTATCATTGTTGAATAGTTCCAAAGCTAAATTTTACATTTGATCAATTCATTATTTTTGAAAAGAGGAATTTTCGTTTCAGCCTTTGTTTCTCTTGAAAGTTTTAAGTGATTGTTTATGCATTAATTTCTTTTTTCATTCATCTAAACTTAAAGGAAATTGGAAAAGAAAAACATGCAATTGCATATAGGGATTGTGCGTGCTGCTTAAGGAATAGTTTAGGGAAATTGCATTTAGATGTGCTCATTGTTGATTGCACACAATCTCATTGCTCTATCCCTTGTAGCTAGTTTTTCATTTTCAAAAATCAATTCGAAACGAATGCTTATCATTCTAATTGAATTCTAGGAATGTTCAATACATCTTTCGGTGAACCTGAAAGACAAACTGATAAGCAAGATCAACATAAAATTTATCCGAATTTATCTAAGGAAGTATTGTAACATTAACGATAACATTTAGAGGTCTAGGTTAGAGGACGTGTTCTGATGTCATTAAACATAGCAACTGTCGTTAATTGTCTATGATACATTCCGAGTGTGATACCTCATTCCACGTACGTAAGTATATCAGAGCTCGTCCATGTACTTTCGGGTATATCGAGCAGTGTTATAGTACGAAAAGTATAATGGGATTCTCTCACTGTGCGGTTTTGCATTAGAAAACGCTAATACGGATTAGGCCTCCACATAACTTCGTGTATATTTGGGAGGAAAAATTTAGGTTGCTTACCATCCATAGGTAATCGAGTTGTCTGCCTTGTACCTGTGATACACCGAACACAACATTCGGGGGGATTACCTACACGTATATTAAGTCCTTGGTTTACTAAGGCAGTATATTGTAGTTCACAGTTGCTTGGTAAACCTTTTGCCTAGAATCACCCTCTTTTTGTTTATTTGTTTTTGTATAAAATCAATCAGCAATCGTGAAAGAAGATCAACCCCTTCCCCATTGTTCACGTAGGACAACGAATAAACCTCCATTACCGCCAGAAGATACTCCTATTAGACGAAGGTGCGCTCGCCCTACTGAGTCCGGTACCTCTGGAACTCTTGGTGCTACATCATCTGATATACCAGATACATCTGATCCTTTGAGTACTGAGTCTCGATTCATTTCGAATGATCCCGGTTTTTCTTCTACTGTCGAGATGAAACCCTCACAATTACCTAAGGACACTAAAATTCCATCCAGTGAAATGGTAAATCCATAACCTGAGCTTGTTCAACTGTAAGTCGATCAGGAAGTTTATCCCGAAGTTGAACAACAAGAAGTTGTTCTGGTGCAACCGTTTGATCCTCAGTCATCTGTAACCATCGATTCTTCCTCTTTACCACAGAGTTTACCACCTGCAATTTATCTCGGGCCTGACGGTGAATTACTTCCACCTGGTTTGATTTCGATAGAGGAATAACTTTAGAAAGAGACAACCCCTTCAGCTCCCACTCATTTTGGGTCGAGGCTTTATTCATATCCATATTTTCCTCGTTTGACCTACTATGCTCCTATTGATCCTATTCACTCTCAAGTTCCCGTATATTCATTAGAGTATTTTTTTTGGGTTATTTAACCATGATAGAGACATCATCCCAGAGTGTACCATTTGTTATAGCTGCGACAACATCTACTGTTGCTTCATCTTCGATGTTTTTGATGACACCCGAGTCTCAAAACATTGGTGTAGGACTCTTTAAGGATCCTTCCCTAATGGGCACATTTTAATTACCATCGCCTGTGACATCGACGGAAGTCGAAAATATAGAGATCTACAATATGATATATTCCACTTAATTTGACTTAAGGAATATTTCCAATGATTCTGAAATAGATAGGCTGGGTGAATTTTGATGATGGTTCTTTTACTGTGTAAACCTCGTTAAAAAAATGAATCAGTTCATTGAGGATGGTTCTTTTACTGTGTAAACCTTGTTAAATGAAACAAGCCCATTGAGGATGGTTCTTTTACTGTGTCAAGCTCATTAAAAAATGAATCAATTCATTGAGGATGGTTCTTTTACTGTGTCAACCTTGTTAAATGAAACAGGTCCTGAGGATGGTTATTTTATTGTTTCAACCTTGTTAAAAAAACGAAACAAGTCTTGAGGATAATTCTTTTACTGTGTCAACCTCTAAAAAATGAATCAGGTCTTGAGGATGGTTCTTTTACTGTGTCAACCTCTTTAAAAAATGAATCAGGTCTTGAGGATAGTTCTTTTACTGTGTCAACCTCGTTAAAAAATGAATTAGGTCATGAGAATAGTTCCTTTTCTTGTGTCAAGCTCGTTAAAAAGTGAAACAAAGTTATATGAGCATATTTCTTCTCATGTGTCAAGATCATTTAAAAAAATGAAACAAATCCTCTCCTAATTAATTCGAGTCTTTTATCTGATCTCATTAATAAACATTCATTCCATCCAGCTATTAGTAACTAGTAGTCTACTTAGGTGAATGAAATGAAGCTTGGGGGGGATGTGCTCTTGCAGGGGGCATTCAAACTTATTTCAAGCACAATTTTCTCTGTTTCAAGCTTGTGTCAAAATGAAACTACTCTCAAGCATAGTTTTCTTCTGTTTCAAGCTTGTATAAAAATGAAACCTATCTCGAGTCCATTTCGGTTATTATTTTCAAGACTTGTTAAACTCATGAAAATCCCGAGCTTATTTTGCTATTCTTTTCATTCTTGTAAAAACATTAAAATTCCAAGTTCTTTCCGTCTTTTTCTGCTTGTAAATTAAATTGAAATTTGGTGATATGAGTACATATTTATCACTTTTTCAGACTCATTAAAACTTACGAAAAAAGAGAAACCACAA
The DNA here is from genome assembly GCA_034641835.2 of Pinus albicaulis. Classification (NCBI taxonomy): domain Eukaryota; kingdom Viridiplantae; phylum Streptophyta; class Pinopsida; order Pinales; family Pinaceae; genus Pinus; species Pinus albicaulis. Next base: position 860,781,311 of record CM076581.1, read on the forward strand.
GACACACTTCTATCTCTTTTTCAATCTTTGTTAAAAACGAAAAAGGAACTCAAAGCACAATTTTATCCTCTTTTTTCGAGCTTTGTTAAACATGAAAAAAGTTTTGAAAGCACCATTTTATCTCTTTTTCAAGCTTTGTTAATTGCGAAAAAGGAACCCCCCTGTAGTTCTCTTTCAACTCTTTTCAGACTCTCAAAATATGAAAAGATTGTCGAGCGCTTGTCCTTTCGAGCTCGTTAAAGGAATCATAACGACATCTACTAAGTATAAGTTTAACCCTTTTCCAGACTGAGATAGATTATGATTACGAAAAAGGAAAACCCTAGTCGAACATGGTTAGGAGGTTCTCTCAGGTATTATTTTACACTTTTTCGGATGTGAGGGACTATTATACGAAAAAGAACTTGTGAAGTTTTCGTTTAGTCCCTTTTTCAAACTCTCTAAACATGAAAAAGGACTGAGTTCTCACTGTTGTTAGAATCGTTAAAGCATCAAATAACGACGAACTTGTCAATCATGACAAGATTGAGTTTCACCTTCGCTAGACTTGTTAAAGCATCATATAGCGATGGATTCAGCTAAAGTGTGGAATTATACATCAAGCATATGTTATCCTCCTCAATATTGTTAAAAAATAAAGAGGTAGTGGTCAACAATGACTAGGGAAAATTGGAAAGGAATAAAACACTTTATGGTAGCAAGTCGCTCTTGAACATGACACTTATTCAATTCATCTTCGTGTGTTTTGGGTTGGGTAATATGCTTGACGGTCTATCATACCTATGGTCTATCATACCATCCATCACTTCAATTTTGGGTCAAATGCTTCCAATTCATTCAGTGTCGTCGATATGTTCAAGAGAAGTCACTCAGTTATTCCTCATCCTTTGCAATAATAATAAACCTTTATTTCATGACTGCCATCCCTGACATTGATTCATCAGTCACATTCTGTCTCCAAAATCATTACTCCCATTTCATGTCATTTATGAAGGAAACATCAATGCCCTCTTGCGACAAGTCGCTTCCTGTCGACATCAACTCATCATCCAGGAAGTTGACTTAGAAACAACGTTTCAGTACCTTGGAGCTTGCTTACATCAACGACATGTTTCTCACTTTCGGCGACAGGTTGACATCAGAGGCCTTCGACCAAAAGAATTTGTATGGTGTTTGAAATCAAATCATCTATTCACACCATGCAGAATGTACTATAGTACCTTAAGAGCCATTATCATCAACGATGGTTTCTCTCATGTATTTTAATGGCTCACATCATTGGCTGGTAATTAGATGGTGTCTTCTCATGTTGGACTTAAGATCACATATTCGCATGGTTAGACTTATACTTTAAGCGATTGAGTGAATGAGATAGAAGACCCTGGATCTAGTTTCATCCGTCAGGGCTGCGATTTCAGGAGAATAACCAAATCATCGGTACGATGGTCATTACTCATATGGTCATCCTATCATGGGTCTATATCTGTAGATGACTTTCTGATGTTATGATAGTTTATGTGCTGATTATGGGATATTCCTCCCTCAACAATTCACGTACAGGATGAAAATATATCATGATGTAATGTATTGTAATTGATGTAGGTCACTGTCTTCTTCAGTTCCTCCTCATCACATCGTAAAGCAAATCACTCAACATTATCATTTCTAACTTCATGCTTTAGGGGGCAGCTATTACAGGTCAATTTGGGCATAATCCAAAAACACAACTCAGTATTCATTACGGTCTATCATACTCTAAATTGGTTGCTACATGATCTAAAAAAGTAATTACATTGATGGTATTCCTTCATGAAAGTTTCACTTCTTAGATGTAAGTTGAAGTGTCCCATTGAGTCATCAATGCACCCTTAGACAGCTATAACTGCTTTGCAGAGCATCTAATCCCATGCAAGGCTGCGTTGTAGAGGATCTAGGCCCACTTTAGAGTGCGTTGGTCAACTGGGAGTAGATTGTTTATTGGATTCTGGGAATCTTTCCAACCTCTACTGATTTTTAGAATTTTTTCCAGTTCTCACCTCATTTGATAGCCTTGAATTTGAAACCCATGAAGTCATTAAACCTCTTATCCTCCTATTCCCATGAAAAAGGAAACCTCTTCATCCATTTTTAGGAAATCCATTCAATGATTAATTTATGTCAAACTACCTCCATCTACTTATAAATAGAGCACTGGACATAGTGCAAAAGAGGGCAAAAATTTGTGTTAAGTAGAGTTATGCTGGTGAGATATCAACTCTTGAAGGTATTGTGCATGTACTGTGATGCTGTTGGATTGTTACTGCTGGATGTGTTGAGGATGGGACTCAAGCTGGATGAGTGACAACGAATCGATCAACTGGTTGTACTCTTCCTTCTACTTTATAATAAAGACATTTGTTCCTTTCCTAATGCACGTGTCAATGATGTTATATGTGTATTAATGAGTTTAATCGATTAAATTTGTTTAATTTGAATAGATCATATTGCCTTTATGTTGTTTTCTGTCTTCTGTTTTCCATGGTAGGTATCAATCAAGTGAGTTAAGTTGGAATGAGAGCGACGAAAGCGATGAAGGGAGGCGAGGGAAAGCGAACATATTACAAGTAGGTTTATCTCCCTTTATATATTCACTTTAAGTAAAAGGTAATATATCTTTCTTTCTGTTGTTCTAAGTGAACCACCCACTTAGGTAAAGCATACTTATCCATAGGTTTGTATTTCCGTAAAACAAGGTGGAGCAAAGATACCTTTATATGTCTCTACAATATTGTCTATTACTTTCATTGTGTAGAGAGGTCTCGTGTAGATGTTTTGGTGGTTTTAGTGACCCTCCTTCCACCTTCTGACCAAACCATGAAGAGAACTAAATTTGCAGTTTGATAGATTACCTTTTGGTATTGTTTAGTTGAGATCAATTAAATTATAGTAGTTGGGACTACCTCTGGTATCCTATAGTGATAACCTCTGAGAGTAATAATGAACATAAAAGGACAAGACTCATAAATAACATGACGCTTCCACATATAGGGTTGTCCTAAAATAACATAACAAACTTCAAGTACGACAACATCACACAATACCTCATATTTGAAGAGCTTGATGTTGTAGGACAAGCGACATTGTTGGTTAACACATTTGTCTCTTCCATGGACCAACCACCAACAATGTATGGTTGGTGGTGTGGAATTATCGATAAATTCAATCACTTGATGAAATTAGCTCATATTAGTTTCTTTTGGCACCTATTGTCAACGATGGAATGGAGTGAGGCCCCCTTTACTCACATATGTGAGTGGAAGACGTGCTCCCCCTCTTCAAGCTCCTCTAGCTGTTCTAGCCGGATATTTGTGGTCATGATGGTAGCATTGGGTTCTACATTAATGACCCAATCATAACGATATCCAATGTTTATTTACTTTTATTTAAGATATACCAACAATGATAACTTTGAGTGACATTTATCAGTGTTGTGTCAGGGGATTTTGTGGAACTAGCACCACTTTCCATTACCCTTCTTCCCCAGGGATATGGGCTGGTTGTATTTAGGTTGGATCTTCTTTCTTTGTCCCTTGTTCTATGAGTTAGGATTTCCTTTTCCAGGATTTTTTATAGTGTATTTGTAGACGCGAATTCCCAATTATTCCACTGCATCAATTTCTGCTCAATTTTGACAACATATCGATAAGCATTTCTGAATGGGGAGATTTCTAGGAAATCCATCTCCATTTTGATATACCTGTGTAGGCCACTATGGTTCTTCAAGACCAAGTGTCGCTTAAAGTCTCTGATACCCAGCTTTGAGCGCAAGTTATGGAAATTATTGGTGTACTTTGATACCATCTAGTCTCTCTCCTATCAACAAAAGTGACCCAAGTTGTCTCTACATTGACCATCATAGACTCATCTTTGTTGTGTCTTTCTCATTAAAATTCCCACCAATGTTTAACATGGGGAATGAATTTTAGTAGCACGAAGGTGATCTTCTCAATGTATTTTTTTTTTTTTGGACTAAGTAATAGCCCTCTGACAGTTCTAACCATTTCTCCAAAGAATTTTCATATATTTGGCCTTCGATTAAGGGGATATGAAAGTTAAATTGTAACATGAATGGTGTTACACCTCCAAATTAATACTTGTTGAAGGTTCCTTAAATGTTTTTGGCAGTCGTCAAAGGGTTTAGAAAAATTTATTCATCTTCTCATTCATGTGTCATGCAGGTGCTTGCTCGAGCAACAAATTGATAGGATCCCCTACTCCATCATCTATATTTTCTTCCACCATGGGAGGCCACTAAGGTTTGCGAGAACGATTTTTCCCAAGTGAAATGATCTCAAGAGCTAACTCTCTATACCTTGACCTTGTTAGGGACATGCAATTAGAAACAACAATGGACAAATTGCTCTGATACAAATGATATGAGGTGTACAAGGAATGAAATTAAATGTAGAAAAGTAAATGGAACTAAAAAAAAGAAATATAGTAGAGATTATAATAATGTGGTGGAAACCAAACTTCTATTAATAAATGAAATAACGTAATACTATAAAACACAGAATAGCTAGAATGGTGGTAGTTATCTCTAAACATAGAGAGATGACAAATATGCACATTCGCAAAAGCTATTGCATGAGGTTAATAGAATGAAATTTTATTAGGTCCCTACAATACTAGTGTAGCCCCTTATTGTTGTTGTTATTGTGGCTCCCTTATTGTTATTGTTAGTGTAGCCCCCTTATTGTTATTGTTGTTCCCATGTAGTCCCCATATTGTTATTAATGTGCCCCATAGAAGCCCATTGTTGTTATTTTTGTGCCCTTACATTATTGTTGTTATGTAGGCTTTGATTATATTGTGACCCCTTAGACTCCTATATATAGAAAGTAGGTTTTGTCATTTGAATCATTAAAGAATTGTTCATTTATGTATTGCAAAGGAGGTTACCTCCTCGAAGTGGATAATTTTTATGTCGTCGATCTATATTTTCTTCTATTTTGTGCGCTGGTTGCATAACATTTGGTATCAGAGCTTTGGATTCTAGGGTTTCACTTCTTAAAACAGGCCATCTTGGCATTTTCGCTATAACTTTTTTTATACGAAGCTTCATAAGCTAAAATTAAAACCATGTGGATTTGAAATATTAGTGAACTTCATGTCAGAATTTCATAGCTTGGTTTGCTATGTTTTTGTAGATATGATCTCAGGAAGTACATGTTTTTTCAGGCTCCAGAATTCAGTCTCAAACAGGTGACCGAGGGAAAATCTTCATAACTTTCGTTTCAGGTATCATATTTGAATTATGTAATAAGTGTCTAAAATCACATGAAATCTAGTTTTTTTTGTATCAATTTCAGGGTTTAAGGTCGAAACAGTGGCACATGGCACACTATACAAGTTTGTTCTATTGAACAAGTCCATAATTAGGGCATTGTGGGAGATCTGGCATAACTTTAAATTGAAGAATCCAAATTAGGTCTGACCTATGGGATTGGAAAGAAGAATTATAGGGATAATAAATGACTAAAGTTAAAATCTTGGGGATCTAAAATAAAAAAGATACATTAGGTTCAATATCGAACTCCTCAAAAGTAAGAAAACGGTGTGTATTTTTCTTTTTAAATTACATAAATTTTGTTTGAAAAATCAGTTTGAGGTGATTCCAAGGGAATATTGAAGCATTGATATCAGTATTGGGTTCTAAAATTCCCCCAAAAAGAATTATACACCCATTAATCCCTCATAAATCTCTAATATGATACATGAAGAGGAATAATTGCAACATGATATATCGAAATTACGAGACCAAATGCAACAAATTTCGCTCTCGCAAAGAGTAACCATAAGTGAAATGGAAGCTAAGATAGATGGTATGGAAGTTAATATGGAAGAAAAAATGGAGGGTTTAAAATCAGACATGGATGTTTTGAAGGAAGTTCTGACAAATTTTCTACAAGAAATGATTCCTAATGGTGAAAAGGTATTAGATGAAACTAATGATGAGAAAAAAAAAATGTTAATAAAGATTCCATAGCCTCTAAAGTTGGATTGAAGACCCACCATATTCCAATGATTGATATGAGGAAGTTTGATGGAAAGGATCCGGTAACATGGATACTACAAATGGAGCAATACTTTTATCTCCATAATGTGAAACACACACACAAAAGGTATGCATTGCAACTTTATATTTAGAACCCAACCAGTTTGTATGGTATCGATGGTTTTTTTCTCGAGGAAATGATAGCACATTATGAGGATACAAAGAGAAACACCTTCTTTAGCCAATTGATAAATCTCAAACAAAAGGGTTCATCGGTGGAACACATTGAGGACTTCCAAAAATTGAATACAAGGGTAAATGATATTCCAGAGGAACATATTATTGATTTCTTCATAGGGACTTTAAAGGATAACACCCAACATGAGGTTCTCCTTTGGGAACTTGACTCATTGGAAAAGGCATTTAGGTTGGAAAGAAAAATTGAAAGAAAATTTATGGCGATAAGGAATCCTACCACTCGCAACTATAAAGATGGGAGTGTTGCTACTCCTAGCCTTCCACAAACTACAAGGTTGACACACAACAGTTGGAAGAAAAAAGAGCAAAAGGGCTTTGTTACAGTTGTGATAGCGAATACACTAAAGGTCATAAATGTTCTAAGAAGAAATTATTTTACATAGATTGTAAAGAGGAGGAAGAAAAGGAACACAAAACTTAAAAAGAACAAGATATACACCAATAACCGACCTTAGAGAAAGAATAAATTAATCTGGCCATATCTTGTAGTGCATTGACAGGAATTACCCTTCCTAAAACTGTCAAGATAGAAGGACATATCGAGAAGAAAAAGGTATTAGTGTTGATTGATTCAAGTAGTGCCCATAATTTTATTCATTGTAAGATAGCCAAGGAATTGAATTGCTTCCTATATCCAACACCATAGTGTCAAGTGATGGTTGCAAATGGAGTAACTATAAATTACTCTAGAAAGTGACATAATATCAATCTAACCATGGGGGAATATTTATTGAATAGCCCAATGATTTCCATTCCAGTGGGTGGTGTTGATGTTGTACTAGGAGTTCAATGGTTACAATATTTGGGTATGATAGTTTTAATTTTTCAATAAATTTTCTTGAATATTTTTTTTTGGGAAGTAAAGGATGTTGAATTAAGGGGTATCGCAGGGAAACTGGGAAAGATAATAAGCCCTAATGGCATGGAAAAGCTTCTAAAGAAAAGAAAAGAGAGAGGCATAATTGCACAATTATGCTCACTAGAGGTTCAAACATCGAAATCATCAATTTCTCGAGGTCTCCAAAAAGTATTGGACAATCATTCCAAGGTATTTGAGAATCCCAAATGCCTCCCACCTATTCATGATCATGATCATGCATTTCATTTGATTCTAGGAAGTGTTCCTCCAAACATTAGACCTTACAAATATTCCTATGCCCAAAAGAGCGAAATTGAACGTATGATTGTAGAAATGCTAGAGGCCAGTATAATTCAATCTAGTCAAAGTTCTTTCTATGCTCTAGTAGTATTGGTGCATAAGAAGGATGGGTCATGGCGCATGTATATGGATTATAGGGAGCTCAACAAGCTCACTATTAAAGATTCATTTCCCATTCCTGTCATTGATGAATTATTGGATGAATTACATGGAGCAATTTACTTCACCAAGTTGGATTTCGATACAGGATATCATCAAATTATAATGAAGACTGAAGACATTCCAAAAACAACATTTAGAAATCATGAGGGTTATTATGAACTTTTGGTCATGCCTTTTGGCCTTACTAATGCACCTTCTACATTTTAAGGGTTGATGAATTCCATTTTCAAACCCTTCCTTAGGAAATTTGTTTTAGTATTTTTTAATGATATACTAATCTAAAAGAAGTATTGGAAGGATCATGTTCAACATGTTGATAGGGTACTCAAAATATTGGAGGAGAAACAATTATATGCAAAAACCTCCAAATGTTTATTTGGAGTACAGGAGGTGGAATATTTGGATCATATTGTATCTCAAAAGGGTGTTAAGGTAGACCCTAATAAAATTTTAGCCATTAAGGAATGGAAAATCCCCACAACCATAAAGCATCTGGATTTCTCGGTTTAACAGGGTATTATCGTAGGTTTGTTAAGAATTATGGGAGAATAACAACATCTCTAACAACATTACTAAAGAAAGATGCATTTTCTTGGACTCCAGAAGCAACTAAGGCCTTTGAACATCTTAAAGAGGAAATGTGCCAAGCACAGGTCTTAGCTACACTCGAATTCATTAAAACATTTATTATGGAATGTGATGCCTCAGGAAATGGAATTGTGTTGTTTTAATGCAAGAAGGAAGACCCATTGCTTTTGAAAGCCGTCCAATCGCAAGAAATTATTTACATAAACATATTTATGAGAAGCAAATGTTGGAAATACTACATGCACTAAAGATATGCCAACCTTACCTAATGGGAAGACACTTCGAGGTAAAAAAATAAATCATGATATTCTTAAATAATTTTTGGAAAGACTATCTTCAGAAGAGCAACAAAAATGGGTCACAAAGATGTTGGGTTATGACTTTGAAATCATCTACCAAAAAGGGAAGCAAAATGTTGTTGTAGATGCACTCTCAAGAAATGATGATGATGTGGAAGCATTGATTTGTTCCATTTCTATTATACAACCAGATTGAATAACCGAAGGAATGGAGGAATGGAAGAATGACGAAGATGTGTGGAAACTCATTCAAAAGTTGTGGCAAGATCTTATTACATCTGATACATTTAGCTGGAAAAATGATTTATTGTGGTAGAAATATCGCTTATATCTTTGTAAGAATTCCCAACTAAAAGAAAATATTATTTTGGAATTGCACACCTCTCCCTTAGGATGACACCCAAGATTTTTAAAAACTTACCACATGGTCAAGAAATAATTTTTTTTGGATGGCCTTAAATATGATATTCAAAAGTTTGTGGTAGAATGTTTGGTGTACCAACAAAATAAAGTTGAGACAATTAAGACCCCGTGTCTGCTACAACATTTATCCATTCCAAGTCAACGTTGGGAGGAGGTTTCAATGGATTTTATCACACATTTACCCAAGTCCGAAGGAAATAGTGTCATCATGGTTGTAGCTGATAGACTTACCAAGTATGGAAACTTTTGTGCATCATCTCATCCATTTAAAGCCAGTACGATTTCTACTGCATTTATGGAAATATTTCAAAAGCTACATGGAAACCCAAAGATTGTTGTAAGCGAAAAAGATCCCATTTTCACTGGAAATTTTTGGACGGATTTATTTTCTTACCTGCGTGCCCAACTAGCTCATAGCTCATATTATCATCCTCAATCTGATGGGAAAACTGAGATAGTTAACAAATGTTTGGAAGTATATATTTGTTGCTTTGTATTTGATAAACAAACACAATGGGTCAAATGGTTTCCTATGGCCGAATGGTGGTATAACACTTCCTTCCATACTGTAGCAAAAATGACCCCATATATGACACTTTATGGATATCATCCACCGTCCATCACATCATATTTAAGAGAAAATTCTAAGGTTCAAGCAGTGTAAGATCACATCAAGCATCAACAACAATTTCTCCAACTCTTAAAGGATAACATCATTTTGGCACAAAATCGAATGAAACAACAGGAAGATCAACATCACAACGAAAGAAGTTTTGATGTAGGCGACTAGGTATTTTTACGGCTACAACCATACAAGCAAATGTCCCTCAAGCAAGATAAGAAGGATAATAAATTATCGCCAAAGTACTATGGTCCTTACAAGGTGTTGCAAAATATTGGTACTATGGCATACAAATTGGAGCTTCCTCCATCTTCCTGAGTGCACCCATTTTTCCATGTTTCATGCTTAAAGAAAGTTATAGGTGACAAAGTCTCAGTTCAAACAATATTTCCAAAACTTGATGAGGAAGGATAAATCATATTGGAAACCGAATCAGTCATGGAAAAAATAACTTGACAACTATGAAATAGATCAATTTCAAAGTATCTCATCAAGTGGAAGAACTTACCTGCTGAAGATTCTGCATGGGAGGATGATAATTTTATACAGAAGCATCCAAAACTACTCAAGCATTGAGGACAACACTTTTTTGAATGAGAGGGGCATTTCAAGTTCCTATAATACTACTATAGACCCTTATTGGTATTTTTAGTGTAGCCCCCTTATTATTATTGTTGTGCCCATGTAGTCCCCATATTGTTATTATTGTGCCCCATAGAAGCCCATTGTTGTTATTGTTGTGCCCTCACATTATTATTGTTAAGTAGGCTCTGATTATATTGTGACCCCTTAGACTCCTATATATAGAAAGTAGGTTTTGTGATTTGAATCATCCAAGAATTGTTCATTTATGTATTGTAAAGGAGGTTTCCCCCTCAAAGTGGATAATTTTTAAGCCGTTGATCTATATTTTCTTCTATTTTTGTGAGTTGGTTGCATAAAAACTTATAACATAAAGAAATAACCCTAGAAGTCCAAAAACCTAACCCTATAAGATTGAAGGCCAAAAGGTTTGTAGACCTTGATGGGGTTAGATGGTATGCTGATTTCTCGAGGTTGTAACTTTCGCATACAATTTCTATTTGGTGTTATTGATAGCTCGTTGGAAAGGTTTAGCCAAGAACTAAACATTCCAACTAGGGCCTAGGTCATAGTTATTGTGTGTGCCCTAGACACATAAAAAAAACGTCATTTAGGGCCTCAGAACAATCCCAAAAGTTTAAGACATGAAAAACTAACAAGATGGAGAATTGTGCTTTGAGCCAATGGAATAGGTGGGTGGCCATCGATATCCACCTATATTATTCCTCCCCCCTTAGGAATCGACAACATCCATTGAATTGAGTGCTCCCATACGATGGGGAAAGTTCTGTTGAATTTGGCTCTTGGTAAGCCACTTACCTTGGCAAAGAAGTTGCCCTGCTTTCACAACCCAATAGAGTTGTATGTGTTGTTGGCAAGTATCCTTTGAATTGGTGTCCATGATTTAATCCATTGTAACAGTTTCAATGTAGTTAAGATTAAGTTTTGTGTGGGCCAATTTATTGGATGCCTCCAACGTGTCCAATAGAGGTGGAAAACATGGTCGAAGTAAGTCCACATTAAACACTAGGTGCAAGCCAAGGAAAGGGGGAATTCTCATTTCAAAAAAAAATTCATCCACAACCTTTATGATTGTGTGAGGTCCATGTTATATTGGTCCAAGCTTCCTATTGGGGCCTGTGAGGTAGTATTTTTGTAAATTTAACCACACCTTATCACCAACCTTGATCTTATGTGGAACCCTATGCTAGTCATTTTGCTACTTGTACTTGACATTGGATTTTTGAAGTATATCATGGACCTGTTGTTGGAGATGTTGGATCCACTCAACAAATTTGGTTGCCCTGTCTACCTCAACATTAGCATGGAAGGTTTCTATTGGTGAAGATGCAATGGGAATAGCTACATTGATTGGGGCCAATGGTTGGAACCCTAAGTGATCTGAAAATGGGTGGATAACTTGAAATGATTATGCGCAAGCACCTCCCACTCAGTTAAACAATTAAAATATCTTGCTTATACATGACTGTGCAGAAATGATTACTTGAAACAGGTGTATGTTTTTTTATTGTTTAAGTGCTTTAAGAACATTTGTTTTTTCTGATATTAAACATGTGCAATAACCATATAATGCAGAAAATAAGCATCAACACATAACAACAAATTTAATATAGGATTTCACCCGAATATCGTGCGCTACGTCTCCTTGAGCCTATGTCAACTGACTTGGCTCTTTGAAATTATGATGAAAAGTTTCTTTTACAAGTAAATAATTAACTCCAATGGTTATTTGGGTTGTACCATTGGGTTTAGAATATCATCATACCCCTGGAATGGGTGTCATCACTCTGAAGATAGACCTAGGCTTCCTTAGACTTGATCTTTGTTGTCAGTGCCTTAAGCTTCCTTGAGCTTATTTGTGGCACTAACCCTTTAAGAAATCCTTTTCTATCCCTAAAACCTCACCTACTATTTCCAGCACATATCAGACCTCCAAAATAGACCAATCATTTGCTCAAATTAAGCACTGGCTCCCCAAACTAGGCCTCCATCCACTGTTGGCCCTGAGCTGCCTGAAACTTCCCTGTGGCTTCTCAAACTTCATAAGTCTCCAAATGGTTCTGAAAATCCTTCCATTTGATTCAGAATGTCAAAAATAGTCAGAATAGACTATTCACTTGCTGAAATTTTCCTCCGGCTGCTCCGGTTACGCCTCCAACCACTGGTGGCACCCCCTGGCTCTGGGTTCAATGAAAACTTCTCTAAAGCATCTCAGCATTCAGAAGTCCTCAAAATCTTATGCAAATCCTTCCATTGGATTCATAAGGCTTCAAATATTCAGAATAGACTATTGGTTTGCTGATAATGGTTACTGGTTGCCCTGGCTAGGCCTCATTCTCCTGCTGGCACCTAGTGTCCCCTTGAACTTATCTAAAAAAAATTGGCCTTAATAAGTCCTCTAATGGATTTGAAAACCTCACCATTAGTTCCATAATGTCTGAATCATCCAAAATTGACTATTGGATTCCTGAGAAAGGCCTCTAGTTGCCCTGTCTAGTCCTCTTTTTGTTGCTGGACCCTGGTGGCCCCTAGAACTTATCTGAAGAAAAACCTTACTCAAAATTCCATTGATGTATTTTCAACCCTCACCAATGAGTCTGGAATGTATTAGATAGTCGAAATTGACTATTCACACTCTCATAATGGTTTAATATAACTCAAGATAAAGCCTAAACAACTTTTGTCCAGTTTCACCCTAATCAACTTCACTAATTTTGGAGCACTGCACTTAACTGCAGTTACATTTGGAAATTTTCTGAAAAATTTGGGGGCACACTAATTCTCTGCTAGTTCTAACAATAAAATTTAATGTTGGGGAGGGGGTGGCCACATGCCATCCCCCTTTTGGTTGTAGAGCCTGATTATATTGTTTATTTTGTATCATAGCGTTGGACCCCTGTACCTTAATGGGGCGGCAATGCCACCCGTAATTGTACGCTGCTTGGGGGGTCCAGTGGGGGGCGGCTGCGAGTTTATGGAGCCCCCCCCAGCGAGGGGTTTATGGGGCAGTGCCCCTGAAGCTAAAAAAAGATGTAAAATTGCCTTGTAAAAGTATAGTAATTTCTAGTCAATCTGGGCCATTCATTAAGCGGATGATCTGACGGTAGAAGTTATGTTTAGTTTAGGGTTTTTTGCCCTAGAAGGAAACCCCTCGCTTATATGAGGGTATTTTATTTCGGTTGTGTATTTTATGTGTATTCTCAGAGCGAGAAACATATAGGGAGACTGTGAGAGAGAACATAGGATATTACAACAGATCTTCTGTAGGTTGTGTCTCTTCATTTTGCTGGATAATAAAAAGGAAGGACTAGCTGTTCGGGGTGGACGTAGCCCAAACTGGGTGAACCACATATATCTATGTCTCTATGGTTTTATGTGTTTTGTGTGCTTGTGTCTTCTGCATATTGTATGTGTTCCATTTCTCTGTAATATATAATTTCCTAACACCCCCGAAACCCCGCAGTCATTAAACATGGAGCGGAACCCCATGCTAAAACTGTGGTTGCAGTTGTGTTATAACTGGAGTTTGGTTCGGAGTTTGCATAACCGTCGACATAAAATTTGGAGTAAACCCCGCCATGTGACAATGCGACGGATTTTAATTCTGGTGGTAACTGTCGAAACCATTTAACTGTAGAATAGAGCCGTCACCATGTGACAAGCATAACAATTGGTAGAGTTTGTTTAATCTGTTGACCTAAAATTTACGATAAATGTTATAATGTGACAACCATACGATGGAATGCTGGCGGTCAGCATTAAGCCCTTGGTTCATGGTGCGATGACCATATGGGGAGGGGCTAGCCCCTTCGCTCCCCCAACACTGATTTAAACCAAAGTTATATATACGCCGCACCCTTTATGGTTAAGATCCAATGGTAGGGTAGACAGTTAAGGTGCCCACGTGCTATGCAGGAGGTCTCAGGGTCGATTCCTGTCCTTGAACAAAATTTTAATACACCAAACCTGGGCCACGTGGCGGCTCCTGATTAGCTCATAAAAAAAATTAGACATATAATAACCTGCCACTTGTCATGATCTGGCTGGCTTGGAAGGAATATTCCTTGGAATATTCTTTTTTTTTGAATTTTCAAAACCCAGTCAAAGGTCGAAAATTGCAATTTACTGGACTTTTCAAATCGTGATAACTTCTTCATATGGTGTTAGTTTTTCGAACCGTTCACAGTGCCGGAATCAGGAAGACGATATCTATTCGGTCTCTCAGTTTCAAAACACTTTCGAACACTTTTAAATTTGAGCTATCACTTAGGTCCTTGATCCAAATATGATCACACCTACCCATTAGGAATATTTTGGACCCCAAAAGACTGATTACCTGATCTGTTCAGTAAATGAGAGTACAACACCCTCACTTTTCCAGCCTCCATACAATTTTCCTTGCATGGCTTAGTGCCTTTGAGCCCCAACTCAAAGGTAGTCAACACTTCCCCTCCTTATATGCTCTTGTCCTCCTGTCAAGAATTGTATTCCTTGCTCACCCATAAATTTCTGCCGAGAAATTTATAGAATGTAGCTGAACATCATGTCCTTGATCATCGATCCAAGGTGGCTCAAACAAACGTGAGACTACAACATAAATGCATACATAACTGAAATTTGCATATGTGAAAATGAATGTATGTCTTATTGGGTTAAGAAGTCAAACCACTTCTTACCAAGCCACTTCCATAGCAATTTTTGCTGCTGTAAATCTTCTTCATGTGAAACATCTATTCTCACATCAATGATGGAATATTTGGTTCCAATTTCGCCAGTCTTTTTATCCTCTTTATTCATGTGCTTGGGATGATTAGTTGGATGCAATGTCCAACATTGGGTAATTAAATGTCCCCTCTTCTGGCAATGTGTGCAAGTCTTTTGCACCTTTTGAGAAAGTTGCCTTCACTTCAATTGTTTCCTCTATGCCTTCATCCTCTTCCAACATTTTGAAAGATCATGGTTACACAGACCACAATAGGACACCAAATCTTTCTTCCATTCAAGCATGTAGACTTGTCATGCTTATCAGAAACATAATCAACTTGATTATGGGAAGAATTATACCTCGAATTTTGCTTTGCATGTCCATCTTTTATACCTTCTTGAGGAGATGAACTCGAAGAGGTTCCAATTTTCTTTTGAAGACTAACATTAGTGTTCTTGTCTTGATAGCTGTCAAAACTCTCTTGCTCGCCATAAGTTGCATGTTTACAAACATCCTGCTACAACATAGGTTTCAAACATTGGAAATCAACTTGAATACAAACTTTACATGTTTGTGGTTTATAACTTGTAACAAAAGTTCTTTTTGAAGTTGTCTCAAATGCCTTCATGGCTTTGGAGTTTTCCCCATAAGATTGAACATAACCAAGACCAAAATTCTTAGGTCTTTCCTCAACAAAAATAGGATCAATCATGCCTTGTGCATGTTTGCCTAAACCCTTGCCTTCATAGCCCATTTTTAACATTAACTTGGACCTTATACCTCTAGTGTGGTTTTCAAATGAACCTACACATCTTTCTGAAGAGGAAATTGAAGAAAAAATTGAGTGTTTTACCTCTACTTCAAGCATATTCTTGGTTAAGGCCTCTTGGGCTTGATGGAGCTGCATCTCCATCTCATGCAGTCTTTGAAGAATTCCTTCTTTATCTTGCTTCATAGCAACCAATTTATCATGAAGTCTAGTTCTTTCTCTTCTATCTTTAAATAGAATTTTCACCCTATCCTTTAGGATGTAGAAGTCTTGCTTCATTTCTTCATCGAATAATCTTGTGAAGGAGGAGGTTTTTGAAACCTCACTTGATGAAGTTTTCATTATTATGTCAATGAACTAAAGAACTTCAAAAAAATTCACAAATATTTCAAAAACAATTGACAAATATTATGAACAAAATGGCTGTAGAGTCAAGCTCTTCTTCAAGCAGCCTTTTGCAAACAAACCGTCTTTTGCTTCAAGGGTTGCCTTGAGGTCCTTTCGGTAAGGAAGATGCCTTCATCTTTTCTTCCTTCTTGTCCTCTTCTGGACTTAGCTAACAATAGCTTTCCCTTCACCTCTAACAAACTCAAACTTGTAAGCATCAGTCAATTTGCAAACAGTTGAATTCTTTTCACTGTTAAACATCTTTCAAGTCAAACAAGTAAGCTAGTGCTTTGTCAAGCTAGCAACCTAGTGCTATGTCAAGCAAGAAACCTAGTGTTCTGATAAGCAAGCAACCTAGTGCTCTGATACCACCTGATTTGAAAATGGGTGGATAAATTTAAATGCTTATGCTCAAGCACCTCCCACTCAGTTAAACAACTAAAATATCTTGCTTATACATGACTGTGCAGAAATGATTACTTGAAACATGTGTATGTTTTTTTTCCTATTTAAGTGATTTTTTTTTTTGATATTAAGCATGTGTAATAACCATATAATTTAGCAAATAAGAATCAACACATAACAACAAATTTAATATAGAAGTTCACCCGAATATCGTGGGCTACGTCTCCTTGAGCTTATGTCAACTGACTTGGCTCTTTGGAATTATGATGAAAAATTTCTTTTACAAGTAAATACTTAACTCCAATGATTATTTGGGCTGTACCATTGGGTTTAGAATATCATCATACCCCTGGAATGGCTATCATCACTCTGAAGATATACCTAGGCTTCCTTAGACTTGATCTCTGCTGTCGGTGCCTTAAGATTCCCTGAGCTTCTATGTAGCACTAACCCTTTAAGAAATCCTTTTATATCCCTGAAACCTCACCTACTGTCTCCATCACATATCATACCTCCAAAATAGACTGATCATTTTCCCAAAATGAGCACTGGCTCCCCAAACTAGGCCTCCATCCACTCTTCGCCCTCAGATGCACGAAACTTCCTTGTGGCTTCTCGACCTTCAAAAGTCTCAAAATGGTTCTTAAAATCCTTCCATTGGATTCATAATGTCAAAAATAGTCAGAATAGACTATTCACTTGCTGAAATTGGCCTCTAGCTGCTCTGGTTACGCCTCCAACACTTGGTGGCACTCCCTGACTCTGGGTTCACTGAAAACTTCTCTGAAGTATCTCGACCTTCAAAATTCCTCAAAATATTCTGAAAATCCTTCCATTATATTCATAAGGCTTCAAAGAGTCAGAATAGACTACTGGTTTGCTGAGAATGGTTACTAGTTGCCCTAGCTAGGCCTCATTCTCTTGCTGGCACCTGGTGGCCCCTTGAACTTATCTAAAGAAACTTGACCTTCATAAGTCCTCTATCGGCTCTAAAAACCTCACCATTAGTTCCAGAATCTCTGAAACAATGAAAATTGACTATTTTTTTCTTGAGAAAGGTCTCTAGCTACCCTGGCTAGGCCTCTTTCTATTGCTGGCCCCTGGTGGCCCCTAGAACTTCTCTGAAGAAAAAACCTGCTCAAAATTACTCTGATGGCTCTGTAACCCTCACCAATGTGTCTGGAATGTCTTATATATTTGAAATTGACTATTCACACTCTCAGAATGGTCGAATCTATCTCAAGATAGAGCTTAAACAACTTTTGTCTAGTTTCACCCTAATCAACTCCACTAATTTTGGAGCACTGCAGTTACATTTGGAAATTTTCCGAAAAATTTGGGGGTGTGCTAATTCTCCTCCAGTTCTAACAATAAAATTTAATGTTGGGGAGGGGGTGGCCACATGCCAACCCCCTAAACCCCACAGTCATTAAAATTGGAGCGGAACCCCATGCTGAAACTGCGGTTGTAGTTGTGTTAAAATCGGAGTTTGGTTTAGAGTTTGCATTACCATTGGCATAAAATTTGGAGTAAACCCTGCCATGTGACAATGTGACGGAGTTTAATGCTGGCGGTAACTGTCAGAGCCATATAACTGTAGCATGGAACCGTCACCATGTGACAAGCATAACAGTTGGGGGAGTTTGTTTAAATTGTTGACCTAAACGTTACGATAAACATTACAATGTGACCATCATACGACGGACTGTTGGCGGTTAAAAATTGTATGTCGGCGTTAAGCCCTTGGTTTATGGCGCGACGGCCATATGGGGAGGGGTTGGCCCCTCTGCTCCCCTAACGCGGATTTAACCAATGTTAAATATATGTCGCACCCTTTATGGTTAAGATCCAATGGTAGGGTAGACAATTAAGGCGCCCACGTGCTATGCAAGAGGTCTCGGGGTCAACTCCTTTCCATGAACAAAATTTTAATACACCAAAACTGGGCCATGTGGCGACCTTCGGGCCTACCACGTGGCGGCTCTTGATTGGCTCATCAAAACCCTTCGACAAATAATAACTAGCCACTTGTCATGATATGACTGGCCTGGAAGGATATTTTGGGGAATATTCTAGGAATATTCCCTGGAATTTTTTTTTTTTTGAATTTTCAAAACCCAGTCAAACCTGGTCAAAGGTTGAAAATTGCAATTTACTGGACATTTCAAATCGTGATAACTTCTTCATACGGTGTCGGGTTTTAGAACCGTTCACGGCGTTAGAATCAAGAAGACAAGATCTATCCAGTCACTCATGTTTGAAACACTTTAGAACACTTTGAAATCTGAGCTATCACTTAGGTCCTTCATCCAAATCTGATCACTAAGCACACTTGAAAAGGATCGTGACAAATAGAGTTTTGGAGGGATATATTATAGCTATGATAAACACATGGAAGGATTTAATACCATGCACAAGGATGCTTGGAGTTGTACATGTGAAATATATACACAATAATTTTGTTGAACACTTATGTTTATCCATCTGATTGGGGATGAAAGAGAGTCAATTTGGTCAACTTGCTATCCATGACATACCATTGGATGTACCAAAAGGTGTTGAGGAAAATAATGTTATTATTCAAAATAATGGTCCAAAATATCCCAAAATGAAACCAAACATGCTGAACGAAGAGTTAAGCAGTGGATTCATTCATGATAACCTTCTTGCATGGTTCCAAAATGGCCATTTTAGAGAACCAGTCGACAATAAAAAACACACAATCATCACCATGTTTAGTGGATGACAAACCTAACATGTAATCCATGCAGATGAACTCCCAAGGATTTTCTAGGGTATCAATACTTCTTGATGATTGGTTTATCAATGGCACAAACATTGCATGATTTGATAAATTTTTGGACATCCTGTCAAAGCTTTGGCTAGTAGAAATACTTTTGAAGTTATGGTATTGTCTTCTCTACACGAAAGTTCCCTACCACCCAACTAAATGTGTTAAAATTGGCAACAAAAAAACATTGAAAATAACAACCAGATCTGGAATCGAGAAAATGGCACCGAGAAATGGTACCATATGAGGCTTCTGATTTAATTTTCCCTTAATTGAATTGGAAGGAAATTTGTAATTTCATCTCATGACAACTTATATTAGTTAACTGAGTCAAGAAGACTTAGTTAGCTTAGGAAATTTGTTAGAGGTCAAATAACAGGCATGTAGAGGATTTTCCTATTTTTAGGGGGTCTAGTTACAGTTATTTGTGAGTTGTAATTAGTTAACTCAATTAATTGAGTTAAAATCAATTTGAATAGTTCTAACTGAGAGATGAGGTAGTGAGGGGTCCAGTGAATTAAATCTGATTTAATTCACAAGTAGTGATCGATTAGTTAACTGATAATTCACTATAAATAATTGTTGCATGCCAGTTTTAAGGAAGGCCTAGTTGAGACTGAGGTTAAAGGGAAGAGATCTATCAATTGTACTATTAGAAAATTCTACAGGTCATGCATGAGGTCATCCGGAAGGCCTTGAAGGATTGCACAATAATTAATTGGTATTTTCCTAATTAATATGGGCTCAGTTAGCCCAATAATGCGTAAGGAAGGCATGTCAGGAAGATGCAAGAAAAAGTTTAAATAATTGACCGATTTTTCTTAGATCGTAAGCTAGATCCGGGCTAGATCAGAGTGAGACAGTCAGCAGAGCGTAGAGGTTTCTCAGTGGAGGAATAACATTGTGTTGTTTCATGATCTTGACTCTATGAAATATACATATGGTGAGGTTTTGAGTAGTTTCTTTCCTCATATACATCTTGTGTTGTGTGATTGATTGTCTCTTTCTCTTACTTGTTATGTGATTGCACGATCGTGTTTTATTTTCACAAATTGTAGAAGGATTCAGTATCTGATTTATTACATTACAAGGCCAAATTTAATCCCGTTGTTAGATTTTTATACATGGTATCAGAGCATCAGGAATCACAATAAGTAGAGAAGAATAGAGTTTGTTTTGAATAGGTTCAAATTTGTAGATTTATTCTTCAGGACCCAACAACATATCAAGATGTATTTCAATTACTTGAGAATCGAATATACCCTTCAGGGAAATTGAAATTACATAGCATGGAAGGAAAGGATGGAGGCAATACTCAAGGATAATAGACTAAAGGAATTAATAGATAATGATATTCTCTAGCCCACAACACCATATGCTCAAGTTCTTGAAGCATGGAAGAAGAAGGTAGAAAAGGTGAGAAGGATCTTGTTGGAGGGAGTTCAAGATCATATTGTCTCGAGTATCCATGGGAAGGAGACTCCATATTCTATATGGAAGGCCTTGAAATATTTGTTTTAGAATAGCAACAACCACAGGAAGTTGGCGCTGAAAGACAAGCTCAAAAAGGTCAAGATGGAGGAGGGCGAGATGATACCAAAATACTTGATGAAGTTCACTCAATGTCGAGATGAGGTTGGAAGTGTTGGTGTGACAGTAGCCTAGGATGATTTGGTGAGCCTATTTATTCTAGGCCTTCCCAAGAGCTGGGATAGTTACCAAGACTTTGTGAATGGGAGGGAGAAGCTACCAGACTGGGAGTGTTTGTGGTCCGACTTGGTAATAGAAGAGACAAGGCAGAGCACTAGAGACGAGACCTCCGACAAAGAAAAAGAAGAAGATTTTGCATTGGCCAGAAAAGGAAATAAAGCTAAGGGAAAGAAGTCCCAAGGTAAAGAGGGTTCCAAGATCAAGTGTTTTCAATGTCATGAGCACTATGCCTAGAATTTTCCATAGAAGAAGGCAAGCAAGAAGGAACCTGTAGTTGCAAAGGGTGAAGCGCTAGCTTCACAGTTCGAGTTTGATTTTACTCTCATTGCATGCATGGCCAACACTGTAATGAGATGCATCTGGTATCTATATAACGACTTCTTGTTTCATATGATAGGGAATAGAGATCTCTTCAGTGACTTGGAGGAGAAGGACCTCCAACAGAACATAGAGTTTGGATATGACGAGAGGTATACCACATCCAACATAGGTATAGTTACCTTTAAGAGGGAGTCTGTCTCCCCTCTCAGACTAAAAAATGTTTCGTATGTTCGAGGACTAAGGAAGAATGTTGTCTCTGTAGCAGTATTGGAAGACCATGGTTATGATGTCATATTTAGAAAAGGAAAGGTGTTCCTTAGACACACTGCCATGAGATGGGTGAAATAGATCGATGTAAGAGTTAAGAACTTATATGCTCTCGAGGTAGAAGATGTATGCAAATATTTGAGGAGAAAATAAAAGGTTAGTGACTTGGTGGTTGAGAGGGAGTAAAAATTACCTCTCAACTTGTAACCTCATAAGTACTCTTAGAAGGTTGTGGAACAATCAAAATTAGAGAAGAAGAGAGGATACCAAGTGGAGGTGTCTACTCAAGTAGAGACCTCTAGTAGGGGGAAATTTCGAGCCAGATGGGCAGAGGGAGCACATGTAGCCATAACTCTAGGTGTAAGGTGGGGCGATGTGCATACATAATCCCAAAAGAAGAAATTTGGGTAGAATCCATTGAGATGGCTTATCTCATGGATCAAAACTAGCTACGAGGAGCCCAAAATACACAGTAGCAGGAAGGATTTGTAGGATTGATGCAGTCAGATATCAGAAGGACAAAAATTAGAGTGACAGATGTTAAATACTGGAGCGCTGATCAGAGTTGGTAGCAGTGCAGATGGAACAGATGTAGAGTCAGCAACATCGCAAAATTTCTAGTAGATAGTGCAGTAACTAGAAACAATTAGACTTTGATGACATATGCATCATACTGATTTAGTTTTTTTGGAGGCTATTTAGTTTCAAGAGTTGCAGGAGAAAACAACACTAGAGAAGTGTTGCATGCAGAACATTCCAAAGTTATCGGATCAGGATAGATTTAATTCATTTCTTGTTGAGAGGGAGTATTGAATTGACAACAAGAAACATTGAAAATGGAAATAAGAAATGGAATCCAAAAAATGGAACCCGGGAATGGTAACATGTGAGGCTTCTGATTTAGTTTTCCCTTAATTAAATTGGAAGAAAAATTGTAATTTCATCTCATGACAGCTTGTATTAGTTATTATCAGGAATACTTAGTTAGCTTAGGAAATTAAATTTAGAGGTCAAAGAGGAGGCAAGTAGAGGATTTTCCTATTTTTAGGGGGTCCAATTACAGTTATTTGTGAGTTGTAATTAGTTAACTCAATTAATTGAGTTAAAATCAATTTAACTAGTTCTAACTGAGAGATGAGCTAGTGAGAGGTCTAACGAATTAAATTTGATTTAATTCACAAGTAGTGATTAAACAATTAACTGATAATTCACTATAAATAGTTTTTTCATGTCAGTTCTAAGGAAGGCCTAGTTAAGACTGAGGTTAAAGGGAAGAGATCTATCAGTTGTACTATTAGAAAATTATACAGGTCATGCCTGAGGTCATCAGGAAGGCCTTGAAGGATTTCATAATCATTAATTGGTATTTTCCTAATTAATAGGGCCTCAATTAGCCTAATAATTCCTAAGGAAGGCAGACCAGGAAGAGGCAAGAAAAAGGTTAAATACTTGACCGATTTTTCTTAGATCACAAGCTAGATCCGAGCTAGATCAAATAAAGATAGTCAGCAGAGTGCTGAGGTTTCTCATTGGAGGAATAAAATTGTATTATTTCATGATATTGATGTGGATCCTCAAGACTGCCTCAATTTTGACATCCATTTCCACTATTTTCTCCTTCTTTTTTTCAACTCCATAAGCCAAATAAAGTATTGATTTTCACATTTTTAGCTTGGTAAGGTACCTTAGTGATATTTTTTTCATATTTTAAATGTTTATTATTATTTGGATAAAACTTTTATTTAGATACAAAATTCATGCAATTATGCAAATAATATCCATTTTTGTAGCCATCGCCATGGTTTAACAGGTTCTGAAGAATGAATGAAGAGGCGAAATACATGGGCAGTTGACGAATGATCCATTCATGGATTTTATCCTATCCACCTGTCCAGAATCAAGCAAAGAAGTGCCTAGGATTGTGGTTAAAGGGTTAGTCAAAGCAAGATCCAGAATAAGCGAGCGAGAAGACTAAGCTTCATGATTTTCTCTCCACGTACCAAATCATAAAAGAAATAAAAATCACACTTTTTTTTAGAGTTTTATGCATAGTTTTATTAGTCTCCAAAGCTGTGAAAGCCTCAAACATTTAATTCAAGTTTGTTACAAATATCGGGCTGTGTAAATCTGAAATAAGTTCAATTTTATTGCGATATTGTTGTGTTTAGAAAATCTATTTTTATTGACTAATTGAAGAAGGAAGCATTCTGGAACCTTGATGCGTAACTAGTAAAGCACAGATCGGAAACCATTATGTTGTGAAGGGCCCTTCAACAAAATAAGTTTAATTGTTTAATTTTCTGTTCTTTCATAACTCAACTTCTTATGCTTTTGTTGTATTTTTCATATAGATACATGCTCTATCTCTGTTGTGATTTATGACATAGAAATAATTTGTCTTCATTTGTGTTTCGTAGCCCGAGTACATGCTTTGCTTTCATACTATAGACATATGCTTTGTTTCCATTTACATTGCAATTGTTTTCGAATTTCTATAGTATAGATGATCAGGTTTATCACTGTTACTTCATTGTTTGGTATCTTAATTTGCAGAATCTCATTGTGTAAAGATAGATGCTTTGTTTATGATTGAGTAGATTTAGAGATAATTTATTATAGTGGCCGACATAGATTGATTTAGTATAGCTTAAGATTCATCATTTAGATTAATTTATTTTTATGCAATATAAGTTTATCATAGATTAGTTTCCTTTCTTAAATAAACATTTCCTTTATTTCCTTCTTGTAAGTTTTATCTTTCAATCATTAAAAAATTTCTGTAAGTGTGATTACTCTTTAGTGATTTCTTGTTTTAAATTTCATTCATATAAATTTCCAAAAGAATACAAAAATATTGAAGTTCCTTCTTATTTCTAGAAAGTTTTCTCAAAATTAAAACATTAACTATTAAAAAAGCTAAGATATGTTTTTTATCATAATTTTGGATAATTGAATTTAGATTTCATTTCACAAATAATAAGTTTTCAGTTTATCAATTCCATTTAGACATTCAAGATAAACGAAAAATCCTAAAAAGTACTTTGAAACATATAAAATCCACACAATGAATTAAGTAAGAAAGGACTTATAGCATATATATCTTGCACTTGCACTTCATAAGATTAACAACTCCGGTCGCTAATTTATGATAGCAATTTGAGACGTTAAATAGACAAAACATTTTGGCGTCGTTGCCAGGGAAGTGTAAATAGGAACCTCACCTCTTAATCTAAAAAAAACAACAAACACAAAAACAACAAAAACATATAAAATGACATGCGCAAAGAAAGAGATTCTAGAGGTAGAAGTTTGATCCCAACAACACCACTCACTCCATCAAGACCTTGTAGTGCCACACCATCCACCCAAAATCGCATTCCATTCTTAGCAGGTAGACATAGACTTCTCGAGGTCTTAAGATCAGAAATTCAGCCTAGAGACTCTCTAATTTCATCAAATGAAGCATTTATAAAAGAAGAAGACCCTATATCCCCAACAAAAGGAGTAATCTTTCTAACCTCCACTGGAGAAAAAATATTAGCCCAGGAGCTAGAAATCCCTAGTGGGGAAGAAGAAGAAGAAGTCTTCTTTAATACACCATTTATAGAGGAACTAGAAGAATCAGAAGAGGAACAAACAATCCCAAATTTAGAATCCTATATTAGTTATGAGGAATCTACAATGGCTGGAGAAGGGGAAGGAGAATTACACAATGTGAATGATGACCAATTAATAATAGGAGGAGGTGGATCTAGGATTGGAGGTGGAGGACAAGGTAGAGTTAGAAGGATGGGAGAAGAAAGAGAAGAAAGAGGAGAAGGAGGAGGAAATAGAGAAGAAGTAGATCTTGTTGGATTTCCTATATTGGATGAGGATACAACTGCGTCAATGAAGAATATCTCACCCTCCATCCTTCCCAATTTTCATGGATTAAGGAGTGAAGATCCTGACACCTTTCTATTTGCATTTGAAGTTTTATCTAGATGATATGACTACTTAATTGATTCTCAAAAGTTGAAATTGTTTCCTGCAACTCTTAAGGATGCAACGCTAAAATGGTTCATGGGCTTAATAACAAATTCTATCAGGACATGGGAAGAAACGATGAATGCATTCTTACAAAAATACAAGGATTACTGCACACCTCATAATCGGAAAAATGAAGTTTTTAAGTTGATGCAAATAGAATATGAAAACTTAGAGGACCTAATTGAGAGATACAATTAAAATCTATAAAGGGCTAGGATGGAAAATTTGGATGAAGATACCTTAAAATCTTCCTTGTTGAAAGCTATTAGGTACGAATGGATAGACATTATTAATATGATGCGAAAGGGAGACATTTCTCAACTATCATTACTTGACATCTCTAATTTATGCATATATCCTTCAAGAGGAAAGTCAAGGATTGGGAGGAGTTCAAGAGATCCTATTCTCTCTAGAATTAATAAGTCTGCAGCAGGAACAATAAGTAGGGTTGAAATAGGAAATTTTCTAGATGAATTCAAAACAAATATTTTAGGGAGTTTTAGTGAACAAATAGACACACTGAAATTACAAAATAAGCAAAGAGGTGAAAGTGATGCCTTATCTATATTTTGTCCTAAGTGCATAAAGAAACATGACTTAAGAGAATTCCCTCTTGATTTAAAAATCGTAGAAACTTGTGTCATATGTACAAAAAATCATGAAACAAAGAAATGTCCTTCTATTCCAGGTCTTAAGGCCGTTTACCAAGAGGAAATTGCTCCACACTAGACAAATCCTCTTTGTTTTGTTACTATAAGACCATGGAAAGGACCACAAACTCAAGGTTTCAACACTTAGGTGTATACTCATACCCCATAGAATAACTGGAATGCATTAATGCCATGGAAGCAACCCTAGTCTCAACCCCAACCTTGGACACAAGGAATGCAAAATCCTTTTGGTAGATATTCTCAATATCACCAATATCCACAATCTTATCTGAACTATCCACCACAATTTTTTTCTCAAACCGGTCAACAACCTCAATTTCAAAATCAAAATCCACAACTTTCATTACCATTTCCACCAAGACCAAACCAACTAACCGCTCAACCACTTCCAAACCCAAACAGTAAAAATGCACAACCTATTTATAACATGGAGGGGAAAGTTTTCAGAATTATATCATAACTCCACTAGATCTTAATAACGTTCAACTTATATCTAGTAGAATATTAGAGAAGAAGTTGCATTCTATTATTATTCAAGAAAAAACAAAATATGATCATTCTTATGAAGAGATTTCTCTTCATCAAGATAACAATATTCAAAATAAAAATAATCATTCTAGAGAAGGGACATCTCTTCATCAGAATCAAAATTCTCAAAATCAAATACAAGATAATCCAATAAAATCAACTCCCATCATAGAGCAACCTTCGGTATCTATACCAAAACCTCCTTTCCCGAAAGATTAAAAATTGATAAATGGGTAGAAAAACAAATCATGTTGCCTATCTATGATATATTATATGAATTAAATAATGTTTGTATCAAAATTCCTCTGCTACAAGCCATTAAAGAATTCCAATCCTTGAAAAAACAATAAGAGTTGAGTATAAAGAAATATGGGAGAAAAATAAAGGAAGTAAAAAGAATACAATTAGCAAGAAAAATTGCAGATATCATGATGGGAAAAACAACCATACATGAATATTTAGATCCAAGAAGTCCCATTGTGAAAACACACATCAATGGTATCGAAATCCCAAACACATTGATTGACTTAGGAGCATCCATAAACATCATGAGTAAACAAACTATGGAACAACTAAAACGTCCAAATCTTCAATATACACCAACATTACTACAACTAGCAGATAGATTAGTAATCAAAACTGATGGTGTATTATAAGACATTTATGTATCCTTATATTCTTGGGAATATCTAGTTGACTTTATGATCTTAACTCCCAAGAATAACTTAGAAGGACATCCATTGATATTAGGAAGACCTTGGTTAGATACGACTGATGCTTTCATCAGTTGTAGATCTAGTGACATGTTTATCTTTGATGGAAGTTCAAAAAAGAAATTCACATTATATCCTTCAATAAAAACAATGTTAGAAGTAGAAAATGAAGAATGGATGGATGATGACAATGACATACAACCTATTTTTACTATCTCACAAATTAGTGAAGAACATCAAATTCCAAATTCAATAGAAAATCATGAATTATCTTCACAATGTGAGAGTAGTCAAAATTTTCAGGAACTATGTAATATCTAATACTTATCATCCAGAAAAATGTCTTTATGTTCTATGGAATAATTTGGTAATTCTTCAATTGAAATATTTCCAGGTAAAACTTCAAACATGAACAAAAACCTAGAAAAAATTCAAATATAAGAATTAATAAAAACATTGCAAAAGCATTCTTCTGCATATGCATGGGAATACACTGACATGAAAGGAATCAACCCTGAAACTTGCATACATCATATCTATATTGAGGAGAATTCTAGACCAATTCGACAACCTCAAAGAAGAATGAATCCAAATCTTAAGAAAATTGTAAAAGAAGAACTACAAAATCTGTTGAATGTAAACTTTATTTATCTAATATCAGAGAGTCAGTGGGTTTCAACTTTAGTAATTATCCCTAAAATAATGGAAAATGGAGGGTGTGTATTGAATATAGGGATTTGAATAAAGCTACTTTAAAATATCACTTTCCATTACCTTTCATAGATCAATTTTTAGATACACTAGCAGGGAAGAAATATTTTTCATTCTTGGATGGTTTTAGCGGGTATAATCAAATTCAGGTAGCACGAGAAGATCAAGACAAAAACATCTTTACCTGTCTATGGGGAACTTATGCTTACCAAGTACTTCCTTTCGGATTATGCAATGCACCTGCAACATTCCAAAGAGCAGTATTAGATATTTTCTCTGATTTAATTCATGACTGTGTGGAAGTGTATATAGATGATTTTACAGTCTATGGAAATTATTTTGAAGAAGCCTTGAAAATTTGGAAAAAGTTCTCATAAGATGTAAGGAAGAAAATCTCTCATTAAGTCATGAATTTTTTTTTATGATGTTTATTAAAGGAATTGTTTTGGGACACCATATTTGAGGAAATGGAATTAAGGTGGACTCATCTAAAGTTGAATTTATTTTCAAATTAGCAATCCCAAATTGTCAAAAATATGTTAACAGTTTTCTTGGTTTTACAAGATACTACAATATATATATATATATATATATATATATATATATATATATATATATATTCTTCACAAAAATTTCATCTCCACTCTTCAAATTTCTCACAAAGGATTTTGAATTTAGCTGGAATCTTGAGTGAAAAATGCATTTGAAACTTTGAAAGAAAATATTTCTGAAGCACCCATCCTAAGAGGACCAAATTGGAAATTTCCTTTTCATATCTCAACTGATGCTTCAGAGACAACTCTGGGAGTTGTATTAGGACAAAAATACTTGACCCCTTATGCCATCTACTATAAAAATAAGAATTTGACTCTGACAGAGTTAAATTATACTGTTACTGAAAAAATGTTTGTTGTTGTTGTCTATGCTATTAAAATTTTCATACATTACATCACTAGCTATGAAACTTTCATTCACACAGATCATTCTACAATTAGATATCTAATGAATAAATCCATTACTAATAGAAGAATCACAAAATGGTTACTATTATTGCAAGAATTTAATATCACCATTGTAGATCGACTTGGAAA
This sequence comes from Pinus albicaulis, assembly GCA_034641835.2. Classification (NCBI taxonomy): domain Eukaryota; kingdom Viridiplantae; phylum Streptophyta; class Pinopsida; order Pinales; family Pinaceae; genus Pinus; species Pinus albicaulis. Next base: position 860,810,560 of record CM076581.1, read on the forward strand.
ACAAAACGCAATTGCTGAATTTTTGTCTAGAATTAAAATGATAATAATGATACACTAGTAGAAGATAATTTTCCTGATGAGTATATTTTTGCAATATCTACTAAATATCCATGGTTTGCATACATTGGTAACTATTTAGTCACATGAAAAATACCATATTATTTGTTTCCTAGAGAAAAGAGGAAGATAATTCAAATGAATGCATCTTATTCATGGGTTAATGAAGAATTGTATAAGACAGGTCCAGATCTCATCATTAAAAGGTGTGCAAGAGAGGATGAAATACCTGAAATACTGAAGGCATGCTATGATGAGCCATGTGGAGGACACTTTGCTGACAGTAGAACTGCCTACAAATTCCTTCTCTTAAGATATTATTGGCCCTCCCTTTTAAATGATGCCAAGGAATATGTTAAAAGATGTGATAGTTGTCAGAGAATGGGGAAACCTGTTCCTTTAGATGAAATTCCTTTACAACCACAATTACTCATCGAACCCTTTGAAAAATGGGCTCTGGATTTTGTTGGACCAATCAATCCACCATCAAGACAAAAGAGGTATATTCTTGTGTGCATTGATTATGTCACTAAGTGGGTAGAAGCTAAAGCACTTTCCTTTGCTAATGAAAATGCTGTAGTTTCAGTTTTTTTTGAAGATATTTTTACTCGATTTGGTGTCCCAAGAGAAATTGTGACAGATCAAGGAACTCAGTTTACATCCAGAATGGTGCAAAAGATCATGGAAGAATACAAAATCAAGCATAGAAAGTCCACTCCATACCATCCACAGACAAATGGAAAACTAGAGTCTAATAATAAAGTAATTGAAGCAATCCTCACAAATATTGTACATTTGCATAAGAGGGATTGGGCAGAAAAACTTCTTGAAGCTTTACGGGCCTTCCACACCACATGGAGAAGCACAATAGGACATACTCCCTATGAACTTGTTTATGGGAAACAAGTCTTGTTTCCAATATATTTCCAAATAAAAACCTTCAAAACAACATTCAAGTTGAGACTTGACTTATCAGAAGTACAAAGGTATAGAATGGAACAACTCAATGAGTTCGATGAAATAAGACAAGATGCAATTCAAAAGACCGACCTAGTTCAACAACAGAGATTTATATGGCATGAAAAATACATTAAAGAGAGAAAATTCCAAGTAGGAGATTGGGCACTTCTTTTTGACTCAAAGTTCAAAGATTACCAAGAGAAATTTCAAACTCATTGGCTTGGGCATTATGATATTGAGAGAGTCTTTGATAATGGAGAAGTCAGGATTAGAACTATTGATGAAGAAAAAGTTCCTCTCCTTGTAAGTGGACATCGACTAAGGATTTGTCATAAGCCATTAACAAAATAGGAGTTTGTCAATATTTTTCAAGATAATGCTGATATGAAGTTGGTTAAGAAGAGTTTTTCTTCTTCCCCAACTTACAAGGTTTTTTGTTTTGTTTTGTTTTGTTTTGTTTTTTTTTTTTAAATCTAAAAAAAATATAAAACAATATATATATATATATATATATATTGTATAAGTTTGAAAACCAATCATTGATTGACATTCTTATATAGAAAATATAAGGTGAAAATCAAAGATTTGTTTCTGACATCTTACATTTTTTTCATTCATATTCTAAAAACCTCAAATTCCTTGAATTTCTCTTTCTTTTTCAAAAAATAAAAATATAGCTACAGAATTGTTGAATTTTTGTAGCTATCATAAAATTCTGTAACCCTTATGAATTTCTATAGCTCAGGTACAACAAGACCTTTTGACAGAAGCAGCGAAAGACTACACTGGAGAATACCTCAAGAACTAAAACAAGAAGAAACAACTAAAAGTTAGCTACATCTAAGGTATGCAAATACAAAGTTTTATTTAAATAATAATGTTGCAAACATTGATATATGAAATATTTATGTATGTATGTACATGTATGTATATTTGAATTGATTATAAATTCTATATTTTTTATGAAGCTTCGCTCTCGTCACATGAGGGTGGTAGTGGTGGTACACATTCCCCTGCTAGCCAATCAATAGGTGGTGGCCAATCGCGTGAGGGTGGTGGTACACATTCCCCTGCTGGCCAATCAATAGGTGGTGGCCAATCGCATGAGGTGGTGGTACACATTCCCCTGGTGGCCAATTAATGGGTGGTCATGCTGGTTCTCAACCAATGGGTGTTGGCCAATCAATGAGTGGTCATGCTGGTTCTCAACCATCTCCGGGTGGGCATGATGGTGCTCAACTATCTTGAGGTTTCCATCAATTTGAATATTATTATCATGATTATTAATTTGATAAATTATTTATATAATTTTTTTAATGGTTAAAAAACAAATTTGTGCAATTTTTTCACATGCTTTTTTATTTATACATAATTTTATATATTGATGCAGAGGGTGAAAATGTTGATCGAAAAAGACATAGGTCAGATCGCGTAATTCAAGAAGAAGGTTGTACACCAACCACGACTCATCCATCTGAAATTCTTGATTATTTATCTTGGGAAACAAACATCCAACAATGCATATTACAAAAGTGCGATCATCTTTATTCAAAATTGATGAAAGACCTTGGGAGTTTGAAACTCCTTGCAGAAAGTTGAGAAAGCTTACAAATAGTTACACACTCTCTAAGCACACTTGTAGATGTTTACAAAAATATTGGGCCAACCACTGATACCTTTGTAGAAGTGATGAGGAAAAGAAAAGAAACAATAATGGGTCCCGATGTTGTGAAACCAACTCCAAAAAGAGAAGAAAAGAGATATCAATGCCTTAGAAATAAGCCACTTTGAGGGGGAAACTTCCAATACATTACATGAACGAAAAATTCTTGGATGATACAAATGACAAAACCTCATTTCTATATATAGAAGTCCATGGGGCCAAAATGTAATCCTAGTGGGGCCACAATGTAACCCAATCCGACCTAACAATAATAATGTAAGGGCACAATAATAAAAAAATGGGGGTTACAGGGGTACAACAATAACCATAAGGGGGGATACACTAACATAACAAGGGACTACACTATTAATATAGGGACTTAACATGCCCCTCTCCTTCAAACAAGTGTTGTCCTCAATGTTTGATTATTTTTTGATGCTTCTGTATAAAATTATCATCCTCCCATGTGGAATCTTCTACAGGAAAGTTCTTCCACTTGCTGAGATACTCTGAAATTGATCGTACTTGTTGAGTTCTTGTTTCTATGACTGCTTCATAACTTCTTTCGATATGATGTTGATCTTTCTGTTGTTTCATTAGATTCTGCACCAAAGTTGGGTTATCCTTTGAGAGTTGGAGAACTTGTTGTTGATGCTCGCTGTGATCTTCCACTAATTTATCATCCATATTAGCTATTATTTGATCCTTCAAACCATCCAACTTAGCCTCCATTTCTGCTTTTAAACCATCTATTTCATCTTCGATTTCTCTTCGTAAGATTGAAACTTGTTGCACTTGGTACCGTAATTTTGATATCTCATACTGCAACTCTTCCTCTTCATGTGTCATAGTATAGATTTTTGAGGGATTAATGGGTATGGAATTATTTTTTGGAGGCATTATAGAACCCAAAAACCCAATCTGATAAAATTCTAAATATTCCTTGGAATCACTTCAAACGGATTTTTCAAACAAACGTTATGCAATTTTAAAAACCAAATACACACCTTTTTCTTGCTTTTGAGAAGCTAGATATTGAAACTGAATTATCTATGTGATTTCAGATCCTCAATAACTGAAATTTGGCCCCGAAGTAGCCCTTTGAATCTTCTTTCGAATGCCATAGGTCTGACCTAATTTGGTCTGTTCAAGGTAAAATTATGTCCAATCTCCCACAATGACCTAATTATGGATTGGTTTAGTAGAGCGAACTTGTACGACTTACCACGTATCACTATTTCCTCCTTCGGCTCTGAAATTTATATACAAAAAACTGCAGTTCGTGTACTTGTGGCCACTTTTTACAGAATCTCAATCTGACGCTCAGAAAGAGAGTTATGACATTTTTCCCACAGTCACTTGTTTGAGATTAATTTTCGAGAGCCTTAAAAAATCCTAACTTCCACAGATCATATGTCAAAAAATATTGCGAACCAAGATTTTAAATTTTTACAGGAGGTTCTTCAGGATTTCGGCTTCGCTCTACGCAAATGTCAGCTTCTGAAACCTCGTAGAAAAAAAAGTTATAGCGAAAATTCCGCGATGACCTGTTTAGGTTAAATTCAGGAGCCTGCAAAAAGACCTAACTTCCACAGATCATATCTCCGAAAATATTGCGAACCAAGCTTTGAAATTTTGCGATGATGTTCCTTAGGATTTCGGATTCTCACTCTAAAATTTTTCGCTTCTGAACCTTTGTAAAAAAAAAGTTATAGCGAAAATTTCACGATGACCTGTTTGGAGCAGCGAAACCCTAGAATCAAAAACTCTAATACCAAATGTTGTGAAACCAGCTCTAGAAATAGAAGGAAAAACAATGTTAAAAAAACGATTACAAAAGAAATGGAAAAATCTATGTTTAATTTTAAAGAAGGGCTGAAAATAAATATGTTTAAGGTGCAATATTTAAAGCACCCTAATATATTCTGCCATTTATATGATAGGCACCTTGCAGCCTATGGAAGAATACCATGGAATGACACCCAATTATAATGACATTCCTTCTAAATTTTTATTTTGTAAAATTATTTTTGGGAATGAAACCCAATTATAATGACATTTCCTTTGAATTTTTTGGTCCAAGGAAAAGTCGATTATGTGATCGTAGGTGCGCTAAGTGTGATGCTAAGTTGCCTCGCCCTGAGCCACCATTGGTAAGCCGACATCCTCATGTGGAAACTTTGCGTTCAGAGATGGAGGCCACTTCTCAGATTAGTTGAGAAGCAAGGGATGCAATCATAGACAATATTCAGACTTGTATTGGAGGAATTGATATTGGTCTAAATCGAAAAAGAGCATGAGATAATGCACATGCTAATTTTGTGTATAGTACATATGATAAGATATAAAACATGAGTGTTGAAGAGCTTAGAACATATGCAAAACATTGTCGCAATGATTAGCAGGACTTAATTCTTCATGAGGAAGAGAGCATGGGATCTGTATATGTTAATGGTTAGGGTGAATATTTTAGTGTAATATATATATATATATATATATCTATATATCTATGTTTGTTTGTATGTGTTATTCTAACATAAATGTATCATATGTTCACCATTTGCAGTTTACACATATGTTAAATTTTGATAATATCACGATCCAAGGTTCAAGTTTTGTCAATCCAAATGATATTTTGGGAAATGATAGTGTTTTTGAAGAGTTCATGATGTTGATGTACAATTATTATTCTATTATTATATTGAATTATCATGATTTGCATATTTTTAAAAGAAATAATTATGTGTACATTCAATTTTTCAGTTATGCTTCAAGTTATAAATTGAAGTGAAAGTTTCATTAAAAAATGAGATCTAGATCTTGAGTTATTTTACAGTTTTCAAAATTTTGAATTTTAGGTTTGTGGAGATGATTTCTGTTCTCCAAGGACTTTTATGATGGAGTTGATGATAGAAATAGGAACATCCGAACAATTTGAAGAAGTTGTGTAACATTTTTTTTTAATATTATTGCATTAGTTTATGCATTTTCATTTGAAAATTTAATATATATATACTTGTACATGTATATTATACAATTTATATTGGAGGATGCATTGATGCAGGGCCAACACATGACAATGAAGGGGGAACTACATGAGGTATTGCATGATTTTTTTTTTAGTTTGTTTTATTGAAGTTCTACATTCTCATTCAATTTTAAAACATTAAATTTTAATTTTAATACATACATATAATTTTCTTATATATATATATATATATATAATTATGGGTGAAATTGTGAAGTTGGATTACACTTTTTGCCCTTTTTTGAGAAAAAACTTTCAATTTTTTTTTTTTTCAATTTTCTGCAAGCTAAAACAATTTTTTCTGTTTAGAATTTCATTTTGCGATAGAAATAAAAGTTGTCACAAATTTTATTAGCTTTCTATTAATTATTTTTTGGAATTCTTTTATACACATTTGATATGTCAACTTAGTGTTTCTTTGAGTGTGTGTTTTTTAACAATCAAAGGATTCATAAGAAGTCATGTTAATACACAATGTTGTATTGTTTGAAATTTTGTGTTTTTGAGAAACAAAATGTGTTACAACAATCTAGACAGAGTCTACTTCGGTTTCATCATATTTACAAAGCCAACGGATGCATATCATAATTACTAGAATTTTTTGAACTAGTCCAATATGAAAAAATTACATATTTTGAATATGTTTCGCGATGCAAGAAATTTCTTAACATATAAGTTATAAACTAAAAATATAAAAACTACCCATTAGAGACGACGGACCAATGTAATGCACCATAATTTTTTCAATTTTTTTACAATGTATTTTGGAAGATACATAATTATGATTTCACTAAATCATAATGACCTTCAGAAATTGTTTGCACCCGTTTTATTACAAAATTAATTAAAATTAGTAGATATTTATGAAATTCCATAAAATTTATATTTCCTAAAAGTAGATTCAATTCTGAAAATTCTTGTCTTGGTTCCGACAGTTAATTCAGAATGTTTCATGGAGTTTAATCAGTCCAAAGTTGAAGATACGTATTCTGAGCTTGGCTCTGCGTAATTGCTCATGCGTTAGTTCGGACAAACTCTTAAAAAAAGTTCGGCCAAATTGTTTTTTTGCGCCGACGACTCGTCAAGTCTAATGAAATAAAAGTTCGGCCGAAATTTAACCCAATTTTTCGTCGGTCGGAAAATACCACGGAGCCCCTCCAAAAAAACATTTCGCGGCAATATAAATTGCCGTGAAATCATTCATTATTTTCACATATTTTCTACATTTGGTCTGATTTTACAAAGGTCTTCGTCTGATTTTGCAAAGAATTGTTTTGGGTTTAAGGAATTTTCTTGGAGGTACATTCAAAGAACATTTTTGCAAATGATTGTTTTGGGTTTAAGGACTTTTCTTGGAGGTACATTCAAAGGACATTTCTTGGAGGTATGAGATACATTTTTTGGATGTTTTTTGGGCTTCATTTTTTTTGAAAGTATGGATTTGGGTTTAATTTTCATTGTTTTTGAAGGTATGGATTTGGGCTTAATTTCGAAAGGACTCTTTTTAGGCTTAATATTCAAAGGACATTTTTTGGAAGTATTTTTTAAAGCGATATTTTTTTAGAGGCTTTTTTGAAGTATTTTTTAAAGTAGCGTTTTTTAAGAAGTTGGAATTAATTTTCAATGGACATTCTTTGGATGCATTTTTTGAAGTGACATTTTTTTAGAGTACGTGTTTTGGGTTGCAGTAAATATTTTATAATGATTTTTAAAAATGAGTTTTTGTCTAACTTTTTAAATGAATTTTTTTGTAGGACTTGGAAAGAAATATTTTGAGCTTCGTTTCATTTTTATAAGACATTTTTTTCTCGGATTTTTTAAAGTAAGTGTTTTGGATTGAAGTATGTATTTTTTGCAAAATTTTTAAAATGAGTTTTTTTAAAGTTAATTTTTTTGTGATGTTTTTTTTAATTGAATTTTTGTCTAAATTTTTGAAGGAAATTTTTTAAACTTCATACTCTATTATCATGGCAAATCGAAGGAATTGTATGAGAAAATATGATCGAAAAAGAGACTCCGAGGAACGTAGAGAAGAGATGAGACAATCTCGCAAAAGAAAGATAGAAGCAATCTCAAATATTGAAGGGGAAAATCAACCTCAACTAGAAGCTGAAGCAGGTATGCAAATGTAAATATTATGAGTTTGATATATTTAAAATTTTTCTAGTGTAAAATGTGAAGCTTAAATTTTATTTGATGAACTAATTTGAAAAATCTTTTGCAATGTAAACAGAGAGAGATATTCCTGAAAACATTGATGATGAGATCCAAAATTTTGAAAGAGAAAGTGAAAGAGATATTGAACTAATGACTGAAGATGGTGAAAATGATGAAAGAAATTCAAGTGAAGAAATTGAATCACAAGGTATATATATATATATATATATATATATATATATATATATATATATATATATATATATATATATATATATATATACGTTGAACCCATGCACGTATTATTGAAATTATACATATTTATTAATTTAGTTATTTATTGAATATGTAAACTTATTATGTACTATTCATTCGAATATGTACAGATGAAATCAATGTCGATGATGAGATGTTAGAAAATGTTGACACTCACACATATGGAGATAAAAGAGCTGACCATGTTATACGATATCGTGTTAAACACATTTTTGATACGTACTTCATAAAGGAAAATGTGACAGTTCAAGCCCAAATGTTGAAAGGTCTCCTATCATTAAGGAAATTAAAAGAAGCTATGACTTTATTGGGTATTTGAAAATCAACCAAAGATAAAAAAATGAAGGAAAATGTGATACAAAATATAAATAGTGCTATAAATTCAATTAGAAGATCTAGACAGAAAAATGTTTCAGCTGTACGTAGAGCAATACATATGGCAGTGGTTTCATCAAGTACTAAAGGAGAATCGCTTGGTAAAATATATGGCACGAGCATTAGGAAGCTCATGAAAAACTTTGCACAAACACCGAAAATTTTGGTTGCAAATAGATGTAAATGATGAACTCGCTTGTTGGAGAGCTATTTGTAGGCAACCATACAAAGATAGACTTGGAGAAAATGTTAAAGAAATAATATATGAATATTGGAAGAACAATTGGCATGTTTCGCCAAATGAAAAGCATGTGATGCAAAGAAGAATAGTACGAAATCATTACGAACAACATGAAAAATATTTCTTGGAAACCACTCAGATAGAGTTGTTCAACAAGTTCAAAGAAGAAAATCGTGAAATTCATGTGTCAATCAATGCTTTTTTTCAACAAAAACCATGGTATGTAAAACCTATCACCGTATGTAACACTTGTTGTTGTCATTATCATGTGGAATTGGAGTTATATTATGACACATTCCTTAATTTTGGTAGAACATTTTGGAATGATTCACCTCCTCCTTCCACTACCCATGATTTCATATCTCAAATTCTATGTAAAAGACAAAGCAATGAACTATTTTACGAAAAGAAATGTATTGGCAGTAAAAAATACAATGATTGTGGAAATTTGACTAAATTTCAAAACAAATATCGTATTGATATAAATGATCAATCATTGTTCAACATGAAAGTGAGATGGAAAAGATATGAATATATCCATACATCGATTCAAGGTGCAAATTGTGCTAAAAGAATTGAATTATGAGAAGACGAATTTTTTGTGATAGACTTTTTTAGAAAGTTTGAGGCAGAAATTTATAAATACACCAAGCATTCCCATAGAGTGCAATGGCAAGACTTGCAATTCAAAATATCTTGTGAATTTTTTCCACTAGGGACCATTTTGTCAGTAATTGATTTTGCAGAAAACTACACATTTGTTCCACAAAAAAAAATTCAGAGTGAATACTATCATTCTGACCAATTCTCCATGCTCGTCCATATTCTATATAGACATGTTGAACAAAACGTCGATCATATAGAACGAAGCAGTGAAATTTGACATGTTCTTAAAGAATATCACTTTTATATCAGTGGTGATCGTACACGTGATACATATTTTGTACAAAACTGTTTTGGAAAGATTTATGACTCCTTGAAAATTCGTGCAATAACATCCAATGAACATTGGATATGGTCAGATGGATACGCAGGTCAATTCAAATTTGCACGATCATTCTTTTGGTTGTGTTGTCTTCATAAGAAAACTTGCATTAAACATTGTTGGAATTTCTTTGAGACTCGTCATGGAAAAGAAGAACATGATAGTGCAGTGGCATACATAAAACGAGCACTTCAAAGATATCAAATGAATCCCTCTGCAAGCCAACTTGTGGATGCTAAAAAAGTTGTCCAATGGTGCATCGCTGCTCTAAGCCATGAGACTAACTGATCAAGGGAAGTGCGAAGGTACATTCATTTTAATTTTTATTGGATATCTACTTTTAAACAGTGTACATTTATCACAATTTAATTATCTATGATTGATTATCTTTGATTGTATTTTGATATAATATTTATATTCTTCTTTTCATTTTCCATATAAAGGTTTTTTTAGCATATTGGGATTGAAGAAGTAGATAGCTCAATTGGAAATGACGTTGAAACAATAAGAGGGACTCGAAAATTGCATTCAATTAAAATAAAGTTGTCCAGAAATGTGTTTGCATTAGATAAAAGAAAATATTCCTGTTTTTGTCATGTTTGCATAGACAACACAGAATCCAATGACATTTGTGAAAACAAAATGTATGTAAAAGATTAGAAACATACAAAGCTAAATATAAAGGGAAAAATGTCCATTGTAATGTTTGAAGAAATGCAATCAGAGGAGACTACAATATCATCTAATGGTGATCGAGTTTCTAATCTTGTTATAGAAGGTAACATTTGAATTTCTTTCAAATGATAAAGATCTAGAAAAATTTAAATACATAAGTTTGTTAGGTTTTTTTTATTGTGCAGGAGATGTTTTTGTTGTAATTGCACCTGCTAACAACGATGAAAATATAAAGTATTATTTGATGCGTTGCACTAAATGAAAAATGAAACTATTAGAAAACTATAATGATCACGAGTTTCCATATGAAAGAAGATCTATTATACTGAAAGGATATTTTTTCAGACAAACTAATGAAAGTGGGGATTTTGTTTACTTTGAATACTATGAACTTGATGTCATAAGTTGTCAACATAGTCACTTAGTGTGTGCAACACGCATAAAGTTGATAGAGGTTCAATAAAAAAAAAATGAAAATTAAGAAATGGAAAATGTCAAAATCCAATCATGAACGGATCATTGAAGATGGCATTCCATTGGAATTTTTTTGATTGAACTGCCCAACAATTTATTCTCTTTGGATTATCTTTTAGAACTTTCAGAATTCAACTAAAAATTGAGCTACCTTGTTATGTTATCTGTGCAAGTGTTTGCACATGTACAAATTGTTTTGGTACATGCACACTAGGATCAAATGAAAGTAGCTTTTCTATACATGCATTGATGAAAAATGTTGCATGTATTGGATATATATGTGTGTGTGTGTGTGTGTGTGTGTGTGTTCTAAAATGAAATGAATTGTTCAAGTAGTTTTAATATATGTGCATTGATTTCTGGATGCGGATGTTTAATAGATTTGATGGGACCTCTGTCCCGGGCCAGCTCCCAAGGCATTTCGCATGGGGTGGCCATATGGCTCCCAGTGGTGCCATTAAATCTGAATTCAATTCGCAAGTGCACAGTTCATTAACTCTCCAATGCCGGCGCTTCTTCCTCCTTGGTCTTCTCAGTCGGCACATTATGGACTCTGTCTCGGGTTCTCCATATTGTTTCAACTCTGATTGCAGTTCTTTGAAGCCTATTTGCAGTTCTTGTTCTGCAGCCTCCGCAGTGCCCAGTGCCCACACTCACACTGGCCGTCGCTGCTCACTGCTCAGCTGTATAGAAATTGTGCCTAGGTATCATTTTTTACATAGCGCTCTCTATCAGTCCAATTTCAACTTGCAGATCTCTCCTGGCTCTCTTCGTGGTCTCGCTCCTGCTCAAGCTTTTTCTGCTTGGATTTGGTCTGTTCCCACCACTGAGACTGAAATGCCAAGGCTTAGGTAACGCATGACGTGCCGTCATGGTGCCACTCGTGGCAGGTCTGCAAGCGATCATCCATCATCCAGTTTCGATGGATCTCACCTCCTCGAGCATACTGATAGGCAGCTTTCTCAGGATTCCTCCCATCATCGGAACCTCAATAGCCCTCCCGGCTTGGCCCGCGAACATCATCCCTCCTCTCCTCATATTGGCGTGCCTCCCTCTATTCCCCTCCCTTCTGGAAGCCATTATCTGCGGCAAACCTCGCAGAGAGTAGAGCTCAGATTTGACTGTGCCTTCAATCGCCTGACCATCACCTCTTACATTACTATTACCCTGTGAGAAGAGTCAACTCCTCTCGCTCCCCCGGCACATGACCCTCCCCCCTCTCCTTTCGTCCCCCGCCCCAACCCTGCTGCAACGCCTCCTGTTGGTCTGAGCGATACACTTGTTATTGCCTCGCCCTCCCTGGGTCATCTTTCTATGTAGGTGGATGAAAACCTCTCAGATAAAGACGGAGCTCCGAGCGCAGCTGCTGAAGACACAGAGGAGCATTACGGGTGTCGCATTGAGGAGGAGCCACCATCTCTGGCCCACACACATTAATTCTGCTATGAACTGGCTCAGTATGGTTTCTATTCATGTTTATTTAGCTAGAAATACTGGGTTTTTTGTTTTTGTTGTCTACAGCAGCAAAAGATGCATGTCAGTGATGTATTTTTGTAGTTATCTTATGCTGAACATAATGGACCTCTCACCGGTTTCCCTTTTTAAGGGCGGTGCAACTGCTTTTAAAAGAATTGGTTTCCCACTCTGGGAAGTTCGTAATATTGATAGAGCATGGACTTCAAGCCCGGTTTCAGGCTCCCACAACTGAACCGAGGCAGTTTTGTAACATTATGATTACTTAATAGAATTAGCACAATTTAGAATATATATATATATATATATATATATATATATATATATATATATATATATATATATATATATATATATATGTGCATTGATGAAAAATGATTCATGTATTGAATATATATGTTCTAGAATGCAATTAACTGAAAATAGTTTTTCTATGTGCATTGATGAAAAATGTTGCATGTACTGACCAGTTTTTCTTGTGGGATTTTCTGGTAAAAAGTATGGAATGTAAATAAATCATCCACAGTATATTTTTGTACAAAGATTCCTTTCAGACAAGAGACTCAGAGCACTTCTCCAACTTTTGGTGGGATTTGACCCACATCTCTATTCCTAATAGAAAATCTACTACAAAATTTGTTTGTCCAGTGGTTGGATATGTTCTAGGCAATTAACTGAAAGTGGATTTTCTATGTGCACTGATGAAATTTTTTGCATGTATTGGATATATATATATATATATCTATATATATGTGTGTGTGTGTGTGTGTGTGTGTGTGTGTGTGTGTGTTCTAGAATGCAATTATTTGTTCAAGTATTTTTCCCATGTGCATTGATGAAAAATGTTTCACGTACTGAATATATATGTTCTAGAAATACGCAATTAACTGAAAGTAGCTAAATTCTATAGCCATTGATGAAAATTAGTTTAATTCTATTGACATTGATGAAAAATGTTGTATGGATTTATATGTTCTAGAATGGAATTAAATAAAAGTAGTTTTTCTATACATGTGAATTGATGAAAAATAATGGATATATATGTACATTATATATTGCATTTTTAAAATTTTATGATTATTTTCAACACATATTACAAGACCTATAATCTTATGATTGTTTATATATATAGTACTTCACAACATTAATTCACATGGAAAATGTACTTCAATCATCCAAAACTTGAGTTTTAATTTTTTTTTTATTATATCAGAACATTACTTCACATGCCAAATGTACTTCAACCATCCAAAGCTTGAGTTTTAAAAACTTTTTGATTATATCAAAACATTACTTGACATGCCATGCCAATTGTAGTTCAACTATCCAATAAAAACATTTAACATTATATCACATGCCAAATGTAGATCAAAAGCAAAACATTAATTTATAGATCACAACATTACTAGTAGTTTGAAAACTATCCAAAACTTAAGTTTTAAAAACCAAACAAATTATAACACAACATTACTTCACATGCCAAATGTACTTCAACCATCCAAAACTTAAGTTTTAAAAACAAAACAAATTATAACACAACATTACTTCACATGCCAAATGTAGTTCAAAAGAAAATCATTAATTTATAGATCACAACATTACTAGTAGTTCAACTATCCAAATGTAGTTCACATAAATTATGTCCAAATTTTGTAGATCTCGCATGTATCAAGTATCAAGTTATATATATGAATGCATCTAGATAATATACAAAAAAGTAAATTTAAGACTAGAAATCTCAATCAAATCTAGAAATCATCCATAAAATACAGATGGATGTAGTGTCTTTCCCAACAAAGTGTCAATCCACGAGCTATCCTGTGAAGCATGGGGAACCTATACACAATAAACATACAAACATTAAAATTTGATGTTTTAAAATTGAGTGAGAATATATAGAACTTCATGTAAAAAATAAATAAATAAATAAATAAATCATGCCATACCTCATGAGGTTCCCTCTCCATTTGTTGCTCGTCAGCTACAACCTCCCCCATATATATTAAAAATTTTCAAATGAAAATGCATATATATATATATATAACAAATTATAACACAACATTACTTCACATGCCAAATTTACTTCAACCATCCAAAACTTAAGTTTTAAAAACAAAACAAATTATAACACAACATTACTTCACATGCCAAATGTAGTTCAAAAGAAAATCATTAATTTATAGATCACAACATTACTAGTAGTTCAACTATCCAAATGTAGTTCACATAAATTATGTCCAAATTTTGTAGATCTCGCATGTATCAAGTATCAAGTTATATAAATGAATGCATCTAGATAATATACAAAAAAGTAAATTTAAGACTAGAAATCTCAATCAAATCTAGAAATCATCCATAAAATACAGATGGATGTAGTGTCTTTCCCAACAAAGTCTCAATCCACGAGCTATCATGTGAAGCATGGGGAACCTATACACAATACACGTACAAACATTAAAATTTTATGTTTTAAAATTGAGTGAGAATATATAGAACTTCATGTAAAAAACAAAATACATATAAAAAATAAAAAATAAAAAATAATCATGCCATACCTCATGAGGTTCCCTCTCCATTTGTTGCTCGTCAACTACAACCTCCCCCATATATATTAAAAAAATTCAAATGAAAATGCATATATATATATATATATATATATATAAACTTATTTTCAATAATATTAAAAAAAATAGAAAACTTTTTCAAATGGTTGAAATGTTGTGGATGTTCCTATCTCCATAGCTAGAGTCCATGGAGAAAATAAATCCTCTATAGAAACCTAAAATTAAAATTTTTAATTTAAGTCAGTATACATCTATATTAATATATCCCTTACGATGCCAGGAGAGAGATAATCCTTCCAATCCAAGACTAGAAAATACGATTGGTTAGTGGGTCATCCACACCAATCCCGTGAGAAATGGAGAAATAAGAAACTTCATCATTGGCTCAATTGTTGGAAGGGAAGAACCAAAGCATTAAATCTACTAAATCACTACTCTCTAGCATTGCATAGTAGTTTCATCAATTGAATAAAATTTAAAAAGCGAAATCATATCATATTCAAAGAGATAGAAAGGTTAAATATTGCATAAGCATTTCACTAGTTGAATAAAATTCAAAAAGGAAAAATCTAAAATAGAATCTTATTCACAGGATAGAAAGGTTAAATTTCTTCTCCATATAATAACT
This sequence comes from Pinus albicaulis, assembly GCA_034641835.2. NCBI lineage: Eukaryota > Viridiplantae > Streptophyta > Pinopsida > Pinales > Pinaceae > Pinus > Pinus albicaulis. The sequence continues at coordinate 860,826,116 of CM076581.1, forward strand.
CAAGGCAATATTCTTTTGACAAAGTCACTCATCCAAAGTGTAGATTTAGGTGATTACTAATGTCATCAATTTACCAATTTATAAATAAACAAGGCTACCTAGTTGAGTGCATTAATGGCATTGACCCCAATTCAACAAAAATATATCTACTTCTTATATATCCAATCAAAATTAAAGGGATTTATATGGGAAAGAGAGGCAGAACATATAGCCCATCATCTACTTTTTAGAGGTCAATGAAGGTATCTAGTGAAATGGAAAAGGTCAGAAAAGGCTCAACCAATAGGAGTTTTCATCATGTGGGAAAATGTTTGGAACACTTGATTGTACTTGAAAGTAATCTTAAGATTGTTTTTGATCTCTACATACTCTTGTTTAAGTGAAAAAATTTCCAATGGGAAGAACATAGCTTTTCAATCCAACTAACCATATCAATTGAGCTCTATTTGAAAAAAGAGTAAAGAAAAGCTAACATGCCAACAAAATAACATCCTTGGTTGTTAGTTTTTATTGGAATAGCTAAATCATATTAATGATTCTCCATCCAAAATCAATTTCAATGAAGAGAATAATAAAAATCCAAAAGATTCTAAAAAAAATTCTTAAATTACTCTTAAAAAGAATAAAGATGCAATAATTCTTTTTAGAAAATTTTCGATTCTTATTATTCTCTTCATTGAAATTGTTTTTGGATGGAGAATCCTTAATATGATTTAGCTATTCCAATAAAAAATGACAACCAAGAATGTTATTTTGTTGGCATGTTAGCTTTTCTTTACTCTTTTTTCAAATAGAGCTCAATTGATATGGTTAGTTGTATTGAAAAGCTATGTTCTTCCCATTGGAAAATTTTTCACTCAAACAAGAGTATGCAGAGATCAAAAACAATTTTAAGTTTACTTTCAAGTACAATCAAGTGTTCCAAACATTTTCCCACATGATGAAAACTCCTATTGGTTGAGCCTTCTCTAACCTTTTCCATTTCACTAGATACCTTCATTGACCTCTAAAAAGTAGTTGATGGGCTATATGTTCTGTCTCTCTTTCCCATATAAATCCCTTTAATTTTGATTGGAAAGATAAGAAGTAGATATGAGTTTGTTGAATTGGGGTCAATGTCATTAATGCACTCAACTAGGAAGCCTTGTTGATTTATAAATTGGTAAATTGATGACATTAGCAATCACCTAAATCTACACTTTGGATGAGTGACTTTGTCAAAAGAATATTGCCTTGAGTTATTATATGGAGAATAAATTTAACCACTCTATCCTGTGAATAAGATTCTATTTCAGATTTTTCCTTTCTAAATTTTATTCAACTAGTGAAATGCTTAAATGCAATATTTAACTTTTCTATCTCTTTGAATATGATATGATTTCCATTTTTAAATTTTATTCAATTGGTGAAACTACTATGCACTAATTGATGTGTGAAACTCAATTTAAGCAAAAAAAAAAGGTTATAAAAATGATAATTTCACCAAATTACACTTTACATGGTGGGAGCACACTTGGTATAAAATTGAAAAAAACACATTGTCATTAAAAAAGAAGTGAAACTCTATTTAAACAAAAAATTGTTGAAGTCCCCGCATTTTAATTTTATAAAAATGTGAAGTTCACCACTTGTTGCAAATGTGAAGTTCACCAAGTTGCGCTTTACATGGTGTGGTGGGAGCACACTTGGTATATTATTGAAAAAAGCACATGGTCATTAAAAAAGACGCATTTATAAGTACAAAACACATACATATACAAGATATGTTACATTGTCCCTCAATAAATTTTGAAGGAGAGAGTCTCAATACTAATTAATCTTTGAGAGATGAATATTGAATTTTTTAAGAAGAGCGTCTCAAAACTAATTCATCTTTGAGAGATGAATCTTGAATTTTTGAGGAAGAGTGTCTCAAAACTAGTTCATCTTTGAGAGATGAACCTTGCATTGACATTGCCCCGCATAATTCTAATTCATCTGTTAATTCATCTTTGATAGATGAATTCTGATTTGGCATTGCCCACGCACTAGATCAATAGACATCTTATTCACATTTGAACAATGTCTTATACCAAAATATTGAAATTGGATAACAATATTGTTTGCTATTCCATGTAGTTCTTTTAGCCTCTCCTTCTTAACTTGGTACACACCATTCATTTGGTTGCACACAAGTTCAGAATTGGTGAAAACTATAATTCCATTTGATCCATACTCCATAGCTGTTTCCAAGCCTTCTATCACTCCAATATAATATGCCTCATTATTTGTTGTTCTTCCTAGTATATTCATTTTCCTTTGGACGACTGTGTTAGTCGCCATATTGGAAAGTACATATGTAATCACTGCTTTCCCTGGATTGGGATAGCAAGGAAATTCTATGCATAATTTTCATTTTTCAACCATATTTAGTGGTTTTCTTATCCCTTTAAAAAAAAAAAATTCAATAAAAATATATACTAAATTGAAATTTATTGCAAATGCATGGGAGAAATGACACATGATCATGAGATAAATGACATGTGCATGCTTTATCTTAAAGTTTGACTTAAAAATTTTATGGTAGAATTCACATCTAGAATTAATGGGAGAAAGCCTTTAGGAACACTCAACAGGTAGATTAAAATCCTATGGAAGTTCAAAATTCTATGAGAGTTCACCTACTTTAGGTTCAATTTTTAGGCCTTAAAGCTTGAGATAAATGACATTTACATGCTTTGCAAAATTATTTTATGCACTTACAAAAAACATGATTTAAAGTTAATGGGAGAAAGCCAACATGACATGTACATGCTTTAAAAAAATTTCCTAAGAATTTATGGGAGAAATGACACATGTACACAGTTTTCCTTAAAGTGGTTGAAGTTTATGGATATTAAAATGAAGAACTTCTATTTAAAGATCTGTTACAGAGATTGACTGCAAGGGCATTTACTGGATATGCCACCTTTGAGAAAATATGAGATCCAGAGGCTACTTGGCCCTTTATAGACTCTGCCTTTAGAACTTGTAGAAGTTAAAACTCAACAGACAGACTAAAATCCTATGGAATTTCAAAATTATATGAGAGTTCAACCACTTTAGGTTCAATTTTTAGGCCTTAAAGCTTGAGAGAAATGACATTTACATGCTTTGCAAAATTATTTTATGGACTTACAAAAAACATGCTTTAAAGTTAATGGGAGAAAGCCAACATGACATGTAAATGCTTTAGAAAAGTTTTCCTAAGAATTTATGGGAGAAATGACACTTGTACACAGTTTTCCTTAAAGTGGTTGAGGTTTATGGATATTAAAATGAAGAACTTCTATTTAGATTTGTTACAAAGATTGACCATAGGGGAATTTACTGGATTGGTCACCTTTGAGAAAGATGAGATTCAGAGGCTACCTGGCCCTTTATAGACTCTGCCTATAGAACTTGTAGAAGTTAACATTACCTATCCCAATTATACCCTATGAAGGGTGTAGAGGACCCATGGAATCACTCACACTACTTTACGTAGACATAAGGGTGTATAAGAATGCATGTGTTTTATGGCTAATGTTTTTTTCTCAAAATGTGATACACCCCATTAAAATGGGAGATATATCAAAATTATTCCTATGGTGTAATAAAGTAGTTTCAAGTAATTTAAAAATATAGATGCATAGATTCAATGAGCATAGTTTTGAGATATATAAGTCTAAAATGGAAGAGTTGTTTGTGAAAAAATATCAGTGGATCACTATGGATATATCTACTTCATTAAAAGGGATTTTTCTAGAAGGATGTCCACTAAGTTGGAAAGAAGGGAAAATATCACAATGATATGTTAATGCATGTGTTTTACATTGAATATTTTTCATTTTAAATCAAGAATCTATTTGAAACAGTTACCTATATAAGGTTAAAACCTATGTTTTGTATCAAATCACTTTTGGTTTCAATGGGAAACTTTTATGGCTAATGTGTTTTTTCTTGAAATGTGATACACCCCATTAAAATGGGAGACATATCAAAATGATTTCTATGGTGAAATAAAATAGTTTCAAGTAGTTTAAAGATATAGATGCATAAATTCAATGAGCATAGTTTTGAGATGTATAAGTCCAAAATGGAATATTTGTTGGTGAAAAATTTTTAGTGGGTCACTATGGATATATTTGCTTCATTAAAAGGGATATTTCTAGAAGGATGGACTAGTTGGAAAGAAGCGAAAATATCACAATTATATGTTAATGTGCATGTGTTTTACATTGAATATTTTTCATTTTATTAAGAATCTATTTTCAAAACAATTAACTATATAAGTTTAAAACCTATGCTTTGTATCAAATTATTTTTTGTTTCTAAATACTATGTGTTTACATTGAATATTTTTCATTTTATTAAAAATCTATTTGAAACAATTAAACTATATAAGGTTAAAACCTATGTTTTGTATCAAATCACTTTTGGTTTCAATGGGAAACTTTTATGGCTAATGTGTTTTTCTCAAAATGTGATACACCCCATTAAAATGGGAGATATATGGAAATGATTCCTATGGTGTAATAAAGTGGTTTGAAGTAGTTTAAAAGTGTAGATGCATAAATTCAATAAGCACAGTTTTGAGATATAAAAGTCCAAAATGGAATAGTTGTTTGTGAACAAATATCAGTGGATCACTATGGATATATCTGCTTCATTAAAAGGGATTTTTCTAGAAGGATGTCCACTAAGTTGGAAAGAAGGGAAAATATCACAATTATATGTCAATGTGCATGTTTTTTACATTGAACATTTTTCAATTTTATTAAAAATATATTTGAAACAATCAACTATAAAAGGTTAAAACCTATGTTTTGTATCAAATCACTTTTGGTTTCAATGGGAAACTTTTATGGCTAATGTATTTTTCTTGAAATGTGATAGACCCCATTAAAATGGGAGATATATCGAAATAATTCCTATGGTGTAATAAAATAGTTGAGTAATTTAAAGATATAGATGCATAAATTCAATGAGCATAGTTTTCAAATATATAAGTCCAAAATGGAATAGTTGTTGGTGAACAAATATCAGTGGATCACTATGGATATATCTGCTTCATTAAAAGGGATTTTTCTAGAAGGATGGACTAAGTTGGAAAGAAGGGAAAATATCACAATTATATGTTAATGCACGTGTTTTACATTGAATATAAAAGGTTTTTTCTCTCTTTCATTGTTTGAGTCCTGATCTTATAAAAGGTTTCCACTAAATCCATCCCTATTACTTTTCATGTGAACCACATTCCCAAACCCACCCATATATGTACCTAAGAGCCAAGCCAAGTGTAAAAAGGGCTTATTTCATATTCTACTTTAACACATATGTGATTAATTATCGTTAGAATTTATATGGTAGAAATACGTATAAAGAGTAATCCTTAGTATAGATATATTTTGACTTTAAGGAATAAAGGGAATTTTTTTAGAAATTTTATCTTAGGAGGTAGAACTAAACCATCTATAACCCACAAAAGAAACCATGGCCCGTGAGTATCACATGCAAATAGAAGTTACTCCCATGTTTGAAACACCACCTCACATCATCATAAGGTTTGGAAACCCCTAAGCAACCCATACTAAGTTCCCTAGAAGGGATGACTATCATATTTAATGATTGGGTTTATCTCAAAGGTCAAAAGGAAAATCAAAGTTAGGAAAGGGAATTAGAATATAAATTAAGGTAAGACCATGACCTTTTATCCAATATTGAACGAAGGTGAGAAACCATAGATATCATGAAGGAAGTTCAAAAATATTATCTTTTTTGTGAGCAACCATATATATCATGAAGGAAGTTCAAGAAATATTATGATAAGAAATATTATCTTTTTTGTAGAGGCTTAAATTTTGATATGATAAGAAATATTATCTTTTTTGAAGGAAGTTCTGATATGATAAGAAACATTATATTTTTTTGCAGATGCTTAAATTCAGGAAAAGATCATGAAAATGTGGAATATTTTTTCTGTACAAAACAATCAAAGATCATGACAACTATTATGAAGGTAAATCCTCTCTACGGAGAGAGACGATCCCTCTATCCCTAGGGTGGGTCTAGTAACAAAAGGACACGCTAAAGTGTTGCTTCCTAGTTAATGAATGAACAAAAGACATGGTAGATTGACCTACCTTGAATCCAACGTTGTTGTCATTGCAGAAAGATTAGTGGCCTCTCGCTCTTGCCTTGGCAAATCGCAATCTGTTCGCTGTCACGTTCAGATACCTGCACATAAGACAAATAACAAGAACAACATACGACATAATAGTTTCATTCACAACTATTAGCTATTCAAAGACGGATAAACATATCACATCAAATAAACATCATAACACAATAGTGGAACCAAACATTAGTCATGTATATAAATGAATAGAGGGAAGAGTACAACCGATGCTTTGACTTCGCAGTCTCATCCAGCTCAGGCGAAGCGCATCTCAAATTTTCATCAGGGAATTGGGACAAGATGAAGTCATGGAATCAAGCTCTCTTAGAAGTCATCTACTCAAGATTCCTCAACATAATTCCTTCTTATTCTATCTTCTCTAGTATCTTAGCTATAGTATGTATAATTCTCCCAGTTCAACTAGCTTCTACTAAGAGAGATAGTTTCTTTTATAGAGGAAGAGGAGGAGGTTGGGATCCCTACAAAGGTTGATGGGAATCCTATCCTTTAGGAGAGTTCCAAGGAAGGTGGAAACTACTAACTAAAGGAAGGAGTCTATGGTTGTTTCAGTTCAACCACTCCCAATGACTCATCCTCGAGGTGGTTGGAATGTAACCTCCACTTCTATTTTTGAAAAACATTCCATAAACATCTTGGCACAGGTGTCTAACTGGCACAAAGCGCTAACAGGCGCGGGCTCAGTGTTAAATTTCTTGGTCGGCACGAGGGTGTAACTAGCTACTCGCGCCAAGGCAAAAATAGGGATTTTTACAACTCTTATCAGGGAAATGTCAACAAGAAGAATGTTACTTTCATCAAAAGGGATGCAAGGATGGTATTTGCGAGGCATGAAACTACTTATTGGTCACAAAAACAATCCTCCAATGTGCGAGTTGGGGATTGCAGGGACAGTGAAAAAATGCTACGTAAGAGATTCCCCCTAAAGCATGAAGTCCGAGGGATAGGGAGGGATGAAATGCTTTATGAGAATGTGTTCGAATCAAACACCGCTTTTGGAAGGCTTGCAATTAAAAATAAAACTGATATCTGTGATACCTGAATCATGTGGCATGGGCGCAACCATCTATAATAGAGTATATAAAAACTGAGATCTGAGGTATGGATGCAACCATCCAGCAGTAAGGATTAGTAAATAGACTCAGGTATGGTCACAACAATCCAATCGAAAGAGTCATGAAATAAGTCATAATAATCCACAAAAGTCCACAGCCTAAATTTTATCAGAAAAAACTTGGGGTCTTGCACTCCATCTTGACCCGAAAAAGTACAATTTCGAGCATAGGAATATATGAGCTGAAGTCGAACATGAAAGAAAATCGTCTGATTACCAGCTAATGATGAAAGTTGTTAACAAAAGTGAGAGAAACCACCAATGATGATGATGTCCCTCAAGGTAAAAAAGGTACAATCTACAAAATGTGAAAAATGATCTGACGTCGAACATCCACAGAATAACACAATCAAAGGCCAATGATGTGAACCTTGTGTCGAATGCAAAAAAACCGCCATTGAGGCATGCAGGCTCCAAGGTACCAAAAGGGTGTCTCTAGATCAAATTCCTGGATAATGAGCTGAAGTCGACAGGAACTGACTTGGTCGAAGGAGGGACATAATGTTTCCCACATCATCAACATGAGACAGAGGAATAGAATGAAAGTGAATTAGGACCAACAGGAAATCAAAGGAAGGTTGACAACTGTAGAGGAAAACTTCTCTTGAATATATCAGTGACACGACACTGGATTTGGCAGTATTTGACATCAAAGGATCTAAGGTCATAATGATGTGGCAAAGAGTAGATGAGAGGTCAAAAGAGATTATCCAAACCCATGGAGGAAAAAATGACGAAATGAGATGTCCCCAACCCAACACGAATGCAGACAAGTTCCATGTTCAAGAGCGACATACTGCCAACACAACTAAAACTTGGTTTCATTTTCCCCCACCATTTCTGGCGAGTACCACAATTATTTTTTAAAACAAGCTTGAAGGGGATAGCATATGCTTGCACTGTAAGTTTGTCCTTCGAACAAATCCAACCTAGTACATTTAACGAGCCCTATGAAGGAGGAACTCGAATAACATCATGGCGATGAAATCCGATGTCATCAGGGTTTAACGAGTCTGACAAAGGGAGAACTCGGCATCTTTTCATGTTTAGAGAGACTTTTGAAAAGAAGGCAGAAAAGAAAACTCCAGCAGTCCCTTTTTGTAGGTAGTCTCACAGATCTGAAAAGGTAGAAAACTACGTCTAAGAGAACCTCTTAGTTGCGATAGGCTAAGGTATTCCTTTTTCATAAATAATCCATCCCAACCCGAAAAAGGGTTAAGCGTATACTAGGTAGATATCGTTTCACAACCATTTAACGAGTTCAAAACGATAAGAGTCTCGACAATATTTTCAATTTTAGAGAGTAAAAAAAGAGCTAAAAGATGACTCCAGTAGTGATGTCTTCGTGTTTTTACTGAGTCCGAAAAGGTATAAAATATAATTCGTTACTTCATCATTGTCGCATGAAAAACCTGTCGTTGCACAAGAGACATGTGTAAAACCCATTTCTCGAAAATAATATGATAAAATAATTGAAAAACATGTCCTAAAACCTAATTGGGGTTGTGAAAAAATTATAAAATGAAAAAAATGTTAAAAATAATTACTTTTCACTTTTTACCTCTTGTGGAGCAATAACTACCCATTTCATTGTGCAATCTTGTGGCGACGATAGTGACCAATCCGGAAAACCAATCGTAAATTCGTCAGCTCCAGGTAAGAGCCGAGATCCCTCTAATCATTTTAATTCATTCCTTATATTCTACAATTTCTGATTTCTAATTTCTAATTTTGAATTTTAGGGGAGGAAATGCAAAAATTAGGGCATGGCAGTAGGCGCGGGTTTCGAGCACGAAGTCGTGCCAACCGCCGAATTTTTTACACTAGGGTGTGCCCATTGGCACGACTGTTTAAGAAACATTCGCGCCAATAGTGCAAAACATTTCTAGGAAAAATGCTGATCAAATTCCCTAATAATTTACAAATTTAAGGTTCAAAATTTACTAATACCACCCATATGAATGCGTTTGCAGGTAGAAAAAGGAAAAATGGTTATCGAATGGAAAGAAAGGGAACATAGTGAAGAAGATGAGTTGGTGATGGAAAATGAGGGAGTCATGGAAGCTCTCAGAAACTGTGGCCTGAAAAAAATCTTCTTAACGCCATGTCTCTGAGCCCAACTAGAGTTATTACAGTACCTAGTCAGCATATGGGATGAAAATCAAGAGAAGTTCATCCTTTAGGATCAAGAACTTGAGATTGAAGTTTTTGAGGTGTATTTCATCACATGATTATCGTAGAGGGGAGTAACACCAATCCTAACTGGCACCTGGCCTTGCATGGAAAACATGTCCATGGTGATAGATAGGGTATGTCTAGGAGCATGGAAGGGATCAGGTAGCGAGAAATTTGATATTCAAACTATCCCAGATTTGACACTAGGAGTGGTGCTACATACCATCACATGAGATGCAGGGTCACAAGCATTGCACGAAGCAATAAAGACACAATTTCTTCCTGCTGTAGACTTCTTGGCACCGACCATCTACAACTAAGCAGAGTCCGTGACAATAAACATGAAGCACTAGCTAACAAAATGCAAGAAGTCCAAATTGAAAAAATTTGGTTATGGATCTATTCTGGTATCATTCTTCTTGGAATGACTACCCATTTTTCTGCGACAGGAGGTTATACCCTTGACACCACCTGTGAGAGAACCATGGATGGCCTGATGGGCAGCTCTGATGCCAAGGGTAGGGGGCAGTCAACAGATGTCCTGGAGACTAGAATTTTTGGATTGGCTCCGCTGACAATTGATTGTCATCAAGGACTGGCCCTACCCTAGTACATATTTCACTGATGATCCAGACCTCCCACTCTTGGAGGGAGAGGATTGGGATGAAGATTTGGGTGAGACTCATTTTTTAAGTTTTATGAGTATTATGATTTTTTTATTTATGTGTGTTCTGACATAAAATCCATGTGATTTTAGATGTTGGGCCAGAGGGAACTATTTCCATGTCACTGATAACGAGGTGAATCCCTCACGATTTTGACACTCAAGGTGAGGGCGGCAAGGAAGATGAGATAGTGTGCAATATGGAGGGAATCACACTAGGAGTCCCAGAATATGCACATTTTGACGATGTTCCTCGCGCCTACTAGAGACATACCATAGGGGTGCACAGCCAAATTCACCTCTTACTAAGTGGCTTGTAAGGGCAGTGACATGTTATCATGAGCACGATGCTGATTAGACACCTAGGTTTTAGAGAGACATGATGTCTAGGGATGTAACAAAAACATACATATATTTTTTGAAGTTATGATGCACAGGGCTTAAAACATGTGATATATATATATATATATATATATATATATATATACATCTGTTTTCCTACATGGATCTTTTACATATGATGATTCTTTTACAAATTACGCAAATGTCTATCTAATACAATGTTAGCCACTATATCAGTTAATGTATTCATTTGTCTAGGAATATTTTGATAGGTAATAAAATCAAAATGTCTTTCCAACAAACGAATACGTAAATAAAATCTCATAATGTACAAATTTCTAACTGAATAATGACTATTGAGTTGTAGAAAAAAAATTTGTGAATCTAGATTTACAATAAATGGGCATATGCTGAGGTTGATCACCTCCATTAATAGCTTAACGACAACGCTATATTCAGCGACATTGTTTATAGCTTGTCCTAGACAAATACCTTGCAGATCTATCAACTCACCAGCAGGATCATAAATTACCCAAACTGCCGACGACAAATTCCTAGTACTGCGGGAAGCACCATCCGTGAAACCGACATAAGGAGTAATAGACATCTGCACAATAAGAAAGACCCAATAAGTAGGAAAATGCTTACAAAGCACACCAAACCAGAAACATGTAAAAAAATGAAAACAACACCTATTTACACCTATTACGCATGAATGATTCATGCATAATATTTTTTGAGATACAACCCATTTCTGGGTTGTTCAAGAGGATGACCTTCATAATCAATTAGCTCATAGGCCCCATTCTGCAACACAAGTTTAACAATGTAGGGCCCATGCCACATAGGTTGAAATTTTCCTACCCCCAGCTTATCATGAGCTTGGTCATACAAGAGGATGAGATCTCCTTCGATGAAAGAATGAGGGGAAACCGACTGATCAAAATGAGCTTTGACCCACTTTTTCTGTGCTTGAATAATGAGAGCAGCAAAGCGGCAAGTTTCATCCAGCTTTTCTAAATAAATTAGACACTCTTCTTCTGGTGAAGTATTCGACAGTAATTCAACAACCAACTTGAGTGAAGGTATTTCACATTCAATCGAGAGAGTAGCTTCCAGGCCATAAACCAACTAGAAAGGAGTGAACTCGATTGCATTCTTAACTGAGGTTTGGTATGCCTAAAGAGCCGAAAATAACATGAGATGCCAATTTTCTTTGTGGATCCCAACCGTACATTGAAGCATTGTGACAAGAACCTTGTTTAAAGCTTCAAACTGACCATTGGCTTGAGGGTAGTATGGTGTTGATCAGTTGTGACGTAGACCCAACTTAGAAGTCAACTCCGCCACCATATAATGTCAAAAATGGGAACCATGATTGGTAACGATGGCTTGAGGGACACCAAACCTAGCAATAATGTGATTGAAGATGAACTGAGCAACTATCTTACTGTCAACGGCAAGTGTAGGCATTCCTTCGACCCATTTGGTGAAGTAGTCCATGGCTACAATAATATAAGCATGCCCCCTAGCCGAGTGAGGGTTACACGTCATAAAATAAATGCCCCATTTCGCAAAGGGACCAATGGTAATGACGGGATGAAGAGGAACGGGTGGCACACACAAATTGCATTGATAAATCTAGAAATCATGGCATTTATGAACGACGACAATACAGTCTTTGAAAATAGAAGGCCAAAAATAACCAGCACGAAGAATCTTCTGTGCAGTAGCATAACCAAACATGTGACCACCACAGGCACCACTGTGACAATCATTTAGGGCTTTCTTAGATTCCTCGAGAGTCAAGCATCGCCGAAGTATGGAATCAACTCCAACACGATAAAGAGTATCTCCAACTATATGATAAGGTTGTGACTGATGGCGGATGAATCGATGGGAATCCTTCATCAAATCAGATCTAAAAGATGAATTTTGGAGATAAAAGATGATATTACCATACCAAGGATCGAGGGTGCTGATCAAGAAAAGTGAATCGTCTGGAAAGGATTCCTCAAAATGAGGAGGAGTAGAGTCAAAAGGGAGAGAACACAGTAAATCAACAAAGACCAATGATTTCTTAGACTTGGCAGTAGTAAATTCCAAATCAAACTCTTGGAGGATAACAATCCATTTTGAGTATCTGCCCCCTAGCAATTATTGAGACAATATGTAGGTCATGGGGTTGCATTCAGAAATCACCGTCACTGTACGTAAAATAATATAATGATGAAAAAGTTGAACAGCTTGAACAACAGCCATTTCTAACTTCTCGACATGAGCATAACATGCTTTGGTATCGAGAAGGTTACTAGACAAGTAATAAATAACATGCTCATGACCGTCATCATCTTCCTGTACCAAAACCATGGCAATCCTGTTGAATGCAACAACTAAATAAAGGGAAAAATCACGATGATAATTTGGAGGGCAGAGGAGAGGAGCATTTACCAACAATGTTTTCAATGCATCAAAATATTTCTGAGTGATCTCATGCCAATAAAAAGGAACGACCTACTTTAACAATCGTGTGAATCCTTTAGATACTTCGGCATAGTTAGGTATAAACCAACATAGAACATTAGCTTTCCCTTGTAAAATCTGCAACTGACATAATGAGGAAGGAGAGGGGAGATCTATAGTAGCCTCAGCCTTGAGAGGATCTAGGCAAATCCTTTCTTTAGAAATGATAAACCCTAAGAGTCTACCGGAATCGACGCAGAAGACACACTTGTGCAGATTAAGCCAAATGTTATATTGTCTACAATGAAGAAAAATCTAACGAAGATAGTCAGGATGATCTCTATGCTTAGCTGAATGAGCTGAAAGGTCATCCAGATAAGGCTGAACGATGTGGAAAATATCATGAAAGGCATAAGACATCGCGTGCTAAAATGTGGCCCCAGCATTCTTCAAACCAAAAGGAAGCTTCTTATATGCAAAGGTGCTCCAAGGATATATGAAGGCAGTCTTGTGTTGATCAGTCAGGAGAATATTGATCTGATTATAACCCGAAAAACCAACCATAAGGGAAAAAATCTCGCTCCCGGCATAGTCGTCAATGATTTGATCGATGAAGGGAGTAGGATAATTATCCATAGGACAAGCTCGATTGATATCATGATAGTCAACACATACACGAATAGTGCCATGTTTCTTATCTATATCAAAAATATTAGAGACCCATTGTGTCAATGGAATCAGATAAATGAAACCAACTTTGAGAAGCTTTTCCACTTCGGCCTTAATGGTAGCAACTTTCCTAGGATGCACCAGACGAAGATGCTGACGAACAGATTTCGAGCCAGGGAAAGTAGGAATTTCATGTACCATGATGCTAGGATCAATGCCAGGAATTTTTTCGTAGGACCATGCAAAGACATCACAGAATTCGTGAAAAAGGCTAGTATAGACTTGCACTTCATCGGAAGAACAAGTAACCCCAATATGGATGTTCTTGACGATTCTTGGTTTAATGGAAATGTCGATAGGCATCGTCTGAGTAATGTTACTCAATTTTCCTTCCAAAAAAACTTCATGGACCTGAATGGGTGTTTGAAGTGGAGGAGAAGGAACTTGAGAGGAAAAATTCTCAAGATAGGTAGACATGGCCCCGAGACTTGGTAGAAACGAGGAACGATGATGACCATAATCCCACGGTAGATCGTCGAGAGATAGGGTTTCCAGAATAGCCTCATCGGAAGGAAACAGTTATTTCAAAGGATCTGGCAAATCAAAAGCACCAAGCCAAGGGGAATGAGAATAGATGTCAAGGGTCACGTTCGAAGGAGCATAATCAGAGGACAGAGTATCTGATGCAGCAACAAGTTCGCAGTAATCAATTTAAATCAGACTTAACGGCATCAAATCTCCGAACGAAGCAATCTGTTCAGGAGAAGGGATAACCCAGGGGTCATCGATGCAAGAAATCATATTGAACTGAATAGTATTCGGTGGTGGAAGGGGAAAAATACCCATGAGGATAGGGTCCTTGAAAAGGCCCGGCCCGACGCTCTTGTAGGGAGTAGGAATCTTATCCACATATGGAATGTTGTTCTCGTAAGAGGAAGTGAAGAAAGACAATTGATCGATAGTAACAATCTTTCCTTCGTGCAGGAACTTCAAAAGACGAAAGAGAGTGGACGGAATGCATAGCATGGCATGAGTCCAACTGTGTTCGAGGAGAAGATTATAATTGAGTTTAGCATCAACGACTTCGACCTCAACATTGACTGTCTTCCCTTCTAATGTAATCGGTAAAATAGTGAGAACACCAAGAGGTTTAGATTCTCTTCCATCAAATGCTTCAAGGGCATTGGGTGAAGAAATGAGAGCTGGAGAACCAATGGCTTTCTAGCAAGCAGATGACATAACATAGGTGGATGCACCCTCGTCCACGACGGCCCGGTGAATAGTCTAAACCATTAATACCAACTTGAATTATGAATGCAATTTGGTGTAGAATCGGGGGACAAAATTCTCTAAATCAAAAGCGAGAAGGCTAGTGTTGAACGGATCGACCCCACCTATCGCAGATAGAAAAGCCTTCTATTGTGACGGACAACTTTGAAGCACTTCTAACACAAACATTGCGGACGGTGCCTGAGCCAAATCCTCAAAAATACTGTAATTATGAGTATCATGGGCATTAGGATTATACGAAGACTTACGGAGTATGCCTTTCGAAGGTGGCCAAATAGTGGATTCGGTGCTAGGCAGTTAAATTTCGAGAGAGCCAGAAGCAGGTGGAGGAGGAGGAGGACCATCAGTGATCTCCTTCCCCGTTTCCTGATGCGAACCATAATAATCTTTTGATCGAGTAGCAATAGAAACGGGTGCATAACTGGTCATCATAAACACTTGTGAGCCAGATGGGGCAGAGGACTGAGGGTGCTCTACCATCTGCGTCTGTTGAGGGAAAGGCTCTTTAAGAAAGTTCGGAGCTCCTTGGGTGCCTTTGAGCAATTGACTCACTTTAGACCATTGAGGACAATCCTTGGTGAAGTGCTCATCATCACAAATCAAACAAGGATACTTCGGTTTGCATTGAGAACTATCAACAGAACAAGGTTTAGGAGAATCATGTTTCGGGGTATCGACTGTGGCCTTACCTTTACCCTTCTTCTTACCTTTGGAAGCGCTATCTATAGGATTAGCCTGAACAGCATTCACTTCCGTGGGTTTGCCAGAATTTAAAGTTGACTGAGAAGCTTCATTATTGGAAGAATTATACTTCTACTTCCTAGAGTTGGATGAAGGAGACTTCTAAGAAGTCTATGATATGAAACCAATAATACCATCAATGGATGGAGTTGCCAGCGGTTTAGAAGTTCCTAGTCGAGGAGCATCAGGAAAGATGTCATACAATGCACCAAACTGAGAGTACATGAGATCAAGGTACTGGGCGTAAGCAATGACTTATTCCTCAATTACACATGCTCCCATAGCTATGTCTTTGGAAATCTGATTGACAAAGGAGGTAGTGAACCAATGAGTTAGAAGCTAATCAGGTATCTCAAATTTGTTCATGCGATGATGACATCACCACTCATGAATATGATCCGAGATATGGGTAGCTAGGTCCTGTTTCAATGAAGTGAGGAGATGTGTCCCGGTCTCATAGTGTATCAATAACGGAAAATGTGTAAGGAATGCCATGGCTAAAGAATTGAAATCTTGGAAAACTCCATGAGACAACTCAATGTACCACTTTGCAGCAACACCAGTAAGAGTTCGCTGGAAAAGACGGAGATGAATAGAATAGTCAACCCAAGAATTATAAGAACACCACAAGTGGTATGTCATAACATGCATTTGGGGGTCTTCACCAGGTTTACCCTCAAATTTAGGACAATCACCAGGAATCTTCGTTGGAACCAGAGGCCAATATGGATTATGAAGAATAGGATCATTTGTCAACTTTGACACATCGGGTAATTCCAACGTAGCAAGAAATGGTAATTGAGTATTAAAATTCATTGGAGGTATTTGATAAAGACCTGTGTGTACATTCCACCCAGTCCGAGTGGGATTCTGTCCCCATACATTATGTCCTGAAGGATTAGGATCATAGGGATTAGAAGCAAGATAATTCTGTTGATACTGGGGTTGAGGACCAGGATATTGAGTTGAAGTAGACCACTGAGGTCCTTGCTGGGTAGCATAAGGATTCTGCTATGGAATGTAAGCATGAATTTGAGGTTGCTTATACATAGGTTTATTTTGAGGTTGTTGATACACAGGTTGATTATGAGGGTAAGGAATCTGAGGTGCGCTATATAATAGTTGATTTTGAGGGTAAAAAATCTAGGGTGCACTATATACCAGTTGATATGAAGCTTGAGGGTAATAAGCGCCCTGTGGTTGCGCAGGTTGACCTTGTAGAGCAGGTTGAGCAGGTTGCTGAGCAAGGTAAACAAGTAAAACCGACTACGGAAACGAAGGAGTCTACTGGTGGGTAGGTTGCAATGGCTATTGAGCTGGTTGAATAGGCTGTTGAAATGGTTATTGAGGGCCACCAGGTTGGCCTGATGGTTGAGATGGTCTAGGCTGTCCCTGATGACCAGGTTTACCCATAGAAGTACCGTAGAATTGCCCCGGTTACACAATAGTTAGGCCATATTGAACGTGTGGCTATGATTTAGGTGCAACAAGTTGTCCTTGCGGTGGATAAACTTTCCCCCCAGGACCAAAATATGATCCAAGTTGAATCATAGGTTGACTTGAGATACTAGAGGGTTGTCCATGTTGGACCAAAGGTTTTCCTTGTAAAGGTTGGCCTTGTGGACCATATGGTTGTCCCTATGGACCAAAAGCAGGGCCCTGCTAAGCTAAAGGTTGTCCCTAAGAGGGTTGTCCTTGTAAGCCAGAGGGTTTCACAAGAAAGGTAGGTCCCAAATGAGTAACAGACTGATAAGGATCATAAACGGCCTGATAAGGATCAATAGGAGGCAAATAAACTGGATTCCCATGCTCATCACAATGGTGTGGATATACATACACAGGATTACCAGCAATATCATAGTGATGGAAATGAGGATCTCTAGGAGCTTGAGACTGCTGATAACCTTGAGAACACTGATGCTGAACAACTAACAAATATTCTTCAAAATTAAGACTGCTAGGAATCACAGGATTAGTGGAAATTGAACTAGAAGCCACACAAACCGTCAGTTGGACTAGAATATATGTAACAGTAACCGACGAACCAAGCGTCGATGGTGATAGCCCTAATGAAGGTAGGACCAAACTCCGAGGAGGAGTTACTGTGCTGTATTGTGCTATGGATGCAACACCAGATATAATCTGACTCAAATACCTATAGCCAGTCGGAAGTGACATCGAAGGTGAAGAATATTGGATGGAGGCATGAGAAAGATCTTCTGGAAATAGTTGATATTATCCTGTGGATACAGGCATTCCTTCACTGCCAATAGGATTGGAGGAATCCACATTTGATTCTGTCATAAGATCTTCGAAAAGACTATGAGGACTAGGAGGTACCGTAGCAGCAACAAAAGGTGATCCAGATGTGAGAGGAGGAAATTCTCTTTCATCCCCAAAACCAGACCAAGCACTTGAAGAAGGCCAATTGAACTCAACCAGCTCATCAAGAGGAGACTGAGTAGCAAGGGGTTGGATAGATGGTAGAATAGGCTACGAAAACTCAGCAGACCTAGTGGACTGAGGAGTCTCATAAGAAATGTCCAGAAAAGAACCACCAATAGGAGGAAGTGAAGATGACGAAACTAGAGGTTCTGCCACTTTGACCGTATATCAGAACAGGAAGGAAAAAAGAGAACCAATCAAAGGTTCCAAGATCAAGAACCAAGGAAATCAATCAGACCAAGTAACAAACTTTTAATAGGCATGTAATCATAGGTGATTAATTTTATAACACTAAAACCAAAATTTGTTGTTTCATGTTTTAAGAGTCAAGAAACAGACAAAACATGACACTAGTCACTTTCAATTTGAAACAAGCGTGAAATTACAAGTGCTTGATGATATTTTACTTATTTAAAGAGTCACGAAATGATCAAAATGACTACTCAGGTATTCTAGGCAAGAGGGTATACCAGGTTTCCATGAACTACCATATACAACTTGGTGATCAAATGAAAGAGAAATTACTAAGGACTTAAAGTACGTACAGGTAGTCTCCCCGAATGCTGTTTTCGGTGTATCATGGTTACAAGGCGGTAGACTCGGCTTCCTATGGATAAAGGATTGCAACCTAGAGGGGTCTCCCTTTATATATGCGACAGTATGGGGAGCACAAGTCCGTACTAGTGCTGTCTGAAGCCAAAGGGCGAGCGACAACTACTAGGTTTTAAGATGCTAGAACACGTCTCTAGCCTAGACCACTAGAAATTTTTCGTTAGGTTTCAATGTTGCCTTAGGTTCATTCAGTAAATTTTAAAGTTGATCTTGGATTATGTTTCAATTTTAGGCCCTATCGAATTTGGAGCTCAACTTCCTAAATGCAAGCTATATGCAAATGAACATCATTTCAATTCGATGAATGCTAGTTATAATAAGGACAGAAATCTTTCAAACAAGCAAGCAAGGAAAGTATGCGAAGAAACTTCTAATGCCCTTAATGCAATCAAGCGAAAACAAAAGTCCTTCCTAGATTAACAAATGCTAGTTTATGTAAAGAAACGTTTCATTTTCAATGCGACAAAAGGATGCAAAAGATATTTTTTTATTTTTCAATGAAATGCAGCACACAACGTACTAATTCAATGGAAACAAAATAAACAATAGCTTGAGTTTTGAGGACATCAAGATTTTAAATTGGATGACTCAACCAAATCGAAACAGACACAAAAACATGCAAGCTAATGGAGCAAACTTTCAATCGCAAAAGAGAGTTTCCCAAAGTGACCCAAACAAGCAAAGTAATTGATGCTCAAAGTATCAAAGAAGAAGGACTAATAAAAAACCGAAAATACCATTCAACCAACAAAACCAAAGGATCAAGAAAAACTCAGTCTAAATACCCAAAATGAGACTGACAACAATCAAAGAAACTTGTTATCGAACAGAAGGCTCGGTGTGCAGGAACACTTAGAAACCCTAAGGTCTTAAATGACACCGACAAAAAAATGGACAAATGACTAAGGGAAACAAGTCTGCAGTAGTCAACATAGTCTCAAAGGCTTAAAACACATAAAAAAATAACCTAGAAGCAAGAAAAAATGACCAAAACACTCATTAAACAGGTCAAACCAAAAACTATAGGGGTTGGTATGACTGTAAGGCTGTAATCCATGGCATACAGGGGTTAGCATGAGTGCTAAAAGAGAAACCTGTGCCAATCGGTACGACTATCCAAACAAAAAACATGCCAAGCTAGATACCTATGGGAAAAAGAGGAAAAACCACAACCTAATAAGCAGAGGTCAACCTTGAAACTCAAGAGCTGAACAGAGGATGGAAACTCAACAAACAAACCAGAAAAGACAGATAACTAAACCAATAATCAAAATTGACCCGGTAGGATGAAACAAAAAACTCGCACTAGTCCCTAGTGAAGTCACCAATTTGTTATGAAGGTAAATCCTCTCTACGGACAGAGACAATCCCTCTAGCCCTAGGGTGGGTCTAGTAACAAAAGGGCACGCTAAAGTGTTGCTTCCTAGTTAATGAATGAACAAAAGACATGGTAGATTGACCTACCTTGAATCCAACGCTGTTGTTGTTGCAGAAAGAGTAGTGGCCTCTCGCTTCTGCCTTGGAAAATCACAATCTGTTCATTGTCATGTTCAGATACCTGTACATAAGACAAATAACGAGAAAAACATACGACATAATAGTTTCATTCAGAACTATTAGCCATTCAAAGAGGGCTAAACATATCGCATCAAATAAACATCATAACACAATAGTGGAACCAAAAACTAGTCATGTATATAAATGAATAGATGGAAGAGTACAACCGATGCTTTGACGTGGCAGTCTCACCTAGCAGGGTTCGGGCAAAGCGCGTCTCAAATTTTCATCAGGAAATTGGGACAGGATGAAGGCATGGACTCAAGCTCTCTTAGAAGTCATCAACTCAAGATTCCTCAACATAATTCCTTCTTATTATATCTTCTCTAGTAGCTTAGCTATAGTATGTATAATTCTCCCAGTTCAACTAGCTTCTACTAAGAGAGAGTTTCTTTTATAGAGGAAGAGGAGGAGGTTGGGATCCCTACAATGGTGGGAGGAATCCTATCCTTTAAGAAAGTTCCAAGTAAGGTGGAAACTACTAACTAAAGGAAGGAGTCTGTGGTTGTTTCAGTTCAACCAATCCCAATGACTCATCCTCGAGGTGGTTGGAATGTAACCTCCGCTTCTATTTTTGAAAACCATTCCATAAACAGCTTGGCGCAGGTGTCTAACTGGCACAGAGCGCTAACAGGCGCAGGCTCAGTGTTAAATTTCTCGGTCGGTGTGAGGGTGTAACTGGCTACTCACGCTGAGGCAAAAATAGGGATTTTTACAACTCTGCTCAGGGAAATGTCAAAAAGAAGAATGTTACTTTCATCAAAAGGGATGCAAGGATGGTATTTGCAAGGCATGACACTGCTTATTGGTTAGAAAAATGATCCTCCAATGTGCGAGTTGGGGATTGCAGGGAAAGTGATAAAATGTTGTGTAACAATAGCCAATCTATCTTTTATAGCGATGATAAACTCATGAACTTATGATATGATAAGAAATATTATCATTTTTAAAGGAAGTTCTGATATTATAAGAAATATTACCTTTTTTGCAGAGGCTTAAATTCATGAAAAAATCATGAAAAGGTGGAATATTTGTTCTGTGCAAAATAGTCAGAGATCATGACAGCCATAGAAATGTGCACCCCAGTTATTAAACACTACAGAAAACCACAGTGTAATAGACAACATTACTAAACAGAGTGAAAAACACCTATTTTATAGGAATTATTCCATTGTAAAATTCTTATTCCCTTTCAAATTTTATAGGAATTAGTCTGGCATCTGTTGGTAGCTGTCTATAGGAATTGATGAGGTGGAGGCACTGTAAGTTGAAAAGGTGGCCACGCAAGGTGAGAAGGGGACCAAACATGACCAACAAATAGGTGGCAACGAGCTGCAAGTCAGAGAAATAGCTTTACACCATACATTATTTAGCCCAATAAATTCGATCCGGTAGATGAAAAAATTATAATATAAATTTTATAAATTTAGATTTTTTTATTCACTTAAACAATAAACAATAAAAAAATGGATAAACAGAATTGTTTTTTATGTTTTTAGAAATAAAAAAAATAGAAGTACAGGAACATTGAGAAATTAAGGGGGAAAAGGGACAAAATGCAGAGAAACAATTAAAAAAATTAATACACAAAATTATATTTGCATTCAGAAATTCAGGGAAGTGCAAACCTAAAAAAATTGAATACACAAAATTATATTTGCATTCAGAAATTTAGGGAAGTGCAAACCTAGGTATATAAGAAATTTGAAACTAAAATATTTGATTTTAAAAAAATTCCTTAATATATGCTACACAATTAAATAGTATATTTCAGGGCATTATAAGAGAGAATGAAGATGAGGGGGGCATCTATACAAGGGTCAAAACTTCAAAGATCCTTCAATAATTCTTTGGTGATGTTTCCAGACAAGCCAAAACTTTCTTCAATAGGTCGTTCCATAAGGTATTCAACTATGTCTTCTAGATCTTTAATCATGATTGTGCACACAAGGAATGCTACTTTTCTTCTCCAATGATGATTGTACTAGGGCTCAACAATATTCCCTTCAATAGTAATTCAATTACTCCAAATGATATTGTTCTTAGTGTCTATCAACTTCGCATGTCAAGGTTTTTTTCCACAGTTCCTTTCAAAAATATTCAGAGGATTGTTCCAAGATTTCTTTCAAAAAGGACTCTTCAATACACTTTAGGGACTGATAAAAGTTTACTTGTAAACTCCAATAATTGCATCCAAATAGTATTTTTGAGAGACTTAATGTATGCCTAGAAAGTGGGTTGAATAGAAAAATTAAGGAGAGTTGAGTGTACTAAAAAATCTGCCTCATAGTCTGAAATATGATCGAGGTTACAGAAACAATATTCCACAGAACAAGCCACAAAATTGAGGTCTGGTACATATCTAAGTTCTGTTACTGGTTACAAGCCCAAAATTTCATATAACTAGCTACAGGTCCAAGGTATAGTACTAGTTGCAGATCCAAAATTCTACAGAATTATTCATCCTCAATGGGTCTGAAAAATAATGAATGAGATAAATCCAAAGATCCAATCATAGAGAATATCTGAGACAATTATCTTTAATTTTTTGTCCTCCTTTAGCAACTCAGATATGAAATAATATTTTTGAGAGCCTTAATATATGCCTAGAAAGTGGGTTGAAGAGAAATATTAAGGAGAGTTGAGTTAAGTTCTGTTACTGGTTGCAGGCTTGAAATTTCATAGAACTAGCTACATATCCAAGGTATAGTACTAGTTACAGACCCAAAATTCCACAGAAATATTCATCCTCAATAGCTCGGAAAAATAATAAATGAGATAAATAAAATTATCTAATCATAGAGAAAATATGAGAGAATTATCTTTAAATTTTCTTCCTCCTTTAGCAACTCATATCAGAAATAATATTTTTGAGAGCCTTAATGTATGCATAGAAAGTGGGTTGAAGAGAAAGATTAAGAATAGTTGATTGTACTAAAAAAATTGCCTCATGGTCTAAAATATGATCCTAGTTACAGAAACAAGATTCCACAAAACAAGCCACAAAACTGAGGTCTGGTGCATATCTAAGTTCTACTACTGGTTGTAGGCTCGAAATTTCATAGAACTAGATACAGGTCCAAGGTATAGTACTAGTTGCAGACCCAAAATTCCACAGAAATATTCATCCTCAATAGGCCTGAAAAACAATGAATGAGATAAATCCAAAGATCAAATCATAGAGAAAATCTAAGACAATTATCTTTAATTTCTCTTCCTCCTTTAGTAACTCAGATCTGAACTTGTTTTCTCTTCTTAACTGAAGTGTTCTGATTTTTTCGACTGAAAATATCAATGAAAAACTAGAAGAGTTCAGTTGGTATATATAACAGTTTTTCCATGTATGAATGGGCATGTCTCTTTGGGTGGAGAAGCTACTGGTTGCGTTCGTTGGTTGTATTCTTTGTTTTCCCTTAGATATGGAATTATGCGAGGGTGAGCTGAGACAGGAGGGTATTCCAGGAAAGATGCCACCACCCTTTCTTCTTTTGATTCTGGGTTTATAACTATTGGTTTTTTCACTATATTCTGAGTTCCATTTTGGTTCAGGTTTTTCCATTTCTGAGGGAAAGCTATGGACGATAATCATGAAGCTCTTCGATTCATTTACAGATTACCCACTAGAAGGAAACTTACAATAATGTGGTTAAAATAGATGATTCCTTTATTCATAAATTACCCATCAGGAAATGATAAATTTAGAATGCACTATAAACTAATACTTACTGGTAGAATACTATAAGAGACTATACATTTTCTTCAATAATTCAACATTCATCAAAAGATTTGAATACACACAAATAAACAGAGCAGCAACAGAGCAATGATTCATCAGTAGATTTGAATACACACAAACAAACACTTACGTGGAAATTCGCAGAAAGTCATCGCGACGCAACTCCAGAGCAGCAGCAGAGCAGAAATTCAACAGGTCTCACCACAACACAACAAAGCAACATCGCCATAGAAAATCAGAAGAAAAAATGCTCGAAAAATATGTGAAACCTGTGATAGTTCGTGGGCGATATATTTATAAAATATGATTTTGGCTGAGCTATTTTAAAAGTTCGGCCAAAAATTTTTTGCCGGTTTTCCCATCTCCTGCCAAAAATCTGTTTTCCCACGCCGTCAATACGCCTTCAATCTAAATGGCAGAACAAGTTTGGCCGAACTAATTTCAAAAGTTTGGTTGAACTTTTGAGAAAGTTCGGTCGAACTATTGAGGAAAAAGGTTTTCCGCCACCAATTCTCACAAAAGTGTAACCCAAATTCACATTTTCACTTGGCATAAAATCCCAAAGACCACTCATCATTTGAAGCTAGAACATATGCAAGAAAAAAACTAACAAATATTAAATAAAAATGGGAAAGAAATAAAGGGAAAAACTCAATATAATCAACCATATTAGGTCATAGGAGGGTCAAGTCTCATGAAACTAGTGTGTGTCATCAACCACTTGGAGCACCTATAGGTAAAACCACCCACACCAATAGTATTCATATTCATCCACTTCCATAACAAATCCAATAGTATTCATCTTCTTCCACTTCCATAGCAGATAGAAATTATTCATATCTCTTCGGGTCCTAATGCTAAAGTCATCACAAGGGTAAATCATTAGACATACCTTACTTACTCCTTCAATTTTCTTTATCTAGAACCAAACATCTATTAATATCCTAGAAATTTCCATAATTACAAATCTACACAACCAAAACTAATGAATAAGAAGTACAAGGGCAAGAATTTAATATTAGGCTTCTACCCACTATGGTAAGCTTAATATGGTTCCAATTTTGTCATTTGGAGTTGGAGCTAAAACTTGCAAGCATGGAGAAGGAGAGAGCTTGCACTGGTTCGCAATTAAGCCTTTCTTCCATGTTTCAAATTTCTTTAGGGAAAGAATAATAGTTTTTTTCTTAGTTGTTTCCTGATCATGCCACTAGGTCTAGGGATATTTCTTCTATCCACAAAAGGAATTTATCTGTAAAACACTCCTTCCAAAAAGTCCCATAAATATTCCACTATCTTTAAATTCTCTCAAATTGTGCTCTCAACATATTTCGAAGGAAGATTATCACCTCATAGTGGTTAGGCCTTGGACCTAGTAATTGGGTAGAGAGGTACTTTATAGTTCAATATAAAAGATATGCTATCAATTCAATTAATGTTATATAAAATTATTTTAAAGTAATAAATAATATTATATGCCCAATTTTAGTTCATGCAAATAAAATGTCAAGTTTATAATTAGTATAGTGATGTCATGAGCAAGAGTCACATGATGATAGAAATCATTCCTTCCATAATAATAGTAATATCATTGTGATTAAGTAATATTTCAATGTCTAGAATTTTTTTGGGTTTTTATTGACCTCTTTAATTAAAAAATTCTTACCTAGTTGTTGGCTTCATTGGGAGGCCTTTTAGATCACATCTCGGTTGTCTTTTGTATGGTTCAATATGGTAACAAGCCTCCTGTGCTTTCTCAATGCAACCACTCTTGGTTTCAGGAGGATGAATTTAAAAGCATAGTTGAGGATTCTTGGGTCCATCTTATAGATCCTAATCCATTTTCTTTTTTAGCTTAAATAGTAGAAAATATTTCTATGCTCAAGGATGCTGTAAAAATTTGGTGTTTCCTTTATAGGGAGAAACAACAATCTAATATAAAAGGTTGTGGAATAAGTTATAAATACTATGTGTGATGCTAAACCTAGTGATGATTTCTTTTAAAGGAAACATACCATGTCTTTGATATATGGAACATCGAAGACAATATCTATTGGAAAAGAAGGAAATGGGGGTTGAAAAATATAACTACCTAGGTAAAGCAGTTGGATGATAACACCAAGTTTCTCCATCATTTCTTTCCTTATAGGAGGAACAAGAAAAATAATTTGGGAAATGATAAGGGATGATGGTTCAATAACACACTCTTTTAAATATATTACACTAGAAGAGGTCATATATTTCAATCCTTTATTTCAAGATCTTGTTGGATGTCCCATTGGAGCAATCATGTAGGTGATCTCAAAATTTTCCTCTGTTTTGACTAGGAAATGAAGCGGGCTCTAGAGGAGTACATATACAAAATAGAGTTAAGGTGATTGAGGTGTATATTGGTGGCTACCAGCCGATTCCACCTATAACCCCAATCAATTTCATTAGTTTCCTTGTTTATAGTATAATTTACTATTTTCTGCAGTTTTTCAGGTCTTGACCTTCTCGAGTAGTTTTGAACCCTTAAACGAAGTTTTTTTGAGGTCCGCAATAGGCTTGTTGACTTGGGCAGGGGCCAGTGTAAAATCCATAGTACTCGAAGAGATATTTACGATAATGCATCGTAAGTGAAAAATAGAGATAATATGACCAAGTTACAGCCCTAGGAAGTGGTTACCGAACTAACCCCTGAAGAATTTACAATAAACACACATTAAAATGTATCAGATACATTAGACCTGACATGGAGGAAAAGGCCTAAGAGCCTCACTATACTCTCACATTCTCATTATTAAAATAATGTTTATGATACATATAAATACATGATAAAGCTTGTCTCAAGATAGTACATCTATCTTCAACTCTTTAGTTGAGTAAATATCTCAACAAAACACTAATATAAGAGCCTAGCTAGTTGGAGATAATTTATCAACCAACTAGTCCTAAAATGACTCCTAACTATGAGGAACAACCTAATCTAGAAAGGTAGGATTAAAACCCAACTTTCATGATAATAATTAATTTAATTATTTTGGACTTATAATTGTTTTACTCACATGAGAGTGAGGCTAAAATTCCCCCCTCAGTCATAAGTCCAAAATAAGGACTAGGAACCATCCTTAATGAAAAAGACTGCTTTAAAAACCACCAAAACTGGAATTTGGATGCCGAAAAAACTTCAATCTAAAGAGAACATGAGTCAATTACAAGTCTGATCCATCTCTATATTTTTCTTGAAAACTCCATCACGCGCCAAGTGGAAAAAGGATCCATCTATCCTTTGCTTGCAATCAGCATCCTTTGCCCACTGAAAAAACGTTGATGATGCACACTGGTGAATTTTCTTTTCCATTGAGAAAATGTTGATGATGCCCAATGGAAAATTTTCTTGTCCACTGACAAAATGTTGATGATGCCAACTGGAAAATTTGCTTGTCACTGCTACTTTTATTGTTGACCACCCACTAGCGAATTTTTTGATGCCCACTAGCTGATGAAGATTCTCACTCATTTCATTTGTTGATGTTGTCCAACATTTTGAGTCTAACAACCACCTTCAACTTCATTATCATTCCCCCCATTTGTCAGCTCAAAGGAGAGGAAATCATTTTCATTTGATTTTTGAAATCCCCCCCTTTGAGTGTAGGAGAGTTTCATTGGTGTACTCCCTCGTTCAACTACATGAGATTACCATCTTCATTTATTCTTGACTACAATAGGTGTGATTGAATTCAGTTGCAAAACTTATAAAATATTTTTACTATTAACGACCATTCCCAAGGATCAATCCATGCATAATGTATCTTCAATCTGGCTGGTTGGTTTTGGTTACAACATTTCTTTGATGAATTATTTTTCTTGCCAGAATGGTGACAAGGATGGAGATCATAACAATGATCTTCCATATGACCTATTCTTTGACAATGTGTGCATTTTTAGTTTGTTTTAAACTTTTTCATGGCTATTTGATGTTATTTGATCAATAAATATTGCATTGATGAACTTGATTGGATTCAAATAATATGGGATATGAAAGTTGTTGTATTATTTGGCATATCCTATTCCTCGTCGATTTTTGTTGCTTGGAATTTCTTCCCACGACTTGATGATTGGCTTGGATGAAGTAAGTTGAACGTGGTCATGGACAACTTCTACACTTGAAGTTGTTTGGATAGGTGACTTGGATTCAACATATTTACCACCATCAGTATGGTTGAATGTCTTAGGAGCATTACCCTTCTATTACAACTCATCTCATTGTAGGTGTGACTCCAGTTGAAGAAACTCAATTGTTTAATGTGCCTGTTGAAGATGTACTTGAATATAAAAAATAGTTGCTTTGCTGATTTTCACCATGTCGTCAACTGATGATGGAATCAAATTTTTAATAACTTGAAAAAAATGAATGCATTTCGCTATGTGAACTCATTCGCTTGAATTCATGCTCACTTGTCATAGATTTGAATGTCTTGCTTTGAACTTGCTCACTTAATTTGAACTTTTTTGATTGAATTTGCTCACTTGATTTGTTGCTTGAATGGCATGCTCGCTTGTATTGGTTCACTTTCTTATTGTGTTTTATTTTAAAACTTGAACTCATGCTCGCTTGATTATGATCGCTTGCTTGATCTCATGCCTGTACTTGTTTGTTTGATTCACGCTCACTTGAATAATTGAATACTCAGGCTCACTTGGAGTAGATTTTAACTTGTTTTTTTACTTTAGATTTGAAACTCACCCGCTTGATGCTTTGAATTTGTTCATGGGCACTTTGTACTTCCTTCAATTTACTCACTTGATTGTGCTTATTTGTAAAATAAGGGTGTCAAAGACTATTGAAAATGCACCCAAGATAAAATTCTTAATCATTTTAATGACTCACTTAAAACAATGAATTCACTTGGTTTAATTTGACTCAGTTGAAGAGAATTGACTCACTTTTCCTCCTATCAATTCAAAACTTGGGTGTCCGTTTCAATCGAGAATGCACCCTTACAATCCGACTGACTTACAAAAAATATATTTATTTTACAAGTTACACAATGAATAAGTGTCTTTGAATGTTGATGTAGACTTTGATTGAAATTCTTGATTTTTCAGCTTCATTAACTTTAATTCCTTGATTGAATGATGTGGAATGTGGTTGTGGATGACTTCTTTATTAAATTGATGATGTGTTGCACAAATGCGTGTGATTGTTTGTGCTTGATAATGTTTCCTGTAATTTTCTTCATAGCTATGTGATTTATTTCATTCTCTTTCTTTTAACTTTATGTGTGTTTTAGATAATTGTAGTGTCAAAACTAGACACAAAACAAAATCAATATCAAGAAAATTGCACCATCAGAAACACACTCATGGTGTACCTAAGATCCCCTTATTCAATTTCAAGCATAACTATGACACTTCAACACCCAAAAAAATATATATGTTTTATTGAATAGTGAAATACATCATCCTTCAGTGTCACAACATTTTCATGGAAAATTATCAAGCAATGAGAATCTCACGCCCACAAATTTTAGAGGCAATTTGTATTCAAAAAATTCCTACGCTCACTCAATATCTCTCAAAGTAAAACATTACTTTGGATTACAACAATGAATTTTAAAAAACACTTATTGCTCCAAAATTAAAAAAATAATTTCACTTCATCACTTCAAAAAACCTCACTCCACTTAAAAAAAAACACACTTATCTCTCCAAAATTTAAAATTTAATGGACCTTTATCTCATCAAAAAATTCTATGATCACTTATGTGTCCCAAAATTACATACTCCTTATTTCTCCATTATATATATATATATATATATATATATATATATATATATATATAACTTTATAATCCACCTTATCCTCCAAAATATTTATTTTATGATCCCCTTTTAAATTTCTTTTACATACATCCCTTTTAAAATTGAATTTATGACATCATTTTTTTTAAAACTCACATTAAAAAAAACTTATGAAATTCCTTTAAAAATAGGTGGATTAACCTTTTCATTTTATGAAATCACAAATATTCAAATCGATATATACTTACCATTTATCCACTTACTTGTTCAACACAATCCAAATGTTGATCAACGTCGTGGGCCACCATTCAACCACCATCTTGGATCACTCGTGTGGTTATTGTGAGTTCGCTACCCACGTGGATCTTGTGAATGATCAGCCATGAGGAATCATAACAATGAAGAAATGGCTATTACGAGCCTCCTTTTGATGGTCTCGGCCCTTATTTCAATCATAATTCTAAAGGGTGTTTTAGGTAGGATAGTATGCGAGAAACTTCCCGTGGAGCTTTGCGGGTTTTTTGTGTCGTATGTTGGCATGGTTTGCATCTAAAATGGTGGGAATATATTCTCTTCTCTTGTGGAGGATCTGGTGCAAGGAAACTTCAAACCTAACTAGTTAAATTTGCTAGATAAATGACGCACAAACAACATGTGTGTCCACCACAAGATGAGAAAGTGATATGCTTACAACATCAAAGGAAATTGGATTCAAAAAAATCATTTGTAAAATGTTTCCTTAGTAAGCGATGGAAGGGATTTGAACTCCAGACCTGAAAATAAGGAGATTGATGATGGAAAAATCAATGTTGATATCCTTGATTATGATCCCATTTAGAATTTTGTGTCTACTAAAATGAGAAAAATGCATACGTGACGACACATGTATGGATACACAGGCCTAGTTGTTGGAGGAGTGGCACAAAAATTGTACAATATTGGTCACTATGTCAATGATAGTTTGGATGGTATATTGTATCCATTCCTTCGATGACCTAAATAGTCATCCTTTTGTCTTTGGCCCATTTTGATAGTTTAAGTTCCAGAAATAATGCAGTTTTAAGAATTTAACTCATACTAAGTGGATTTATTCCTAGCCAAAGAAAATAATTTTATTCCTAAGAAAGCTTTCATTCCATGACATATATAGAATATAAGAAGAAAAAAAATTCAATTTACCTCGATTCATAACGTGGGTTTCGAACATGCGATCTGGTCTCAACTCTTGCGACTACCTCCACTTGTAATTTTCTGGTGCCACACCGTGACAATGCAATTATGTGAACTCATGGTTGGCAATTACTATGGGGGATTGTCTCACTCTTCAGATCCCAGGCAACGTGGCTACTCTCATGGTGTTTCCCAAAGGAGATGTCGTTTTTTAATCTTACACTCCATGTCTCCCGTATGTACACATAGAAGACATTGTGAGAGCTTTCATCAAACTCATACGCACTCCTTTCAATTAAAATTCCATTTCTCTCTATAATTATCACACACATAGTGGAAAATGATTGATATACACATTCACGGTCATGGCAGCAATTATATGCAAATTGCATGAATTCACACAAATCACAATTCATTCTTTATAAAAAAAACTCATATACACCCAGAATCTTCGTAAGCTCTGATACTACATAAAGGATTGACAATAAACACACATTAAAATATATCAGAGACTTTAAACCATACATGGCGGAAAATTCCTTAGAGCCTCACTATACTCACATTCTCATTAATAAAATAATGTTTATGATACATATAAATATGAGGAATTTTGTCTCAAGATAGTGTGTCTATATTGGATTCTTTGGCTGAGTAAAGATCTTAAAAAAACACTAATCTAGGAGCCTAACTAGTTGGAGAGAATCTCTCAACCAACTAGGCCTAAACTTACTCCTAACTATGAGGATGAAACCCAATCTAGAAAGGTAGGATTAAATCGAAAATTTCATGATAATAATTAATTTAATTATTTTGGACTTGGAATTATTTTACTCACATGAGAGTGAGGCTAAAAACCTCAATGGGGCCCACAAATGCTTGGCGTTCCATCTCTTGGGGTGTAGGGTTTTGGTTATTTAGGGTTTTCCCTTGTTGTTAAATAATAAAAATGCCCTTGAGCTTCATTGTAACACACTTCAGAGGCATGCATCTATGTAATATTCCAAAATTTTCACACAACAATTTGGAATATTAGATTTTGCTACTTTCACCTAGGAGAGGAATAAATGGGCAAGGAGGCCCATGAACAATAAAATTATGAATAAATTCCACCTTAGTAAGGAAGGATATCACCTTAAGAGCTGGTTTTACACTTCCAAGTGTGAATAAGGACAAATTAGATGGGGACATAGTCAAGTTTGACTAAGTCAACATGCATTCTTAAGGAGGAAGGAAACACTCAAGTAAACTAGCTCAATGTGAACAAGGATCAGCCTAGACACACATATGAGAACTGGATTGAAGATCCCTTGGTGTGAATAGAGGAATTGTAGGTGGATTGGTTATAGTTGACCAAGTCAACAACACCGTCCAAAGAGGAGGGAAGCTAGCTAGGGTAGCACAGTTTTGAAAGAGGAAGCTTCATGAAGAAGTCACCTCAACATTTTGTAGTGTCCGAGGTGAGGAGGCTCACCAAAGATAAAATAAAGGCATAAAATCAAAGGGAATTCATTTAGGTATTCAGCTATTTTGGTCTTGAGACCACTTGCATGCTTCAGCTCTTTAGTCGGAGTTGTTGCACTGCTTAGTGCACGAAATTCCTGTGCGAGAATTCCATCCTCTCTTTGGATCAACTTTCTTAAGGGATCAAGAGAGAAGGATTTAGGCTTCATTTTAGCATTTGGATTAGGGCCATTCATATACATTCAGCCACAATGCAGATCACTTTAGAAAACTAGGTCCTTTATGCAGGGGCAGAAACAACAGAGTTGCACCCTTTGATTGCATGTTCATCTTTGAGAAGAAGGTATTTATTTCCCCTCGGGAGCTCCAATAAGAAGGCCTAGGGAAATTTTATGTATTATTCAGCATTTATATGTCATATTCAATCATT
This sequence comes from Pinus albicaulis, assembly GCA_034641835.2. Taxonomy (NCBI): domain Eukaryota; kingdom Viridiplantae; phylum Streptophyta; class Pinopsida; order Pinales; family Pinaceae; genus Pinus; species Pinus albicaulis. Next base: position 860,858,965 of record CM076581.1, read on the forward strand.
TTTAATACATTTTTGCAGTAAAATACCTTATTTTCTACAGTGCTTCTTTGTACATGCATTTTGCCAGAAACGTTTGGTGGGTATCTTGTTTCTGTTGTATAAGGGGTTCAACCTCCATTTATTTGATGTATGATTAATGTAAACTCTACATCAGAATTATTTATTCATTTTCTACAAAAGATCTCATTAGAATAATGCATTCCTTGCTTCAGTATTTGCTACATGAGTTAGGCTATGGGGTTTTGGCTTATTTTAGCTGCATAGACTTGGGAGATATTTTTATATGAGCTAGAGTGTTTTCTTTCACCTATAATTCTGCATGTAAGTTGTATACCATGTCTTCTAAGGGATCCAAGTCCCATTCCTCACTTTCATAGCATTATTTTCTGAAGACAGTTGTTTTATGCCCTGTATTGCTGCATTTCCCCACCTGGGAAAGAGAATATATGCCATCTTTTTGCTGAGGTTGTTTCATCTACTGGTGTGATGTTAATTTACATCTAATGAACTACTCTACATTTCCATGCTCAAAATTTTCTTAAGCTCCACATTGGTAATAACTCAGATTATTCCCAATAGTGTAGTTGTTCCCATTTTGGGATATTACAGTGGTATCAGAGCTGCCATCTTGGCTCAGCCTATGGATTTCAAATCCAACCAAAATATAATAATAAGAGGAGAAAAAAATGATGGAGAGGATGATCTTACTCTCATCTATTTTCAGATCCAAGAAGAAAGAAGAAGAGAAATGCATTGAAACTCCAAAAGGATTTCAAGGAGGAGAGAGTTGCAGTGAGACCTCTAGAAGGTTTAAAGAAGCAGGAGAAGATGCATGCATTTCCTATTCTCATAGAGGAATTGAAAATAAAGGATACCATTTAGAGCATGAAATCCTGAGAGAATATTTGGCGGAATACAAGTGCCAACCTAGGGCTTTCAAAGAGACCGCAGATTTTCCTCAGTTTATTCAATTGAGAGAAGAGAAGAGACCTTGCAGAAAAGGAGAGATTAAAGGCAATATATCCCTATTGTCTAAATTTGATGGGTCAACTACAGCAAGAGCTTGGGAAAGGAAGCTTGAGGAATTCTTCCTACTTCATCCAGTGATAGAGAGGGAGGCAGCAGAAGTTGCAGCGCTGCACCTGGAGGGTGAAGCCAATGCTTGGTGGTGCAGTCACTTAAGCCACACAAGAGTGAATTCTTTTTCTAAGTTCACTCAAGAGCTGATTAGAACTTTTGATGAAGAGAGATCAAAGGAGAGAGGGTCCATACCACCGTGGGAAGAGACAAGTACCAACGTTGTCACAGCCTTGGAAGAGCAGCTTTCTACATTAGCAGTTGAGGCAGCCATTAAATTGGAGGGAGGAGACCTTGCAGCACTACAAGAGGTTCCCAAATCTCATCAAGGTATGGGAAGATTTCCACTTTTACTTATTTCAGCAAATCCTTCTAAAAGTTGTGGAAATATGTATTCATATGGCCTAGGATCAAACATTGTTGCTGGGATAGAGCATCAATATTGCATTGCGCTATGCAGAATTGAATGGTTCAAGAAAAAAATGAACCATCATTCTCTTGGACCCTTGTTGAGTTGCACTCAACCCTTGAGGTTGAAGTGTGATCTTTTGGAGGGAGTCATGAACTTTGAGATGGAGTATGAGGCAGCAACTATGTCATTGGAGGGACTATCAGTGTTGTCAAACAATAGCAGGGAAGAGGCTTTACCTTTTTCACCTTTGGATCTTGATGGATTGAATATGGCCATGGACATGAGATCTTCTCTAAGAAATCTCCAAGGAAATGCATTACAGCATTTCATGGCATGCCGAAGAGAGGAACTGATTGTGGAGGATGATAGTGCACATGGGGAGAATGCCAAGGTGAAGAATGATAGAGGGCATCCACATGGTGTTGAGTGGATGTGGGAGAAGATTAAGAGGTTGGTGAGCCACTTGCAAATTTAAGATATAGGGCAGCAAGAGGCAAGACTTTGTTGGCCACTCTTGAGAGAGTTTGGCCATCATGTGGCATATCCTTCTTATAAGGGTATGAGGGTGGAGGATACTTGGCAGAGTACTTGCATCATGGGGCAGCAAGGAGTGTGGATTCATTATGATGATATGTTCATTTTGTTTTCACTGCATCAGTTTTATGATGGAGGTATGATGAGGTAGCAAAGACATTTGTTGCTTTGGAGGCTTGAGGGAGGGAAAGGACAAAGTTGCTCTCACATTTTGCATGATGTTGCAAGGGGAGGAGATGGCAACATTATGGGAGGAGTATTTGACATAGAACATGTCAGAGAATGCATTTATGAGTTGGCCGGGGCATATTTGCATAGGCCAATAGCGTTGTCACTTTGGGGCATGAGCTTGTTGATGGAGTGTTCCCAGGATCACTTCATATTTGATGTACTTGGTGGGCATAGAGCAGATGAGATTGATGGAGTGGTGGATGGACTCATTGGTTGCTGTGGTATGTTCTCCTTGACTTGGATGTCCAAACATAAGAAGGAGTATTTTCATGGAGCATGTGATTCATTCCTCTTCAGATTGATATGCCATACCACTATGAAGTATTCATCTATGGATCTTGTCACCATCTTGCTTCCATCACATGGTAAGAATTATTTTTTTTCACTTATTGATTGTTCAACACAATATTTGTATACTCTTACCATTTCCTTGCAGTGCATTGCTCTCCCAAGGGGAAAATTTCTCATTAGGCTCCATTGTCTATTTTTGGCTAGCTATCATGATGGAGACAGCCATCTACTGTATGATCGGGGGCAAGTATGTGGCTACTTCTTGAGTGCTCAATTGACATATCCAGCCATCTACTATTTACTAGTGGGTGTGATGACTTATACAACAATCCATTTGTTAAGAGACAACTTGCCATACCATTTTCTGAAGCTGCAGTGGGGAAGACTGTGCTGTGACCACTTGAGAGACTGTTGGTACCTTCCAGCAACATATGAAACCTTTAGTATTTCTCTCAGTATGTTGTTGATCATGATCCTATTTTTTGATATTGTCCTTGCCTATATGAGGAGCAAGATTGGAGGAGGAACGCATGGAGTGGGTGTGCTCTTGGGGGAGGAGCATCCCCACACTTTCTGCATTACATGCTCTAAGGGGAGCATGGGAAGAGACATGGCCTCTACAGAAAAACATTTGTTTCTTTATGAGTAAGGCCATGAGATGGATAGGGGGCCATATGATGATGATTTTTTTCCATCATGTATGAGATGGTTTGGGCCAGCTTGATGCACAGCACTGGGAGAGGGACCTTTGGAGATCTAGTTTCCTTCTTGCCATTGGAGGGCAACATTGTTGTAGCCCAATATCAGCAGATTCTCTACACTTATCTTAAGTGGAGAGGAAAGAAGCATGGGGTAGGCTACTATGTCTACCATGTCCAAAATTCCATCCCACCTACCTTGTCAGAGCTTCATGTGGAGGGTGATTTGCATGACTTACCATTTTGGAGGGTGGCTCATTTTGTTTGGTTGATAGCTTGGGGAGGAGAGATTCAAATGGGGATGATGAGTCCCAATATATATCAGCCCTCATGCTCCAAGAGGATCTTCAAATAGCCCATTTTTGCTTCCATGGATGTTCTACTATCACATAATGTCAGCTATTTAGATAGCTTACACACTTGGGAGGGGCAACTTGGAGATATGATGATGATGCGGCACCTTGAACTTTGGAGGTTTCCATCTTATGAGGTTGCTACAGGGGAGAAGACGATGCTCTTAATTTTTATCCTTGTAGTTGCTTGAGGACAAGCAACAATTGGGATGAGAGGACTGTAATATTCCAAAATTTGCACACAACAATTTGGAATATTAGATTTTTCTGCTTTCACCTAGGAGAGGAATAAATGTGTAAGGAGGCCCATGAAAAATAAAATTATGAATAAATTCCACCTTAGTAAGGAAGGATATCACCTTAGGAGCTGGTTTTACACTTCCAAGTGTGAACAAGGACAAATTAGATGGGGACATAGTCAAGTTTGACTAAGTCAACATGCATTCTTAAGGTGGAAGGAAACACTCAAGTAAACTAGCTCAATGTGAACAAGGATCAGCCTAGACACACATATGAGAACCAAGTTGAAGATCCCTTGGTGTGAACAGAGGCATTGTAGGTGGATTGGTTATAGTTTACCAAGTCAAAAACGTTGTCACAAAGAGGAGTGAAGCTAGCTAGGGCAGCACAATTTTGAAAGAGAAAGATTCATGAAGAAGTCACCTCAACATTGTGTGGGGTCCAAGGTGAGGAGGCTCACCAAAGATAAAAGCAAGGCATAGCATCAAAGGGAATTTATTCATGTATTCATCTATTTTTTTCTTGAGACCACTTGCATTCTTTGACTGTTTAGCCGGAGTTGCTACACTGCTTAGTGCAAGGAATTCCTGTGCAGGAATTCCATCCTCTCTTTGAATCAGCTTGCTTAAGGGATAAAGAGAGAAGGATTTGGGCTTCATTTCAGCATTTGGCTTAGGTCCATTCATCTACACTCAGCCACAACATAGTTCACTTCAGATAATTGTATCCTTTATGCAGGGGCAACAACAACAGAGTTGCGCCCTTTGATTGTATGTTAATCTTTGAGAAGGAGGTGTTTATTTCCCTTCGGGAGCTCCAATAAGAAGGCCTAGGGAAATTTTATATATTATTCAGCATTTATATTTCATATTCAATCATTTTTAATACATTTTTTCATTAAACTGCGTTATTTTCTGTAGTGCTGCTTTGTACATGCATTTTGCCGAAAACCTTTGTCGGGTATCTTGTTTCTACTGTATAAGGGGTTAAACCTCCATTTATTTGTCGTATGATTAAAGTAAACTCTACATCAGACTTATTTCTTCATTTTCTATAGAAACCCTCATTAGAATAACACATTCCTTGCTCCAGTAGTTGCTGCATGAGTTAGGCTATGGGGTTTTGGCTTATTTTAGCTGCATAAACTTGGGAGATCTTTTTATATGAGCTAGAGTGATTTCTTTCACCTCTAATTCTGCATGTAGGTTGTATACCATGTCTTCTAAGGGACCCAAATCCCATTCTTCACTTGCATAGCATTATTTTCTGAAGACGGTTGTTTTATGCCCTGTATTGTTGCATTTCCCCACCCGGAAAGAGAATATAGGCCATCTTGTTTCTTAGGTTCTTTCATATACTAGTGTGATGTTAATTTACATCTAATGAGCTGCTCTAAATTTCCATGCTCATGATTTGCTGAATCTCCACATTGGTAATAACTCATATTATTCCCAACAGTGTAGCTATTCCCATTTTGGGATATTACAATCCACAACATCTCTTCTCAGAGATAAGCTACCATCGCCCACGCTATTTTATTTCCATTCTGTATGTAAGCATATTTTAGTTCTTTGATAGTAATGAAATGACATTTTATTTCTATTACACTTCTATGTTTATGCTTATATATGTATTCTATTGTTTTTAATTTCATTTTTTATTTTAATTTCACTTGATTAAAATGTTCACATTATATTAGTCTTTTATTAGACCAAGGTGCCTGTTATCTAGGAAATACCTTCTACGGATAGAAGCAATATCCCTAGCCCAATGAGTGGGTCTAGTAACAAACAAGATGAAAGAAAGAAAACTCTCATAGCTTAAATCAAAACGACATGAGAGAGAAATATGGCCTACCTCACTCATATGTGGTCATTTTTCGATGTTAATCTCAATCTCCTCACTTTCAATCTCACTCCTCGATATTCTTTTACATACGAATGCCTGCAAGAGAGATCAAATGAAAACAAACAAGGAAAGCATAGTATATTGAATTCTAATGTAAACCATATGACATACCAAGGAGCATCATACTAAGAAAGCAATCATAAAAAATCTTATGGAAATTAAAACATGCTTTGTATTACTGATAAATTGAAGAGGGAAGCATACAACTGGTTCCTTGATGTTGGAGACCTCCTTAAGCATGGGTTTCTAAGTCCAAGCCATCAAGCACTCCTTCTCCTTAGAATTTTGACAGTGCTTAGGTGCATTCGAGCACTAGGAAGGAAACTAATAATGACCAACCATTTGGGGAAGGCATGTAATTTTCTTATAGGGATATTGGAGAGGTTAAGGATCTACAAAAGAAGGAGTAAGGTCCACATCTTAAGGGGAGAATCCTTAAAGGTAGGATCAAGGACTAAAAATGGGAGAATTCGACTCAATATCCAACCAACTAATACGAGACTTCCACTCTTGAGACTTCTAGAGGAAGAATCTTCATGAGGGTAGTTAAAGAGTCACCCTTGGTTATATATACTCCATCATTGTATGAGCAAAGGACTTTTCACCTTGGCTCCACCAGCAAAGCAATAGAAAGATAAGGTAGTACTTTTGTGGAGAAAGGAGTGGCTCCAATGTTCCACTATTGGAGATAGTGATGTTTATTGAAGATACACGTCTTGGAAACTTTACTTAATAAAAAAAGGCTACTAGGCAAACATATTATTCATGCATGACTTATGAACATTTGTAAGACCATTCCGCAAATGTTTGTACTTAATGTTCTCTTTTCACATGTACTAAGATAGTTGAACTATTTCAGTTATATTAGTTCTTATCTTGTTGAGAATGTGTTGTAATGGTTGTAATTGTTTTCTCATCCTTGTAGACTATTGCATAAGATATTAAACAAATATTTCTCAAATTGATGTGTGTAATGACTATCACATAAATTGTGGACTATTTTGTTGGATGTTAGACGGAATCCTTCATTTCACGTGTGTCTCTTCCTGGGTGGTACTATTACCTCTCTCTTAGAGGCTCACTTCTCTTACTCCCCCTGCAGTAGAATAACCTTGACACACTTGCAATTGGACATTCACCAAACACGCCCCCCTTTCTTTTCGAAAGTACATCTGCGTCACTCTCTCTTGCCGACAGCAACACTCAACGCATATCTTTAAGAATAAGTCAACCAGACCGTTGTTCTAGATGGGAATCCTATACCAAATAGTGGGAAGTATACTTGGGACTTCATATGGGGGACATCCCCTGAATGTTGGTGGGTCCAACACCACCAACAAATAGATATATTAAACAAAATGGAATAGGAAGTTGCTAGTGTATGGAAAATATTGAAGGTCACAGAAGACTAACATAGAGTTATGTAGACCAAAACAGAGCACATAAGGAGTTTTGAATAAAATATCATGTGTATCTCCAAATCAGGGAAAACAAAATTTCTTTAAGAGTGGGATTATGTGCCAAGTTATTGCTAAGATATTGTAAACCATTTTATATTTTGAAAATATTAGAGCTAGTAGCATACAAACTCACCATTCCTCCCACAATGAAGGAACATTATGTGTTTTATATATATTTACTTAAAATATATATGCATGATGTTAACGATATTATTGATTTTACTATGATATAGGTGGAATCGAATGTATAATTCCATCCAAAACCACAATGGATACTCAACAAAGAGGACCACCATGCTCCATGTAATTCAAGATGTAATGGAAGCACTTTGGGCCAACTGAAGCAACATGGAAACTAGAGGATGTCATGTAGAAGTCATACCCATTTTCTTTTTTAATGTATAAAGTTTAGTTCTACATATAGTAGAACACTGAGGATGATTTTTCTTTAAGGAGGATGGTAATGTAACATCCTTTTTTCTAATTCCAATTTTTTATAATGTATTAAAAGATGACAATGTTGGAGAGCCATCATGGATGGCATGCTCAACTATTTGATGTTAATATTTTTCTAATATAATTACAAATTGTTAAAGTTGAAGATGAGGAAGAGAATAGATTGATTAGAAATATTGTATATGGGATTGGAATGTTTCCTATATTCCTTGACATTAATTTTCATGACCCCCAAGGTTCTAGTTGAACTATTGACTAAGAAGAAATTATGAGAGGAATTGGGAGAGGAGGTATTGAACTTCCCAAACATGGGCTATGCACTTGACAATGAATTCCTTTTTAACTCTTTAGCTCAAGAAAGGGACCCTAAACCTCTGATGCATGAATTAGTTCTCATGAGGAGAAGGAAGTTATTTTTGTGATTCTAAGTGGTTGAGTTTGAAGTATTATAGTGACTATATACATTAGACAAAGAAAATAGACTTGAATTATTGTAAGCGAGAAACTTGTAAACCTGAGATTGGAATGTGGACCACAAAGTCCAATCTTGAAATGTGTTAGATGAGGATAGCAAAGAGAGATTTCTCTACTTGAATCAAGTAAACTGAAAATAACTAAATTATTTGGTTGTTTGTATACACACGAAGCAATAGAAGAAGGAAAATATTAGGGATTATATAAAATGGGAAGGGATTTCCTTCTATGTTGTCAAATCCCTTAGTGGCTATATTAGTTGTTTGATTAATCCAATATTATTTATTGCGTCGTGGCATCCCTATTTCCTAGCCAATGAAGGAAATTTTCCTTCATACCCTATACATTGAATTAAATTTTTTTTCTTATTATTCACTAAGTGAGGAATCCATTAGACATTGGATATGGTTGGGGCATGGCTATTTGTAATAAATTTGCAGTGTATTTTTTCCGGCGGTTTGGTGCAGAGTGGTCATCCCTTATTCGATTTAAATTTTTTAAGAGGAATAGATAAGTGTATGAATTGTAATTTTTTCTCAATACTTCATATTTAAATATTATTTTTGATCCACTAGGTGTGTGTGCAATGGTTGGTTGAGAGTTGTATGGTTTTAATTAATATGCACGATGCGTGATAAATGTACTGAACAATTAGCATAATTGGCCTGAATGTTGAAATACATTCCTATAAGAATATGAATATTGTGTGGAATGGGATCCTTTAATCTATGTTGAATGAGATAATAATGTGTTTTATGTTCATAAATTCATAGGTTATCCTTGGATGTGCTTGATTGTGTTATGTTTACATGCATGTTTGTAATCATTTATGAATTTTTGTGATGTATGGTGTGTTTACAAAGGGAAAGGATTGATAGGTTGGTGGTCTGATTTATTATTAATATTATGGTTAAATCAATATTCCTTGTGATTTAGAATAAAAAAGGTTAGTTTGCAATGGATAGGCTAAAGGAGCCTTATGCTTGATCTGAGGATTGGAAGGTTTTGTTGATGATGGCACCTAAAAGCAAGAGTAGAAGCCTTGATGAGGAAGGAGAGATTCGAAAGGAAAGAACATCTAATATTTAGCTTGGAAGTGTTCACCAAAGAAATATTAAACTAAAGGAAATCCTACAAAAGAACTTTAGTGGCTAAGCGATCGTAGGTTTAAGCCTTGGTTTTGGAAAAAAAAAGGAAATTTGTTGGTTTGACCCCTATAACTGAAGCTGCTAAGAGAATTTTGGGAGTGTGCCCCATAGAATGAAACTCTTTGGAAAAATCAAGATGGTATTCCCCATTTATATGGTGGAGTATTTGAAAGTTGGGGTTGGCTAGCCCCATCCTTAGCCCAAGTTAGATGGATTGATGAGAGTGAGGAGCTAGATATGGTCATAAGGAGATAGTCAGAATATCAACATATCAAGCCATCAAGGAAACAAAAGTGAATGATTATTAAAATCCTTTTTTAAAATGGCCCCAAGAAATAATTGTCAGTGGGAATCATTTGATCAATTAACAAGGAGCATGGAGTGATGTAACTAAAAATTTGGAACCTTGAAACATTAGAGTAACCAAAGTATCATGTACTAAGAGAACTGAGGGGTGATATCATGACTGGATGACATGGGTATGCCATGTGTATGACATGTGTCGCTTAGATCTCGTCTTTTTTATATGCCAACCTTGCGATTATGAGTAACATGTGGCACACATCAAGATTCCCACATGGAAAAGGAAATTTACTCTTATCCAATGTGCTAGGGGTTGATTGGTCATCTATGATTCACGTGGTATACCAAGTTATCATATAGACATATCAACATATAAAAAATTTGGGAGGACAATATCTTGGAAATCATCGTTACCTTGATAACATGATACACATGCCAAACATGCCATGTGTCAAAAATTTTGTCTTTTCCATGTGGCAAGCTATGTTTACGTACAAAGTTGTGAGGTGGTGTGTTGAGATGACCTCATACCTATAAAATTATCATTTTTTATGAGTATTTGTAGTAATAAAGTTTTTTTGAATATTCCATAAGCCATTTTGGAGTATTGTTATATCAATATTTGATGGATTTAGCATTGTATTAGCATATCAACACATCAGAATGCTCAGGGTTTGGAGAATGCGCAACTTATGAAATCACCAATATGGCAAGGCTCCAGTATAGTAAGAATCCAACAAACTTGGACCGATGTGGGGGAGATACATGGCTAGCATTTTCCATGTGGTTGTAAAAATGACGAAATGTGCCTTTAAAAGGGTGAAAGTTTAGAGACTTTATGCTAGGATATTAATTTTAAATGAAATTTGTATCATGGGAAAGTTGTCACTAAGCCAAAGATGATAGTGGTATCAGAAATGTGATTTAAATTTATGACAGAAATAAGAGTTTGACCCCACCTTTGTAATAATCCTTGAAGGAGAAGTGTAATTACACTCTAGAACCCTAATATGCAATTAGCTCTTGAGGGGTGTTACAATAATAACACTATTACCGATGAAATAGGTAACCTGACCTCAAAACGGGAACTCTGACCCAAAAAGACTCAAAAAACATGAAAAAACATCCCAAAAACAAAAAAAAGTGAATTCCAGAACGCACTTGGTTTTTTTTTAAGGTCAAATTTCAACATTTTATAAAATTATGCTAAAAACAAAATTGTTTCTAGAAAAAAGGATTGAAAAAACACCCTCAAAACAAAACCAGTTGATGCTGGAATAACAAAAAAAAAATTGTCATATTTTTGACATTTTTAAAAATAGACATAACATTTTTTAATTTTTAAAATTCAAACATTAAAACAAACCTTAAATTTAAGAAAAAAATAAATTTAAAAAATAAAAACATTTTAAAGCTTAAAATTTAAAAATATATAGGAATAAAAAAAAAAAATTAGAAACAAAATACAAATTTTAATTCAAACATTAAAAAAAAAACCTAAAATTTAAGAAAAAAATAAAATAAAATAAAAATAATAATAAAGATTAAAATTTCAAAATATACAGAAATAAAAAAATTAAATTTAAAAAAAAAAACAAGTTAAAAAAAGAAAGAAATTATAAAAAATAAAATATAGAAATTAAATTTAAAAAAGAAAAAGAAAATGTTTATTAAATATATATATATATATATATATATATAGAGAGAGAGAGAGAGAGAGAGAGAATTTTTAAATAAAAAATTAAATTTTAAGAAATATATTAAATTTTAATAAATTTAAAACTTAAAAAAAAAATTTAAATTTTTTTTTATTTAAATTAAAAGTAAAAAAATGAAAAATTAATTAAAAATAAATAATGAAAAATAAAACACAATAAAAATATTAAATTAAAAAAAAACAAAGTAAATTTAAATTATATATATATATATATATATATATATATATATATATATATATATATATATATATATATATATATATTAGATTTTATTAAATTTAAAAAAAAATGTTAATATTAAAATAATAAATTAAATTAAAAAAAAAAATATTAAAATTTAATAAATAAATGAATAAACAAATAAATTTTAAATATAAAGAAAAAAAAACATTGTTAAAATAAAAAGTTAAAAAACTTTAAAAATCAATTAAAATTGAAAAATTGAAAAAAATAAATTAAAAAATATATATAAAATAAAAAATAAAATAAAAAAGAAATTAATTTGAAAATATTACGTTTAATTAAAAAAAAAATCTAATTTTAAATACACAATTTTAATTGAAATAAAAATATATATATAAAAATTTTATGCAATTAAAAAAAAAAAAAAAAAAAAAAAAAAAAAATATTAAATTCAAATAAATTAAAAAAAAATACAAATTTACTAAATTTTAAAAAATTCAATGAAAAAACTAAACATAAAATTAAATAACAAAAAAAATATGAAAAAAAAAAACCAAATTTTAATAAAAATTATTAACAAAATTTAGAAAAAAAAATTAAAAACAAAAAAATGATTAAAATTAAAAAAAATAAAAAATAAAAAAAACCAAACAAATTAAAACAAATTAAATTACAAATATAAAAATTAAATTAAAAAAAAAATAATTTTAAATTTTTTGAATTTAAAAAAATAAAATAAAAAAAATCAAATTAAGAAAGAAAAATATTAAAAATAAAAAAAAAGAATATTTTGATCGTGGTGGCACCGCTAATCGGCCTCCCGCCCAAGTGGCGCAGAGGCTCCGTTTACCTACAGCGGGAGGTCGCGTGTTCCCCCTCGCCCGCCTAGCGCCGGCTCGCCGCCGGGCGAGAGGCCGATTCCGTGTCCGACCCTCCCGGCGGCGGAGGTTGATTCTCGGGGAATCGACCTCCCGTCGCAGAGGGCGAGCCCCGAGTCCGCTCCCGACCGCCGAGGGCGATTCTCGACCGAACTCGACACCGAGGGCGATTCTCGAAATTGGCCTCCCGCCGCGGGAGGGTGATTCTCGAAATCGACCTCCCGCCGCCGGAGGGCGATTCCCAGAATCGGCCTCCCGCAGCAGGAGGGCGATTCCCAGAATCGGCCTCCCGCCTAGGTGGCAGCGAAGGCCGGCTGCTGGGCGGGCGTGGGGCTGCGGGAGGGCGATTCCCGTGATCAACCTCGTGCCGCGGGAGGGCGATTCCTGGAATCGGCCTCCCGCCACGGGAGGGTGATTCCCGGAATCGGCCTCCTGCCTAGGTGGCAGCGGAGGCTGGCCGCTAGGCGGGTGTGGGGCTGCATGCAGCCTCCTCACTTGCCAAGTGGCCGGCCTCCATCGCCACCTGGATGGGAGGCCGATTGGCGACGCCACCATGATCAAAAATTTCTTCTTCTTTTTTTTTAAATTTAAATTTTATTTTTTTTTTAAATTCAAAAAATTTAAAATTATTTTTTTTTACTTCAAATTTTTTATTTTAAATTTAATTTCTTTTAATTTTTTTTGTTTTTCGTTTTTTTTTTAAATTTTGTTTTTAAATTTAATATTTCAGATTAATTATTTTTTAAAATTTAAAATTTATTTATTAAATTTATTAAATTTTAGTTGAGAGTGCAAGTTTTTGTAATCCATAACATTTTAATTATAAATCTTCCGGGAAATTTTAATTAATCTTATACGAATGGGTAATTAGGTCTTTTTATATTTTTATTATTTATAGTTTTATTTATTTATTTATATTTTTATTTTGACCGTTTTAATTTTAAGCATGTGTCACTTATATTTTTGGATTATTTTATAATTGTATTTAATTTTTTACCGTTTTTTTGACTCCTTGGCTCTTGACCGTTGCTTCTCTCTTCATGGTATAAATGTGCATGTCAGATCAACCATTCCTCATTATCATGATGATGAACTACAGTTGGTAGTTCGAAACACGTCGGTTCCAAATATTCCTTATGTGATTTCCTGGAAGATTTATAATTAAAAAAAATTATTAAATTTTAATTTAATTTAAATTTTTTTTCTAATCTTTTAATTTATTTAGTTTTTCATTTTTAAAATTTATAAATTGTTTCATTTAAAAAAAAAAATAGTAAATTTATGGATATTTGTTTTTTAATTATTTGCACATGGTTTTTTTCATTTTTTTTGTTTTTTAATGATAGGTTTTTTTTATTTTAATTTTTTTTTTCAAATTTTTTTTTTTTTTTGTTAATTTTAAAATTTGTTTTTTCTTTTTCTTATTATTATTATTTTTTTAATTTAATTTTTTCTTTTTTGTATTTTATTTTTTTTAATCTAGATTTTAATTTTGTAATTTAAATTATTTTTAAATTTTCTATTGAATTTTTTTTTAATTATTATATGGTTTTTTTTAATAACTTAGAAAAAAATGTTTTTGATGTTTTTTTTTTTAATTTTTTTGGTTAATTTTTTTTTTTTTTCTTTAAATTATGTGTTTTTTTTTTCAAATTTTGTCTTTTTTTTTTATATAATTTTCGAATTTTTTTTTTTTTAATTTATTTATTTATTTATTTTTGTTTAAATTTTTTATTTTTACGAGTTAATTTTGTTTTTTTTTTAACATTTTTATTTGTTTTTTTTTTTTATATATATATATATATATATATATATATATATATATATATATATATATATATATTATCTAAGTTTTGTGTTTTATTACCAACATGAAAATCACCACTCTAAAAAAAAGGTTGATGTTGCATCAATACGTTTCAAAATTAGCATGAAAATCACCACTTAAAAAAAAAGTTGATGCTGCATCAATACGTTTCAAAATTAGCATGAAAATCACTAACATTTAAAAAAAAATATTCGTACTTCATAAATAAAAATATTAGAGTGTCAAAAATGTGCACAAAAAAAAAGTGGGTGATTCTGCATCACCACTTTTCAAAATCGGGTGCCTTTTATGCTACCAAAAAAAAGTAGGTAACAGTGCAGTTACCTATTTCATCGGTAACAGTGTTTAATGTTCTGCATTGTTATAGATGTCATTGAAACTTTTGAGTTGTTCCACCTTTGTATTCTTTTCCATCCAATGTTTTTATGTGGCATCTTATTTAAAACTTTTTAAAATGGATGTTGAATAGTTTCTTATTTCTCTTCATGTAGGAGATGCACGTTAAACCCTAATTTGTTTTTATTATTTATCTTTATCATATTAGCCTTTTTCCTCTTGAAATAACTATAAATTTGGGCAAAGATCTCACTTTTTAACACACATTTTCATATCTGGACAAATAATTTGTAATATAAAATTTCCTTTTTGTTTTTTGCCTAAAATTTTGGCTTATCAAGTTACAGACCAATAGCAGTGGTTAACTATTTCAATTAATATTATTAAAAATGAAATAAATATTCTAACTCCATATATATATATATATATATATATATATATAAAGTTGAGGCTTTTTGCAAAGAATAATTTTGTTTTGGCATTTTTGATTATTTATGGTTGATGTGCGGAGGCTGATGACTCATTTTCACATATGTTGTAAAGATAAGCTACACTTAGTGACTCAACATAATATTTATTACTTATATTATTTTAATTTTATTGAGTCACAGTTTTATAAAACTATTATTTATACATAATCAAAACATTTTATTTTATTTTCAAATGTTTTAATGTTAAAGTTATGTTTTATGATAATGCGTTTTAAATAAAATCATATAAGACTATTATTATTTAAATTTGTCTTCAAATAGATTCTGAAATGATTTTTTTAATATTTAATGATATACTTTTTAAAGATTGATTTAATTATATTTGAAATTTGAGTTAAAAAATATTATATATTTTTTAATTTTATTATATGTTATTATAGTTATATTTTAATAATTAAATATGTTTCACAAATATACTAATATATTATTAATTTTTATTTCATTGAATATAATCTAAAATAATGAGTTGCATATATTTATATTTTTATTAAGTATATATTTTATAAATTTATTAAAATTATATTAATATATTTATTATTGTAAAATATGTAATAAAATAGTTAAGTAGGACAATAATATAAGCAATTTAGATTTCATTATAACATCAGATTGATTAAGTCTTGAGACTAATCAAATCTCTTGAAATGAGAACTTTTTTTAGAGTGAAAAGTGATTTGATCTCTAGATGAGCTAAATGAATCTAGGTTGAGACCATTTCCATGAGAGGTAGTCGTAATTGACTAATTTCCCATGATTTTTAAATAGTCCACTTCGTACTCATTGCATATGTGATGCTCACAAGGGTGAAGAAGTGGGATTGAAACTAGTGAAATGAATCACATAGCGTCAATTATCACTTCTGGAGCTTCCACCCAGCAACCAAGACTTCCTACGAAGTCACCCATCCCAGAACTCCTCTGGCTCAAGTGCACTTAACTATGTAGTTTTTTCTCACAATCATGCCCACTTAGCTTGCTACCCCATTTGAAAAACCTTAGCAAGTATTGTGCCTCATGAACCATTCAAGTAGAGCTCCCTTTACTCTTTGTATTTAAGTATGAGGGGTTTCCGTAGTGCATTATATTAGATATCATTTTTGGGATTCAACTGATTTAAGTAAGTCATTCATCTATGACCATCACCCAATGCAATGAGTGCTAAGTGGACTATTCAAAAATCATGGGAAATTAGTCAATTACGAATACCTCTCATGGAAATGGTCATAGATGAATGACTTAATTAACACACTTGAATCCCAAAAATGATATCTAATATAATGAACTAAGGAAACCCCTCATACTTGAATCTAGGTTGGTTTAATTTAACTTTTTAAATAGACTATATTCCACAAGAATTGGTTCTCAATACCATATTTTTATAATTATTTTATTATTATTCCGTTATTTTTACTTTCATTTTTAATTTTATTTTGATTAGCTAAAATAATTACATTACAATATATTAATCTTTTCATTTAATTTTATATTTAATTACTTTATTTATTTAAACATTATGTTACAACATTTGGATACCTTACTAGATTGGTTAGAAATCTCTTCTAGAGTGAAAAGAGGTATGATCTCGCTCGATGCTTGGTAGTTCTAGAGTTAAAATGGATTTATGATGCTTTAATTTCACCGTTGAAATACACAATATTCCATATGAATTAGTTCCCAATACCATATTTTTATTATTATTTTATTTTTATTTTTTTATTTGTACTTTCAATTTTTTGTTTTGAGCTTTCTTAAAATATTTACATTATATTATATTTTATAATTTTTTTATTGGATTCAGACATTATGTTACAAGATTTCTACTAACCTAGATTTCATCTTCAAACTCGATATATCAAGCATCTAGAGGAATCAAATAAATTAATTATTTTTTAGCTCAAAATAATATTTTTTAATTTAATTTTATATATATTTTTAATTACATTTCATATATTTTAAACTTTAATAAAAATCATAAAATTTTAACAAAAATCATGATAAGAAATATTAAATTTTATTTTATTTTATTATTATGATTTAATAATTAAATGTGAATGATAAAGATAATAACATATTTTTTTCCTAAATATTTTTTTTATATAAAACATGATAATAATTAACAATTATATTGATTTATTTTTATAATTAATATATTTGAAAAAATGTTGTAAAATGATCTCTCTCTCTCTCTCTCTATATATATATATATTTATTTATTTATTTATTTATATATATATATATATATATATATATATATATATATATATTTATTTATTTATTTATTTATTGTTGCATTATAATTTTATTAAGTTGATACATTTATATTTTTTTAAGATAGTCATATTATTTAAATATTATTAAAAATTATTTTAATATATTGAAGTTAATGTTATGTTTTAAATAAATAAAAATCATTATACAGAAAGCTCCTCTTGGCTTTGAGATGTAAAATCTCTACTAACAGGGTCAACCACTTGAAGGTAAGAGCTTATATAACCCCAAAAATAGTCCATCATTGGCATGGGACTAACCACTCAGGCTCACCCACATAATCCATTCACAATGAGGCACAATAACTAGCATGAAAGCACACAACAAACATAGGGTGCACAAAAACATACACAACCCACAAACGTTACACATCCACTCACAAGGTGACATGTTTGCACACTACACATTATTTTTTTGCATGTGATTAACATTGAGTATAAATGTTAGCATCTTGATAATTACATTTATTTTATAGGTTAATTGGTATGATATTAAAATTAGTAAGTATTTTTTTTCTTTATTATATTTAAAACAATGATTATGGTTAAAAAAAATTTAGATTAACATTTTTTTCGAGAAAAATTATAAATTATTAAAATTAATTAAAAATTTTAATTAAATTTATTTATTGTATCAATTTTAATATTAAATAATTAATTAATATTTGTTATTACAAATTCATGCTATTATAAATATTATGTTAGTCCTTTTCTTCTTTTCAAGGAATTTGAAGCTTCTATTATGTTAGTTTTTTTCTTCATTTTAAAGGATTTGAACCTTCAGTCTAATGGTTTGCTTAAAAACTCTATAACATGAAAATGGTTAATTGAGTTGTAACTTGTAGACTAATATTATGTATTTTTAATGTTATTGTAATATGTATATTATTTTTCATTTTAAATTGATAAATTAATATTATGAATATATTAATTTTTGTTAGAAAAAAATAAAAAATAAAAAAGAAATATTAAAAACTTAATTAAAAAATAAAATTGAAATTGAAATTTAGAGTAAAAGAACAAAAAAAAGTTAAATAATAGTAATAATAATAATAACAAATTTTCATAAATATATAAACTTATGTATTTACAACTTAAAATTTAAACTAATATATTTGTAACTTAATATTCTAATATTAATATATAGAAATAATGATAATATATTTATAATCATATAAAAAATATTTTAAAAAATTATTCACACAAATTACATTCGTATATCTACAAATAAATAATGCATACACATATGTAACAAAGAATAGATTGATTATAAATCTTATATATGGGATTGGAATGTTTCCTATATTCCTTGATGTTAATGTTCATGACCCACAAGGTTTTAGTTGAATTACCAACAAATAAGCAATTATGAGAGGAATAGGGAGAGGAGGTACTGAACTACCCAAACATCTGCTATGCACCTTACAATGAATTCCATTTTAACTCTTTAGCTCAAGAAAGGGACCCTAAACCTCTCATACATGAAGTAGTGCTCCTGAGGAGAAAGAAGTTAGTTTGGTGCTTCTAAGTTGTTGAGTTTGAAGTATTATAGTGACTATAGACATTAGACAAAGAAAATAGACTTGAATTATTGATCTTAGAATGAATTTCATTTTAACTCTTTAGCTCAAGAAAGGGACCCTCAACCTCTCATACATGAAGTAGTGCTCGTGAGGAGAAGGAAGTTGGTTTGGTGCTTCTAAGTTGTTGAGTTTGAAGTATTATAGTGACTATAGATATTAGACAAAGAAAATAGAATTGAATTATGTAAATCCAAAATGATTGTAACTGAAAAACTTGTAACCTGAGATTGGAAGCTGGACCACAAAGTCCAATCTTGAAATGTTTTAGATGAGGATACCAAAGAGAGATTTATCTACTTGAATCAAGTAAACTGAAAAGAACTAAACTATTTCCTTGAGTTTATGCACATGATGCACTAGAAGAAGGATAAGATTAGGGATTATAGAAAATGGGAAAGGATTTCCTTCTATCTTGTGAAGGCCCTTAGTGGCTATATTAGTTGTTTTATTAACCCAATCTAATTTATTGCGTAGTGGCATCCCTATTTCCTAACCAATGAAGGAATTTTTCCTCCATACACTGTACATTGAATTAAA
Source organism: Pinus albicaulis (assembly GCA_034641835.2). Lineage (NCBI taxonomy): Eukaryota > Viridiplantae > Streptophyta > Pinopsida > Pinales > Pinaceae > Pinus > Pinus albicaulis. The sequence goes on from CM076581.1 coordinate 860,878,370, forward strand.
CTCTCTTTTTTTATTCACTAAGTGATGAATCCATTAGACATTGGATATGGTTGGGGCGTGGCTAGTTGTAATAAATTTTTAGTGTAGTTTTTCCTCAAATTTGGTGGAGAGTGGTCATCCCTTATTCGAGTTCCAAAATTTTTAAGATGAATAGATAAGTGTATGAATTGCAAAATTTTATCAATACTTCATATTTAAATATTATTTTTGATCCATTGTGTATGTGTGAAATTGTAGGTTGATATTTGTATGGTTTTAATGAATATGCACGATGCATGATCAATGTACTTAACAATTAGCATAATTGGCGTGAATGTTGAAATAGATTCCTTTATGAATATGAATGTTGTGTGAAATGGGAACCTTTCATCTATGTCAAATGAGATAATTATGTGTTTTATGTTCATAAATTCATAGGTGATATTTGGAAGTGTTTGATTGTGTTATGTTTACATGCGTGTTTGTAATTATTTATGACTTTTTGTGATGTATGGTGTCTTTCCAAAGGGGAAGGAGTGATAGGTTGGTGTTCCTAGTTATTATTAATATTTTGGTTAAATCATTGTTCCTTGTGATTTATTATAAAAAAGGTTAGGATGCACTGGATAAAGGAGCCTTATGCTTGATATGAGGATTGGAAGGTCTCGTTAATGATGGCACCTCAAAGTAAGAGTAGAATCCTTGATGAAGAAGGAGAGGCTCGAAAGGAAATAAAATAAAATATTTAGTTTGGAAGTGTTCACCAAATAAATATTAAGCTAAAGGAATTCCTACGAAAGAACTTAAGCAGCTAAGGGATTGCGAGTTTAAGCCTTGGCTTTGGAAAAAAATGAAATTTTGTGGTTTGACCCTTGTAATCCAAGCTATTAAGAGAATTTTGGGACTGTGCCCCTTAGAATGAAACTCTTTGGAAAATTCAAGATGGTATTCCCCATTGATATGGTGGAGTATTTGAAATTTGGGGTTTGGCTAGCCCCATCCTTAGCACAAGTTATATGGATTGATGAGAGTGAGGAGCAAGAGATGGTCACAAGGAGATAGTTAGAATATCAACATATCAAGCCATCGAGGAAAAAAGCTGAATCATTATGATAAATCCTTTTTTAGCATGGCCCCAAGAAAGCATTATTAGTGGGAATATTTTGATCTATTAACAAGGAGCATGAAGTGACAGAACTAAAAATTTGGAACCTCGAATATAGACATGGAGTTCTATCTAAAAATGAACAAGATTAATTTTGTTTTGGCATTTCTAAATATTTATGGTTGATGTTTGGAGTGTGGTTCATGACTCATTTTCATATATGTTGTAAAGATAAACTACACTTAGTGACTCAACAATATACATTTTATTTATTTTAAATTTTAGTAAAATAATATTTTATTACTTATATTATTGTAATCTTATTGAGTCCCAATTTTATAAAACTATTATTCATACATAATTAAATCATTTTATTTTATTTTCAAATGTTTTAATGTTAAAGTTATGTTTTTATTTTATTTTCAAATGTTTTAATGTGAAATTTATGTTTTAGGATAATGCGTTTTATATAAAATAATATAAGATTAATATTATTTAAATTTGTTTTCAAATAGATTTTGAAATGATATATTTTTAAAGATTGATTTAATTATATTTGAAATTTGAGTTAAAAAGTATTATATATATTTTAATTTAATTATAGGTTATTATCATTATGTTTTAATAATTAACTGTATTTTACAAATATATTAATAATTAAATGTGTTTTATCAATATAGTAATATATTATTAATTTTTATTTTATTGAATATAATATAAAATAATGAGTGGTATATATTTATATTTTTGTTAAATATATATTTCATAAATTTATTAAAATTATATTAATATATTTATAATTGTAAAATATGTAATAAAAAAATAATGAGTGGTATATATTTATATTTTTATTAAGTATATATTTTATAAATGTATTAAAATTTTATTAATATATTTATAATTGTAAAATATGTAATAAAATAGTTAAGTAGGAAAATAATATAATCAATTCAAATTTCATTATAACATTAGATCCATTAAGCCTGGAGACTAATCAAATATCTTGAAATTGAAACTTTATTTGAAAGTGAAAAGAGATTTGATCTCTGGATGCTTTGTAGTTCCAGAGTTAAAAGAAGAGTTAAAAGAATTTAGGCTAGTTTAATTTTATCTTTTAAATAGACTATATTCCACATGAATTGGTTCTCAATACCATATTTTTATTATTATTTTATTATTATTTTGTTATTTTTACTTTCATTTTTTGATGCTTTGTAGTTCTAGAGTTCAAATGCATTTAGGATGCTTTAATTTCATAGTTGAAATAGGAAATATTCCACATGAATTGGTTCTCAATACCATATTTGTAGTATTATTTGATTTCTATAAGTTTATTTTTATTTTGTTATTTTTACTTTCATTATTTTAATGTTTACATTATATTATATTTCTTAATTTCTTTATTGTATTTAGACATTACGTTACAAAATTTCTACCAACCTAGATTTCATCAAATCTCTTGAGATGAAAACCTCTTTTAGAGTGTAAAAAGATTTAGTTTTTCTAAATGCATTGTAATTCTAGAGTTAAATGGATCCAACATGATTTAATTTCACCATTCTATATTACATATGAATTGGTTTCCAATACCATATTTGTATTCTTATTTTATTTTTGTTTTGTTATTTGTACTTTCATTTTTATTTTATTTTTAATGAGTTAAAATGTTTACATTATATTATATTACTCTTTATATATATATATATATATATATATATATATATATATATATATATATATATATATATATATATATGTAAAATTGTGATGATATATTTTTATTTTATTTTTAATTTACTATATATATATATATATATATATGAACATTATATTATTAAAAATCATTTTAATATATTGAAGTTAATGTTATGTTTTAAATAAATTAAAAACCACTATACAGAAAGCTTCTCTTGGCTTTGAGATGTAAAATCACATGTAAAATCTCCACTAATAGGGTCAACCATGTGAAGGTGAGAGCTTATATGACCCCAAAAATGGTCCATTATTGGCATGGAACTAACCATTGACGCACACCCACACAATCCATTGCCAATGAGGCACAATCACTAGCATGCATGCACACAACAAACATAGGGTGCACACAAACATACACAACCCACAAACATTACATATTGACTCACAAGGTGACATGTGCACACACTACACTTACTAATTAACATTATTTTTTTGCATGTGATTAAGATTGAGTATAAATATTAGCATGCTGATTACATTCATTTTATAAGTTATGATATTAAAATGAGTAAGTATTTATATTCTTTATGATATTTAAAACAATGATTATGGTTAACAAAGTTTTTAATTAATATTTGTTTTTGAGAAAAATTATAAATTATTAAAATTAATTAAATTTATTTATTGTATCCATTTTAGGATTGAATAATTAATTAATGTGTTTTATTACAAATTGATGCTATTATAAATATTGTGTTAGTATTTTCTTCTTATTAAAGAATTTGAACCTTGAGTCTAACAGTTCTCTTAAAAACTTTAAAACATGATAATGGTTAATTGAGTTGTAACTTACAAATTAATATTATGCACTTTTTAATGTTATTGTAATATATCTATTATTTTTTATTTTAAATTGTTAAATTAATATATATATTTCAAAATATTAAATTTTGCTAGAAAAAAATTCAAAAATAAAAATGAAATAATAAAAACTTAATTAAAAAATAAAACAAAAATAAAAATAAAAATTTACAGTAAAAAACAAAGAAAATAAATAATAATAATAATAATAATAATAACAATTTTTTATAAATATTTAAACCTATATATTTACAGCTTAATATTTACACTAAGTTAATATTCTAATGTTTATATATAGAAATAAATATAATATATTTATAATCATATAAATAAATAATATATCTACAAATAAATAATACATATAGAAATATAGCAAAGAAAGAATCAAACACATATAAAAAATACATTCATACACATACAATTCTAACTATTGAAATACAACTAATAAAAACACTATTCTACTTCTGAAATTATGCATTCATATACATATAAAACAAAGAATCCAAAACATACATTATAACCAAAATACATTCATTCATTCATTCATTCATTCATATATATATATATATATATATATATATATATATATATATATATAAAAAATAATAAAAACAAAATTATATTTATTATATATAAATAATAAAAAACAATATTGATACATTTAGATATAATAAATTTATGAAAATAAATAATAAAAACATTTACATATTTACAAACACTCTAAATAATATTTTAGTATTTAATTTAGATTTATAAAAATATGAATGTAAATATTAAATACAATCAAAATTAAAAAATTAAAAAACAATAAAAACAAATTAAAAATAAGCAAAAGAAAATTAAAAATAAAAAGAGAAAAAGAAAAATGAGAATAAAAAACAAAAATAGAAATTAAAAAAAATAATATATATAGAGAGGGGGTTATAAATGATATATAATTTATGTGATTAAGATAAATTTTGTCATTTGTGTGTATGTGAGAAGGAAGTTTATAACATTTAAAAAGTGTTAAATAATTTATGTGAATAAGAGTGATTTTGTCATTTGTATGTATGTGAGGAACATGTTTAAAACGTTGAAAAAATGTTAAATAGATTATGTGAATAAATGTTAAATGCTATATAGTTTATTAGAATAAAAGAATATATTGGTGTTTGAGCATATTGAAGTTACTATAAACTAAAGATCATGAAAATCATGAGCCTATGGAACACAACTCAAAGGAGGGTTAAAAATTAACCTTCCTAGGATTTTTTGGAGGGGTTGAATTCGCCTCCACAAAAAATAAAGCCTACTCATTTTATTAATGATAGTTTGTGTTCATGTACAATATTTGATGGGCCCATCTATATACAAAAAGATATAAATTTTTATAATTACAACTTTACAAAACATAAAAATAGATATTGTCTTCCACTTAGGAGCTACTTGGTATTGATAATTTTTCTGCAAAATACAACATTAAAAAGATATTGTTAGTATACAAATCCTTCCTAACAACTTGTAACATAATTAAATGCACTATTCATAAAGAAAATCCATGTATATTATCATAAACACATAATAATAATACATTAAGGAAAAAGCCTTAATACAAAATTATAGTGCAAAGCAATACAAGTATGATATAATTTATAAATTTAACATAATAACAAAGAAATTTAAGGGAGAAGAAAGACAGGTTGCATAACACTTGTTCAACCATTTGAGTAAAAAGGTGTTTGAAATAATAATTAAATAATTTGTGTAACGCCCACTTAAGCTCCGGTAAATTACAATTTTACCGTGATTTACCGAGACAGTTGTATCAAGAAATCCAAGAGTTGGTTCATGAGAAACGAATTCTTGATAACGGGGTTATGATTCTCTTCATATATTGGAAAAGATGTTAATGTGAGGAAAAAAGCATACTGACGCCAATTCGCTCCTGACATTGTACACTCTGATAAGCACAACGATGGGAATTTGTGTCTAAGAGTGGATTCACTCATCCAGAGTAGAGCAGAGCATAGCTGTCAGTTGTTAGTGCGTTGCTTTGCATTTCTCTCAGCGTTATCAGAGCGCACTGCACAGACGAGTATGGTGACGCCCAGAGATCATATTGAACACATTCGGAAGACCAAGTTTTCTACTGATATCCCGCTTGAAGAAGATCTGCACCAAGCGGTTAGATATCTATCTGCTGAGTTGTACAGCCAGCCTATGCATTTTCTTATGGAGCTTATCTAGAGTGCAGAGGACAACAACTATGCTTCTGGTGTCCAACCTTCGTTGGAATTTGTAATTACGAGCAAGGATATCTATGAAGTCGGTGCAATTTTTACACTGTTGGTGTTCAATAACGAGATTTGATTTCAGAAACATAATATCGATTCTATATGCAGCGTTGGACGCTCCACAAAGAAGAGAGTCGACTGTGAATTTGGCTTACTCTCTCTTTATTACATAGTCTTCTCTTTTGTGAGTTAAAAGATATAGATAAACATTATATAATTATATAGTTTTCTGCAAAAAGATTATTATGAAATAGAAATGCTAATGATCTTTCTCATATACCAAGAAAATGGTATTTCGATAGTTACTGTTGACTATTTTCATAAGAATGTATTTATCTTGGGATTAGAAGATAAATCCATTGCCTTAATTCCTTTGCAAGGGTTTGCAAAGGTTGCATGTTGACTTTGTTACTATTTTATGCTAAAAAAAAAGGGTTAGTTATGATACTTTAATTTAAAAGAGATTTTCTTGATTAGGTTAAAGACGGTAACTCTTTAATAAAAATATTTGCATAAGCAAGAAAATAGAAGAGAAATGCTCTTATTTTTTAAAAGAGACATTGACTAAGGCTTTGGTAACCTTATATTGAGACGTTTGAAATGCATGCATATCTAAAATAGGCATGTGTCTATTGTGTGAATTTGGAATTTGTTTCATGCATGCTGGATAAATATGCATGTTGTCATATTCTCTATACATTGTATTTAATGCATATAGAGAGGAATTTTTAATTAAAAGATGATTAACCACGTGATTTTGTGGTTATTTTCTAAAAATAATCCTTGTTGTTTCTTCTCGGAAAGATAATGTTATTAGAGAGATAGAGGTTATTTTCTAAAAAATAATCCTTGTTGTTTCTTCTCGGAAAGATAATGTTATTAGAGAGATAGAGTGGTAAAAGGGAAACTTATTGGCGGGTTTTTGGAAAAGAATCCATGTTGTCTTTTCTTGAAAAGATTTCTATTATGTTAAAGATTGCTAATTATTTTAAATCTTAGAATTGTGTGTTCCCTATAGTAAAGGAAGAGCTATCCCTCTTGCATGCACAAGGAGGGAGAGTTATCTCTCTTGCATGCACAAAGAATAGCCATTGTGTTATAAAGGCATGTTCTTTGCATATATAAAGAAATGTTGAGCTATCTTAATATTTAGGAGGATATACTAATAAGATTTAACAACTAATGATATTACATTGGTAAATATTAGTTATTCAATAAATCCATGGATAGTTTCATAAAACCATGGGTAGATTACCATGGTGTTTGCAAATATTAGTCAATTAATAAATCTATGGGTTGTTTACCATGGTGTTGGTAAAATTAAGTTAGTTAAATAATTCATGGTTAAAGGAACTAATCAGTTTTATTCCTTGGAGGAATAAACTAAAATATTATTTTATATTAACATGATTATGATGTTTAATTCCTTTTTTAGGAAGGTCTTGCATATACATGCAAAATATATGTATTATCTTTTATTGAAAAATAATATACATTTTTGGTATGTAGAAAGATAGCTCGTAGTATTAAACTACGTTGAATATGATTTATGTGCTTCATTGTGAAGGCACTCCTTTAGGGAGAGTCTTTTGGAATCAGTATGCATTCGCATGCATGGAAGAGACAATCATTATGTTAACTTGCATTCCATGCACTAAAGGTAATAGCTTAAGGGTTAGCTATTTTTATTAAATGTATGTAAATCATATGCATGAATATTTTAGCTGATGTATGAGTTTATTTTAAAGAAAGTTTGGGAAATGTAGCCAATGTCTTGCAGGAATGTGTGCTTGTGCGACGTAAGCATTAGTTATTGTGATGACCTATAATTAGTACATATGAGGTATGTGTTATTAAAGAGAGAATGACAAGGTACTTTACTTGCTTGTCATGAATAACACATGAGTAGATGGAGAAACTACTATAGTGATTGATTTATACTTTATGAATCTTAACATCATTTTATGTTGAAGGCATCATAGCAGGGAATGATGGCGACATGTAAAAAGGAATATTATGCTTGTCCTGGTGGCAGGTAAATGACTAATGTTCATGCAGATGAGTGCGAGTTGCAGGAAGGTCCAATGTGCTGGTCCATTGTACGTACATCCATGCCACCAAGATGTGAAAATCTGAAGATATGAAGACCAGAGGGTAAATGGTGTCATATTTATTGTAATGGCTTTAAGCTAGTTATTGCATATTTCTTTGTAAGATTATATAAACTATGGTTGAGGGATGGTCTCCCTTATAAGCCATTGAGTGATGGGCTGAACACCCTCACAAGCGTTTAATGATAAAATTAAACGTTTGTTGGTTTTCACCCTACGGGGTTTCCAGGGTATATTGGTGTTCAATGATGTGTTTGATTATTGTGTCCAGATGATGAGGTTGATTCCTTTCTTGTTATGATGTTCATAATGGAATTTATGTGATGGCTATATGAGTAATGAGAAGAATGGATGGTTACATCATATAGTATTAAGTTAATATATTGTATTGGAGGTTGTTAAGGGTTAAGGAGTTTACTATCCTTATTTATAAAGTTACACTGTGAACTGTTAAACATTCTATGTAATGATGAGTAACTTGTATAAAAATTTTTTTAACTCCTTACATTTCCCTGTGAAGTTAATGGAGTATGTTACAATTTGGTTATAGCAAATTTAGAAGGTAAGAGTGTCGTGCTGAAGATGAAGGAGCATCTACAAATTGAAGAGAAGCTAGAGATGTAAGTTTAGTGTAGAGTATGAAGTGAAAGTGATTGGGAAAAGGTGCACTACAAAAAAAATATGGATAAGAAGAAATCTCAAATTACTCTCATATTCTAATTAAAAAAAATATAATCAAGAGTAAAAGTTACAATTAAGAAACATACTCTCGAATTCTAATAAAAAGAAATCTAATAAAGGGAATTCAAGAAATCTAATAAAAATAATATATAAATAAGAAGAAATCTCAAATTACTCTCAAATTCTAATAAAAAAAATCTTAATCAAAATAAATCTAATCAAAAGTAAAAGTTACAATTAAGAAATGTACTATTAAATTCTAATAAAAAAATATAATAAAATGTAAAAATTACAATTAAGAAATTTACTCTCAAATTCTAATAAAAATAAATCTAATCGAAAATAAAAATTACAATTAAGAAATATTATCAAAAGTAAAATCTCTCATATTATAATTAAAAGAAATATAATCAATAATAAAAGTTACAATTATTTCATTACATCTTGGTACTGCTGAGTATATACATTATCTTAACTTCCAATCTAACTCTAAAACCCACCAGAACTAAACCAAAAAAACACTTCTATAAACCAACCATTTTTATAATCTTGCTAAAAAGCACTTGTCAAATCTAAACAGAAAGACATGTTCTCAGTCTATGAGTGCTTCCTATTTAATAATCGTTGTAGAGGACTGATGTATTATACTTTCGTTGGTTCAGAGATTTCAAGTAAAAAAAATCTCAAATTACTCTCTAATTCTTTTCATTAAACAGAAAAACATGTTCCTAGTCCATGAGGACATGTTCCCAGTCCATGAGTGCTTCTTATTTAATAATCGTTGTAGAGGACCAACAGATTATACTTTAGTTGGTTCAAAGATTTCAAGTAAAAAAAAATCTCAAATTACTCTCTAATTCTAATGAAAAGAAAATAAAAGTTATAATTAACAAATTTAATTAAGAATAAAACTTACGATCATTTCATCCTATCTTAGTACTACTTAGTATATACATTATCTCATTTTCCAACTCCAAAACCCACCCAAACTAAACCCAAAAAATACTTTTATAAACCAACCATTTTTATGATAGTGTTAAAAGGCACCTATCAAATCTAAACAGAAAAGGTGTTCCCAGACCATGAGTGCTTCCTATTTCATAATGGTTGTAGATGATAAGGGACCAAAAAATTATACTTTCTTTCGGTACAACGTTTCAAGAAAACCTGATTCAGAAATTCTTGGTGTGCTACGCCCTCTTTGCACATCTCCAACCCTAAACATCTGCCTCCTCTGAATTTACATTTCCCCTCACTTCTCATTTATTGTATATTTTGGGTTTTCAGGCTGGTTTTACTTAAATATTACAAGGATTAGGGTTTTGACACCAGTTTTACTGAGATATTACCAGGGTTAGAGTTTTGAGCCCAGTTTTACTGAGATATTACCAGGGTTAGAGTTTTGAGCCTAGTTTTATTGAGTTATTACAAGGGTGTACAAGCCTAGATAGCCTAAAGTTCACTTTATATTTATAACCTAATCTAAGGCATACCATGCATTAGATTATTTTCTTTTTTATCCTAGTTTTCTCCCATTAATGTAATACTGTATAGGTGCCATATAAACTAGTTAGAGATATGTAGTTGACAATGTTGAAATACTGAGAATTCCAAACAACAGAGAGCAAACTCCTCTACTTTATCAACACAGAGAATATAAATCAAAAATTTTCTTTTCAGACAGGAGACGGAGATGGCATGAAATATTCTTTCTATTTCATTAACAGAACTTAAAAACAAAAAACTGTTACAAATTTCTTCCTCAATGGAGTGATTCACAATATATGTTCGACTGCTACAGACGCAGTGCTATACAACACAAATCTTCTCTCTCTGTCTCTCAAGAATGCACAAGCAGTGCTCAGTTCTTCTTACTGTGTTTTCTTTGCCTGCGAGCTCACACAGCGTTTATAATGCAATATAATACATTCACTATATTTTTTCTTTTATCTATGGCGTGGCAGATGCAAAACACATATAAAACATAAACAAATAAATAAACCAAAATACAAAGGAAAACCTTTGCGGACATAAAACTTTTAACATGGCACGACGTACGAGTGGGGTCCACGTCGTAGTTGGCCATCGCAATTGCGGAAATTGCGATATGCGATATGGCGGAATAACAAAACTTGCGATCAAACAAAAATGTGATGGTGCGATGGTGCGGCGGGCGCCCATCGCAACTTTCAACTTTTGCGATGACACATGGTGGAACACATATAATGAAAATGCGATATTGCAATGTTGCGATGTTGCGATGGCACAACCATCGCACATCGCAGATTTCCATATTCACAAGACATTTAAAACTTCTGAACTTCTGAAATTGCGCTTTTTCGATCTTGCGCTTTTGCGCTCAAGTGGTCGGGACCACTTGTCCTTCTGCTTCATAAGTGACTTCCGCCTGTTCGATCAATTTCATTCCTTTTGGTTGTTGAGTGCTTTTAAGCCCGAAATGACTGTCTTAATGAATTCTGCTCCTCCGTAGACTTGAACTACGAGAAATCTTCGCTTCTCTGTCAAAAATGACTTCGCCCATACTTCAAAATTAATTCCTCTGCTATACTTGGCTGTGGCCCATCAAAATTTAATTCTTCTCCTTACGTTCTTCATTCTTTTTTAATACAAAGTGTTGTGCACTCAAAACTCTGCGCTGCTGTTGTTGCTGCTGTACTTTGTTCTTCGTTCTTCCTGCCCAAGGCACGGCAGGTGACTTTAATAATTTCAACACTCCCCCTTAAAGTCAGCTGCTGGGTTATCCATCAAACCCAAAAATTTTCTTAAAAATTCAAAGGTCTTCTGCCCCAATGGCTTAGTTAAAATATCTGCATATTGCTCCTATGTTTTACAATGCTGCAAAACAATTTCTCCATTGTTCACCAATTCTCTGATATAGTGAAACTTTATGTCTATGTGTTTCTTTCTCTTATGAAACACAGGATTCTTTGATAATGTAATAGCTGAGCTATTGTCACAATAAATCACAGTGCCCTTTGCCTGTTCTTGGCATAAAATTCTCAACATCCTCCTCATCCAAATTGCTTGACATGCTGCTGCTGTAGCTGCCACATATTCTGCCTCTGCTGTAGATAATGCTACAATAGGCTGTTTCTTAGAAGCCCATGAAATGGCTCCTAAACCCATATCAAAAACATAACCGGAAGTGCTCTTCCGATCATCTACTACTTCCAGCCCAATCACTGTCAGTGTATCCAACCAATTCTGAATTTTCTGAAGCTGTATACAAAATACCAAATCTTTTTGTTCCTTTCACATACCTCAGAATTCTCTTTGCTGCTTGCCAATGTGCTTCTTTTGGCTTCTCCATAAATCTAGAAATTAAACTAACAGCCTGCATAATATCCGGCCTAGTTACAGTCAAGTACATGGGGCTGCCAACTATGCTTTTATACAAACTTGGATCAAAATCCTTGCTGCTGTCATCTTTTCTCAACTTCAATCCCATTACTGTGGGAGTAATTGCAGCTTTGCACTCCTGCATATTAAATCTTTCTAAAATTTGATTCACGTACTTTTCTTGAGATATAAAAATCCCTTTTTCATTTTGTTCTACTTCTATTCCTAAGAAGTATCTCAACAAACCCATGTCAGTCATTTCAAACTCATCTTTCATGACTGTTTTAAAATTTTCAACAAGGCAATCATCATTACCTGTAAATATCAAATCATCAACATATAAAACAACAATCAACATCTTACCATCATTTTCTTTGATGTAGAGGGTGGGTTCTCCCTCACACTTCTCAAATCCATTTTCCTGTAGATAGGAATCTATCCTACTGTACCACGCTCTTGGCGCTTGCTTCAGCCCATAAAGAGCTTTCTTCAATTTGCATACCTTATGCTCTTGGCCTTTCTTCTCATATCCGAGAGGTTGTTCCACATATACCTCTTCCATTAAAATTTCATTTAGGAATGCAGATTTTACATCCATCTGGTATACTTTCCATTTGTTTTGTACTGCTATTGACAGCACTGCTCTTACTGTCTTTATTCTTGCAACTAGTGCAAAAGTTTCTTCATAATCAATTCCATGCTTCTGCTTATATCCCTTGACAACAATTCTGGCCTTGTGTCTTTCTATTTTTCCTTCAGCATTGCTTTTGGTCTTATAGACCCATTTTTACACCAATGACTTCTTTACATTCAGGGAGATCAACTAGCTCCCATGTTTTGTTCTTCTCTATGGCATTAATTTCTTCATCCATAGCTTCTATCCATTTTCTATCTTTAATAGCATCTTCAAAATGAATAGGATCATCAACTTGACAATACAAAGGAAATAAGGAATTCATACCTTCATTTGCTTCTCCTTGCTCATAGATTTCTCTAAGGCTTCTAAATCTTGTTCCGCTTTCACTTGGTGTAAACGTGCTTGATGAAGCACTCATTTCTGCTCCATGTGGTGTGCTTGGTGAACCACTGCCGCTTCTTTTCAAGGGTGTTCTTGCTGCTGTTTGAGGTGTCCCTTGCTGTCCTTGTGCTGGTGGAGGTTGTGCTACTGCTGGGTTATTAATTTCAACCACATCTTCCTCATCTTCATCATGAGGCATACAGCTTTTAACATTGACTATTTTCTCAATGCTTCCTCCTATGCTTCCTCTTCAATGAATTGCACATCTCTGCTTATCACAAAGTTCTTTGTGGATGTGTTATACAGTCTGTATCCTTTGGAATCTTTACAGTATCCAAGGAAAATGCACTTCTCCCCCTTACTATCCAACTTCTTTCTCAACTTGTCTGGAATGTGTACATATGCCACACATCCAAAAACTCTCATGTGGGTGACTCCTTGTTTTCTGCCACTCCACGCTTCTTCTGGAACTTTGTTCATCACTGCTTTTGTAGGGCATCTATTTAAAATATACGCAGCATAGTTTGCTGCTTCTGCCCAATATTCATTCGGAAAGTGTTTTGCCTTCAGAATGCTTCTCACCATTTCCATTATGGTTCGATTCTTCCTTTCAGCAACTCCATTCTGTTGCGGTGTGTACCTTGTGGTAAACTGCTTGTGTACGCCATTCTCTCTACAAAAACGCAGAAATTCCTTTGATATGTATTCTCCTCCTCTATCGGTTCTGAGGACTTTTATATACTACCCACTTTGTTTCTCTACAAGAGCTTTAAAGTGGCAAAATTTTTGAAAGACTTTACTCTTGTATTTCAGAAAATAAACCCACACTTTTCTTGTGAAATCATCTATGAAGGTCAGCATGTAGTTGCTGCCTGAAACAGATGTTGTTTGCATCGGCCCACATAAATCTGAATGAATTATTTCTAAGGGTGCTTTCGCCCTTATGCTTTTCCCTGAAGGAAAACTTTCTCTGTGTTGTTTTCCCAAGATACAGCCTTCACATAGGCTATCAGGCTTTTCAATCAATGGTAAACCTCTTACCATTCCTTTTCTGTGCAGCAAATTTAATCCTCAGAAATTGAGATGTCCAAATCTCAAGTGCCATAACCAATTTTCATCCTTTGCTTCCTTCTGAAAGGCTTCTTGTGTTACAGCTGCTATGCTCTTTCCTTTTCCCTTCAAGTCAATGTTGAGCTTGAGAGGAAACATTTTATTGCTGGTCATTTGAATTTCAGCAATAATTTTCTTACTTGGAGGTATATCTTTTATTGTGCACAGATCATCTTTAAAAACTACATTGTAACCTTTGTTTATGAGCTGTCCAACGCTCAAAAGATTACATTTCAGACCTGGAACAAATTTCTGCTCCCCGTTTCTTGCTCGAATACTAACTCTGTCTTTTCCCTTGGCAGAGATCTTAGTATCAGTCCCTGTGGTCACTTCAGATTTTACTTCTTCATCTAGATTGGAAAACACTGCTTTGTTTCCAGTCATATGATTACTACATCCTGAATCTAAGAACCAAACATCATCTTCTCTATTTTTTGCTACATTACAAGCTAATAGCACATTACTTGGGTTCTTTTCTTTTTTTGCTACATTAGCATTCTGCTTATTTTTCATGTCATTTTGCTTCTTTCTACATTCATTGGCATAGTGCCCATATTTCTTGCAATAATGACATTGGACATTGGATTTGTCATACCTTTTTCTATGAGCATGTTGGTGTTGATGTCCACCTTGTTGGCTGTTGCATTGGCCGTGGCTCTGACTTTGATTGTTGCTCCTTCCATATGAATGTGAAGGGATGTTCTTTCCACCTCTGTTCTGGCTTCTGCCTCTTCGTCTTCCTTTTCCTTGACCTCTTCCTCTACCTGAAGGCATCTGGGTCTTGAAGGCGTGCTCAAGAGATAAGGTTTCATCTCTGCTCAATCTTTGTTCATGAGTTATCAACGAGGCATGAAGTTCACTGTGAGAGATCTTTGGTCTCTTCTATGGTGGTTACAATAACATCAAACTTTGAGGGTAAGCATCTCAAAAGTTTCTCCACGATTCTTCTTTCTTCAAGAGTTTCTCCATGGGATCTTATCTGATTTACAATTTCAATCACATGTGTAAAAAATGTGTCTACACTGTCTGACTCTTTCATGCAAAGAGTTTCAAAATCTCTTCTCAGCAATTGAAATTTTGCTGTCTTAACTTTCTCCATACCTTGATAGGCTATTTTCAGAGTTTCCCAGGCCTCCTTGGATCTCTTAGCTGCTGCTCTCTTTGGAAACACACTCTCATTTACAGCTTGATACAAATAGAAAAGGGCCTTAGCATCCTTCTTTCTATTGTTCTTCAATAAATCCTTCTCTGCTTGAGTTAAGGCATTAAAAGCCTGCTCATCAGCTGGTTCAACAAAACCACCTTCCACAAAATCCCATAAGTCTTGTGAGACAAACAGGGCTCTCATGGTAATGGTCCAATAATAATAGTTCTTTCCATTAAATTGTGGAAGCTCAACATTTCCAATGTTCATTCCTGTACTTGGTCCAGCCATTGCTCTTAAACTGAACTCTTCACTTAAACAAAACTGTCTTTCCTTCTCTGAAAGAACAAACTCTTTTAAACAAAAACAACAACTATGTTATCTTTGAGAAATACCTGACCTTTTGACTTTTGTTGAGCTTTCACACTGCTGGACAAAACGCTGCAACAAGTCTTCTTCTTCTTCAGCTTCTTTGAATCCTTCAAAGAGCCTGAACTAGCTCTGATACCATGTTGAAATACTGAGAATTTCAAACAACAGAGAGAAAAATCCTCTACTTTATCAACACAGAGAATATAAATAAAAAATTTGCTTTTCAGACAGGAGACAGAGATGGCATGAAATATTCTTTCTATTTCATTAACAGAACTTAAAAACAAAAAACTGTTACAAATTTCTTCCTCAATGGAGGGATTCACAATATATGTTCGATTGCTACAGACGCAGTGCTATACAACACAAATCTTCTCTCTCTGTCTCTCAAGAACGCACAAGTAGTGCTCAGTTCTTCTTACTGTGTTTTCTTTGCCTGCGGGCTCACACAGTGTTTACAATGCAATACAATACATTCATTATATTTTTTCTTTTATCTATGGCATGGCGGATGCAAAAAACATATAAAACATAAACAAATAAATAAACCAAAATACAAAGGAAAACCTTTGCGGACATAAAACTTTTAACATGGCGCGACGTACGAGTGGGGTCCACATCGTAGTCGGCCATCGCAATTGCGGAAATTGTGATATGCGATATGGCAGAATAACAAAACTTGCGATCAAACAAAAATGCGACGGTGCGATGGTGCGGCGGGCGCACATCGCAACTTTCAACTTTTGCGATGACACATGGCAGAACACATATAATGAAAATGCGATGTTGCGATGTTGCGATGGCGCAACCATCGCACATCGCAGATTTCCATATTCACAAGACATTTAAAACTTCTGAACTTCTGAAATTACGCTTTTGTGATCTTGCGCTTTTGCGCTCAAGTGGTCGGGACCACTTGTCCTTCCGCTTCATAAGTGACTTCCGCCTATTCGATCAATTTCATTCCTTTTGATTGTTGAGGGCTTTTAAGCCCGGAATGACTGTCTTAATGAATTCTACTCCTCCGTAGACTTGAACTACGGGAAATATTCGCTCCTCTGTCAAAAATGACTTCGCCCATACTTCAGAATTAATTCCTCTGCTATACTTGGCTGCGGCCCATCAAAATTTAATTCTTCTCCTTATGTTCTTCATTCTTCTTTAATACAGAGTGCTCTGCACTCAAAACTATGTGGTGCTGCTGCTGCTGCTGTACTTTGTTCTTCGTTCTTCCTGCCCAAGGCATGGCAGGTGACTTTAATAATTTCAACAGACAATTTCAGACTAGATGCTAACAAGCACCTTATTGCACCTGATTTATCGATCTATCAGCTATTTCTCTATTCATCTATTTTTTTGGGTCATGTGATCGGTTTTTGGGTCATGTGATCGGTGCGAGTAGAAGCATTCTGGGATCTTTAGTTTGTTGGGTATTGTGAGTGTTCCACAAACCGGTTGTCGGAAACCATCTGCAACATCTTGCAAATTTATTACCGGTTCTCCGAAACCCTCTGCAACATCTTGCAAATTTATTACTGGTTCTTGGAAACCATCTTCCCAAGATTATCCAAAACCCTAACTTCCTAACAACCTTTTCTGTAGGATAAGAATAGTTAGGGTTAGTTGGGTTTGGTCGAATGCTAAACTCTTTTCCTTATATAGCAATGGTTTTGTTAAAGCTAGCTGTGCTTGCGCTTACCTCTCTCCGTATGCAGTGGGCTTCTAAGACTTACTTCCCTCCTTGTATGCAGTTGGCTTTTCAGTTCCTTCGTTACGCTCTCCCTCTATATGCCAATCTTGGGCACCCGTCGTAGGTAAATTCTGCCCGGAAATGCAATGACTATGAATTACACTTAAATTACACTTTAAAATTTTAATTAAAAAATGCTTAAATATGGTGTTTTTTTCAATTAAATGAATACATTGAAAAACTCAAATATATATTTAATCCCCTTCACTTAATATGATTTCCTAAAATTTTAAGTCTGGGTTTGAACTCCGCTATGGCTCACTTCGATTGTGGGTTTTTACGTGCGAGTGCGAAGTGGCTTACGGCTTTCTCATTATTATTAATATGATTATTGACGTAGTTATGGGTCTCTACCATTTCAATTGTAGTTACTTTCGAATTTATTAGTAGGGTTGAATATCATATGTGGGTGCTTGTTAAGTCAGCTCATTCAGAGATTTGTTACGAGAAAATAGGAAACTATAAAAAAAAACGTGAAGTCATGGCATTTAAAATTACAAATTTGTTGTATCTAATTGCCACCATTTTTTGGAAATTTAACTGTTACTATAAAAGTCATAACACTTAGTTCTAGTCTCAGAAAAGTATCGCATTTTCTCTATTCCTATGTCAGCAAAGATGCTCTTCAAGTCAGGTTTACATTTGAAGTATTTGCAGGCAGATGAATTTGTCGTTGCTCCACCCGCAATCCCCTCCCCTAGAAAAATGTTAAGAAAATTAAAGACTATGGACGGATTCTCTGTTTCCCCTTAGCCACCGCCTGTGGATCTCTGATGATTACATGGTTTTCACGACGCCTCCGTTCGAGTCCCAGGAGTCTCAAACTCGGCTGCCACGTTTGCCGTCGTCTGGGATCACAACTGGAGGTGGACCATGACACTACCTCGGTGCAGCATTCTGCTCCGTCTGGTCGGGAGTTCGTCCTCGTGAATGTTAAAGTGTAATTTAAGGAGTCAGAAGGTCAATTCCCCGTTTCCACACGCACTTACAGCTTCTTTTTTGGTGGTATAAATGGCGAGCTCTATTAACCACACGGACTTACAGCCAGACCATTCCAGTGATCCGAATGCTCTACTGTCCATAGCTAGCTAGACGAATAATTCCATAGCTAGATGAATCTGACTGTCCATAGCTACACGAATAGCCCTGCATTTATTGTCCCTTTCCCACTTATTAAATTAAAGGATAATAATTCACCTGTACCTGATTGTTACAAGGACTACATAGGGTGTACAGTCTGCGCTAAAGCAGCTTTTTGTTGAATGCAACAGTTCAATGAATCTTTTGATCGGTTAAGAAAGCAAGCACGGTGAAATTACTTTTGATGGAGTTTTCTCCACACTCGTGCTGGTCTTTCCAATTACAGTTCCCATTATTATTGTTTAGTGAACGAACCATGAAGCCAATCCGACATGGCATTAACGAAAACCAAAACAGGAGGAGGAGGCTACCTGTCACTTGAGAGATTCTATTAGTTTCTGTATAGGACTCTTGGCAGTGACAGTGAGGGTTGAGGCTAACTACTAGTGGATCAGATTCTAAATATGGTACAGTGACAGTGAGGCTTCAGACTTTGCCCTGGCGTGAATAATGTTTGAATAGGTTAGGTATTAAAGGAAGCAGCTTAAGTTTATAATATTTGAAAGCTTCAATCACTTATTAATCAAAAACTGCTCAGGTTTTGAGAAACATTTAGAAATGTAATATAAACTTAATTTAATTAAAAAATTATAATTCTAATCAGACAAAAAAAGCTTGCAGCCTTTTCTAAAAAGACAAATCATAACCAAATTTGCACACCAAGAATTTCTAAATCAGGTTTTCTTGAAACGTTGTACCGAAAGAAAGTATAATCTGTTGGTCCCTTGTCCTCTACAACCATTATGAAATAGGAAGCACTCATGGTCTGGGAACACCCTTTTCTGTTTAGATTTCACAGGTGCCTTTTAACACTATCATAAAAATGGTTGGTTTATAAAAGTATTTTTTTGGTTTAGTTTGGGTGGGTTTTGGAGTTAGATGGAAAATGAGATAATGTATATACTAAGTAGATATGATGAAATAATTGTAAGTTTTATTATTAATTAAATTTATTAATTGTAACTTTTATTTTCTTTTCATTAGAATTAGAGAGTAATTTGAGATTTTTCTTTCACTTAAATCTTTGAACCAACTAAAGTATAATCTATTGGTCTTACAACGATTGTTAAATAAGAAGCACTCATGGACTCGGAACATGTCTTTATGTGGTCTTACAACGATTGTTAAATAAGAAGCACTCATGGACTCGGAACATGTCTTTATGTTTAATGAAACTTGAAATCTCTGAACCAAGGAAAGTATAATCTGTTGGTCCTCTACAACGATTATTAAATAGGAAGCACTCATGGACCGAGAACATGTCTTTCTGTTTAGATTTGACAGGTGCTTTTTAGCAAGATTATAAAAATGGTTGGTTTATAAAAGTGTTTTTTTGGTTTAGTTTTGGTGGGTTTTAGAGTTAGATTGGAAGTTAAGATAATGTATATACTCAGTAGTACCAAGATACAATGAAATAATTGTAATTTTTATTATTGATTATATTTCTTTTAATTATAATATGAGAGCTTTTACTTTTGATTATATTTCTTAATTGTAATTTTTATGTTCGATTGGATTTCTTTTTATTAGAATTTGAGAGTAAATTTATTAATTGTAATTTTTACATTTTATTATATTTTTTTTATTAGAATTTAATAGTACATTTCTTAATTGTAACTTTTACTTTTGATTAGATTTCTTTTTATTAGAATTTGAGAGTAAATTTATTAATTGTAATTTTTATATTTTATTATATTTTTTTTTATTAGAATTTAATAGTACATTTCTTAATTGTAACTTTTACTTTTGATTAGATTTATTTTTATTAAGATTTTTTTTATTAGAATTTGAGAGTAATTTGAGATTTCTTCTTATTTATATATTCAGATACTGTATATACTCAGTAGTACCAAGATACAATGAAATAATTGTAACGTTTATTATTGATTATATTTCTTTTAATTATAATATGAGAGCTTTTACTTTTGATTATATTTCTTAATTGTAATTTTTATGTTCGATTGGATTTATTTTTATTAGAATTTGAGAGTAAATTTATTAATTGTAATTTTTACATTTTATTATATTTTTTTATTAGAATTTAATAGTACATTTCTTAATTGTAACTTTTACTTTTGATTAGATTTCTTTTTATTAAGATTTTTTTTATTAGAATTTGAGAGTAATTTGAGATTTCTTCTTATTTATATATTTTTTTAATTAGATTTCTTGAATTCCCTTTATTAGATTTTTTTTTATTAGAATTTGAGAGTAAGTTTTTTATGACACTCTTACCTTCTAAATTTGCTATAACTAAATTATTTAATTATTATTTCAAACACCTTTTTACTCAAATGGTTGATCAAGTGTTATGCAACCTATCTTTCTTCTCCCTTAAATTTCTTTGTTATTATGTTAAATTTATAAATTATATCATACTTATATCATACAAGTTGTTAGGAAGGATTTGTATACTAACAATATCTTTTTAATGTTGTATGTTGCAGAAAAATTATCAATACCAAGTAGCTCCTAAGTGGAAGACAATATTTATTTTTATGTTTTGTAAAGTTGTAATTAGAAAAATTTATATCTTTTTGTATATAGATGGGCCCATCAAATATTGTACATGAACACAAACTATCATTAATAAAAGGAGTAGGATTTATTTTTTGTGGAGGGGAATTCAACCCCTCCAAAAACTCTTAGGAAGGTTAATTTTTAACCCTCCTTTGAGTTTTGTTCCATAGGCTCATGATTTTCATGATCTTTAGTTTATAGTAACTTCAATATGCTCAAACACCAATATATTCTTTTATTCTAATAAAATATATAACATTTAACATTTATTCACATAATCTATTTAACATTTTTTCAAAGTTTTAAATATTTTTTTCACATACACACAAATGACAAAATCACTCTTATTCACATAAATTTTTTAACACTTTTTCAATGTTTTAAACATCCTTCTCACATACACACAAATGACAAAATCTATCTTATTCACATAAATTATATATTATTTATAACCCCCTCTCTCTCTATATATATATATTATTTTTTTTAATTTCTATTTTTCTTTTTTATTCTCATTTTTCTTTTTCTCTTTTTCTTTTTAATTTTATTTTGTTTGTTTTTAATTTGTTTTTATTGTTTTTTAATTTCTAATTTTGATTGTATTTAATATTTACATTCATATTTTTATAAATCTAAATCTAAATTAAATACTAAGATATTATTTACATTGTTTGTAAATATGTAAATGTTTTTATTATTTATTTTCATAAATTTATTATATCTAAATGTATCAATATTGTTTTTTATTATTTATATATAATAAATATAATTTTGTTTTTTATTAGATATATATATATATATCTATATATGAATGAATGTATTTGGGTTATAATGTATGTTTTGGATTCTTTGTTTTATATGTATATGAATGCATAGTTTCAGAAGTAGAATAGTGTTTTTATTAGTTGTATTTCAATTGTTAGAATTGTATGTGTATGAGTCTATTTATTAGGTTTGTGTGAATCTATCCTTTGCTACATGTGTCTTGTTTACTTGCATTCTTTGTATGTGTATGGATGTATTCTTTAGTTAGAATTGTATGTGTATGAATGTATTCTTTTGGTTTTTATGAAATTATTCTTTGCTACATTTGTATGTGTCTTGTTTACTTGCATTCTTTACATGTGTATGGATGTATTTTTTGGGTGTGTATGAAACTATTTTTTGCTACATATGTATGTGTCTTCTTTAACTTTATTCTTTAGATGTGTATGAATGTATTCTCTATGTGTGTATAAATCTATTGTTTGCTACATTTGTATGTGTCCTGTTTAATTTTATTCTTGATATGTGTATGAAAGAATTTTTTATGTGTGTATGAATCTATTCTTTATATGTGTTTGATTCTTTCTTTGCTATATTTCTATATGTATTATTTATTTGTAGATATATTATTTATTTATATGATTATAAATATATTATATTTATTTCTATATATAAACATTAGAATATTAACTTAGTGTAAATATCAAGTTGTAAATATATAGGTTTAAATAACTATAAAAAATTGTTGTTATTATTATTATTATTATTTACTTTATTTGTTTTTTTACCTTAATTTCTTTTTATTTTTTTTTTATTTTTTTAATTAAATTCTTATTATTTCATTTTTGTTTTTGAATTTTTTTCTAAAAAAATTAATATATTCATAATATTAATATAACAATTTAAAATAAAAAATTATATATATATTACAATAACATTAAAAATTGCATAATTAATCTTACAACTCAATTAATCATCATCATGTTTTAAAGCTTTTAAGAAAATTGTTACACTCAAGGTTCAAATTCCTTAATAAGAAGAAAACACTAACACAATATTTATAATAGCATCAATTTGTAATAAAACAAATTAATTAATTATTTAATACTAAAATGGATACAATAAATCAATTTAATTAATTTTAATAATTTATAAATTTTCTCAAAAAAATATTAATTAAAATTTTTGTTAACCATAATCATTGTTTTAAATATAATAAAGAAAACAAATACTTACTCATTTAAAATGAATGTAATCAACATGCTAATAATTATACTCAATCTTAATCACATGCAAAAAAATAATGTTAATTAGTAAGTGTAGTGTGTGCACATGTCGCCTTGTGAGTGAATATGTAATGTTTGTACGTTGTGTATATTTCTGTGCACCCTATGTTTGTTGTGTGCATGCATGCTAGTGATTGTGCCTTATTGGCAATGGATTGTGTAGGTGCATGTCAATGGTTAATCCCATGCCAATGATGGACTATTTTTGGGGTCAGCTAAGCTCTCACCTTCAAGTGGTTGACCTTGTTAGTAGAAATTTTACATCTCAAATCCAAGAGGAGCTTTCTGTATAGTGGTTTCTAATTTATTTAAAACATATATTTAAATAATATTATTATCTTAAAAAAAGATATATAAATATATCAACTTAATAAAATTATAACACAACAAAATAAATTAAAATGTTCATATATATATATATATATATATATATATATATATATATATTAAAAAAATTTAAATTAAAAATAAAATAAAAATATATATCCTTAATTTTACAACATTTTTTCAAATATATTAATTATAAAAATAAACCAATATGATGGTTAATTATTATCATGTTTTATAGAAAAAAAATATATTATTATATTTTATTAAATCATAAGAAATTTAATTAAAAATATTATTTTGAAATATATATATATATATATATATATATATATATATATATATATATATATATATATATATATATATATATAAAAAGTATTATAATATAATATAAAAATTTTAACTCATTAAAAATAAATAAAAATAAAAGTAAATATAACAAAATAAAATAAGTATTATCTAACAAAACAAAAATAAAATAAAAAAACAAATATGGTATTGGAAACCAATTCATATGTAATATAGAATGGTGAAATTAAGTCATGTTGGATCCATTTAACTCTAGAATTACAACACATTTAGAAAAATCAAATCTCTTTATACTCTAAAAGAGGTTTTCATCTCAAGAGATTTGATGAAATCTAGGTTGGTAGAAATTTTGTAACGTAATGTCTAAATACAATAAAGAAATTAAAAAATATAATATAATGTAAACATTAAAATAATGAAAGTAAAAATAACAAAATAAAAATAAACTTATAGAAATCAAATAATACTACAAATATGGTATTGAGAACCAATTCATGTGGAATATTTCCTATTTCAATAGTGAAATTAAAGCATCCTAAATCCATTTGAACTCTAGAACTACAAAGCATCAAAAAAATGAAAGTAAAAATAACAAAATAATAATAAAAATATGGTATTGAGAACCAATTCATGTGGAATATAGTCTATTTAAAAGGTAAAATTAAACTAGCCTAAATTCTTTTAACTCTGGAAGTACAAAGCATCCAGAGATCAAATCTCTTTTCACTTTCAAATAAAGTTTCAATTTCAAGATATTTGATTAGTCTCGAGGCTTAATGAATCTAATGTTATAATGAAATTTGAATTGATTATATTATTTTCCTACTTAACTATTTTATTACATATTTTACAATTATAAATATATTAATATAATTTTAATACATTTATAAAATATATACTTAATAAAAAATATAAATATATACCACTCATTATTTTAGATCATATTCAATAAAATAAAAATTAATAATATATTATTATATTGATAAAACACATTTAATTTTTAATATATTAGTATATTTGTAAAATATAGTTAATTATTAAAACATAATGATAATAATCTATAATTAAATTAAAAAAATATATAATATTTTTTAACTCAATTTTCAAATATAATTAAATCAATCTTTAAAAATATATCATTTCAAAATCTATTTGAAAAGGAATTTAAATAATATTAATCTTATATTATTTTATATAAAAAGCATTATCCTAAAACATAATTTTAACATTAAAACATTTGAAAATAAATTAAAATGACTTAATTATGTATGAATAATAGTTTTATAAAATTGGGACTCAATAAGATTACACTAATATAAGTAATAAAATATTATTTTACTAAAATTTAAAATAAATAAAATGTATATGATTGAGTCATTAAGTGTAGTTTATCTTTCACAACATATATGAAAATGAGTCATGAACCACACTCCAAACATCAACCATAAATATTTAGAAATGCCAAAACAAAACTACTCTTGTTCATTTTTAGATAGAACTCCATGTCTATATTGGAGGTTCCAAATTTTTAGGTCTGTCACTTCATGCTCCTTGTTAATAGATCAAAATATTCCCACTAACAATGCTTTCTTGGGGCCATGTTAAAAAAGGATTTATCATAATGATTCAGTTTTTTTCCTCAATGGCTTGATATGTTGATATTCTAACTATCTCCTTGTGACCATCTCTTGCTCCTCGCTCTCATCAATCCATCTAACTTGGGCTAAGGATGGGGCTAGCCAAACCCCAAATTTCGAATACTCCACCATATCAATGGAGAATACCATCTTGAATTTTCCAAAGAGTTTCATTCTAAGGGGCACAGTCCCAAAATTCTCTTAATAGCTTAGATTACAAGGGTCAGACCATAAAATTTCATTTTTTTCCAAAGCCAAGGATTTTTTTTCCAAAGCCAAGGCTTAAACTCGCGATCCCTTAGCTGCTTAAGTTCTTTCGTAGGAATTCCTTTAGCTTAATATTTATTTGGTGAACACTTCCAAACTAAATATTAGATTTTATTTCCTTTCGGGCCTCTCCTTCTTCATCAAAGCTTCTACTCTTACTTTAAGGTGCCATCATTAACAAGACCTTCCAATCCATCAAACATAAGGCTCCTTTATCCAATTCATCCTAACCTTTTTTATAATAAATCACAAGGAACAATGATTTAACTAAAATTTTAATAATAACTAGGAACACCAACCTATCAATCCTTCCCCTTTGGAAAGACACCATACATCACAAAAAGTCATAAATGATTACAAACATGCATGTAAACATAACACAATCAAACACTTCCAAGGATCACATATGAATTTATGAACATAAAACACATAATTATCTCATTTGACATAGATGAAATGTTCCCATTTCACACAACATTCATATTCATAAAATAATCTATTTCAACATTGACTCCAATTATGTTAATTGTTAAGTACATTGATCATGCATTGTGCATTTTCATTAAAACCATACAAATATCAACCTACCATTTCACACATACACGATGGATAAAAAAAAATATCTAAATATGAAGTATTGAGAAAATTTTGCAATTCATACACTTATCTATTCGTCTTAAATTTTTTGGAACTCGAATAAGGGATGACCACTCTCCACAAAATATGAGGAAAAACTACACTACAAATTTATTACAACTAGCCACGCCCCAACCATATCTAATGTCTAATGGATTCATCACTTAGTGAATAAAAAAAGAGATTTTAATTCAATGTATAGTGTATGCAGTAAAAATTCCTTCATTGGTTAGGAAATAGGGATGCCACTACGCAATAAATTAGATTGGGTTAATAAAACAACTAATATAGTGACTAAGGGCCTTCACAAGATAGAAGGAAATCCTTTCCCATTTTCTATAATCCCTAATATTATCCTTCTTCTAGTGCATCAAGTGCATAAACACAATGAAATAGTTTAGTTCTTTTCAGTTTACTTGATTCAAGTAGAGAAATCTCTCTTTGGTATCCTCATCTAAAACATTTCAAGATTGGAATTTGTGGTCCAGCTTCTAATCTCATGTTACAAGTTTTTCAGTTACAATCATTTTGGATTTACAATAATTCAAGTCTATTTTCTTTGTCTAATGTCTATAGTCACCATAATACTTCAAACTCAACAACTTAGAAGCACCAAACTAACTTCCTTCTCCTCAGGAGCACTACTTCATGTATGAGAGGTTTAGGGTCCCTTTCTTGAGCTAAAGAGTTAAAATGGAATTCATTCTAAGGTCAATAATTCAAGTCTATTTTCTTTGTCTAATGTCTATAGTCACTATAATACTTCAAACTCAACAATTTAGAAGAACCAAACTAACTTCCTTCTCCTCATGAGCACTACTTCATGTATGAGAGGTTTAGGGTCCCTTTCTTGAGCTAAAGAGTTAAAATGGAATTCATTATAAGGTGCATAGCCCATGTTTGGGTAGTTCAGTACCTCCTCTCCCTATTCCTCTCATAATTGCTTAGTTGTGGGTAGTTCAACTAGAACCTCATGGGTCATGAACATTAACGTCAAGGAATATAGGAAACATTCCAATCCCATATATAAGATTTATAATCAATCTATTATTTGTTATATATGTATATGCATTATTTATTTGTAGATATATGAATGTAATTTGTGTGAATATATTTTTTAAATATTTTTTATATGATTATAAATATATTATCATTATTTATACATATACATATAGAACATTAAGTTACAAATATATTAGTTTAAATATTAAGTTGTAAATACATAAGTTTAAATATTTATGAAAATTTGTTGTTGTTGTTATTATTATTATTATTAAATTTTTTTTTTTCTTTTACTCTAAATTTCAATTTCAATTTTATTTTTTAATTAAGTTTTTAATATTTCATTTTTATTTTTTATTTGTTTCTAACAAAATTTAATATATTCATAATATTAATTTATCAATTTAAAATGAAAAATAATATACATATTACAATAACATTAAAAATACATAATATTAGTCTACAAGTTACAACTCAATTAACCATTTTCATGTTATAAAGTTTTTAAGCAAACCATCAGACTGAAGGGTCAAATCCTTTAAAAACAAGAAAAAAACTAACATAATATAAGCTCCAAATTCCTTGAAAAGAAGAAAAAGACTAACATAATATTTATAATAGCATGAATTTGTAATAAAAAATATTAATTAATTATTTAATATTAAAATCGATACAATAAATAAATTTAATTAAAGTTTTTAATTAATTTTAATAATTTATACTTTTTCTCCAAAAAAATGTTAATCTAAAATTTTGTTAACCATAGCCATTGTTTTAAATATAATAAAGAAAAAAAATACTTACTAATTTTAATGTCATACCAATTAACCTATAAAATAAATGTAATTATCAAGATGCTAATATTTATACTCAATCTTAATCACATGCAAAAAAATAATGTGTATTGTGCAAACATGTCACCTTGTTAGTGAATGTGATGTTTGTGGGTTGTGTATGTTTGTGTGCACCCTATGTTTGTTGTGTGCTTGCATGCCAGTTATTGTGCCTCATTGTGAATGGATTATGTCGGTGAGCCTGAGTGGTTAGTCCCATGCCAATGATGGATTGTTTCTGGGGTCATATAAGCTCTTACCTTCAAGTAGTTGACCCTGTTAGTAGAGATTTTACATCTCAAAGCCAAAAGGAGCTTTCTGTATAATGATTTTTATTTATTTAAAACATAACATTAACTTCAATATTTAAAATAATTTTTAATAATATTTAAATAATATGATTATCTTAAAAAAATATAAATATATGAACTTAATAAAATTATAACGCAACTATATATATATATATATATATATATATATATATATATATATATATATATATATATATATATATATATATATATATATAATCATTTTACAACATTTTTTCAAATATATTAATTATAAAAATAAATCAATATAATTGTTAATTATTATCATGTTTTATATAAAAAATATTAGGAAAAAAATATGTTATTATCTTTATCATTCACATTTAATTATTAAATCATAATAATAAAATAAAATAAAATTTAATATTTCTTATCACGATTTTTATTAAAATTTTATGATTTTTATTAAAATTTAAAATATATAAAATGTAATTGAAAATATATAAAAAATTAAATTAAAAAATATTATTTTGAACTAAAAAATAATTAATTTATTTGATTTTTCTAGATGCTTGATATTTCGAGTTTTAAGATGAAATCTAGGTTAGTAGAAATCAAGTAACATAATGTATGAATCCAATAAAATTTTTATAAATATATAATATAATGTAAATATTTTAAGAAAGCTCAAAACGAAAGTACAAATAAAAAAATAAAAATAAAATAATAATAAAAATATGGTATTGGGAACCAATTCATGTGGAATATTGTGAATTTCAACGGTGAAACTAAAGCATCATAAATCCATTTTAACTCTAGAACTACCAAGCATCGAGAGGGATCATACATATTTTCGCTCTAGAAGAGATTTCTAACCAATCTAGTAAGGTATCCAAATGTTGTAACATAATGTTTAAATAAATAAATTAATTAAATATAAAATTAAATGAAAAGATTAATATATTGTAATGTAATTATTTTCACTAGTCAAAATAAAATTAAAAATGAAAATAAAAATAAATAATAATAAAATAATTATAAAAATATGGTATTGAGAACCAATTCTTGTGGAATATAGTCTATTTAAAAAGTTAAATTAAACCAACCTAGATTCAAGTATGAGGGGTTTCCTTAGTGCATTATATTAGATATCATTTTTGGGATTCAAGTGGGTTAAGTAAGTCATTCATCTATTACCATTTCCATGAGAGGTATTAGATATCATTTTTGGGATTCAAGTGTGTTAAGTAAGTCATTCATCTATGACCATTTCCATGAGAGGTATTCGTAATTGACTAATTTCCCATGATTTTTGAATATTCCACTTAGCACTCATTGCATTGGGTGATGGTCATAGACGAATGACTTACTTAAAGTAGTTGAATCCCAAAAATGATATCTAATATAATGCACTGCAGAAACCCCTCATACTTAAATACAAAGAGTAAAGGGAGCTCTACTTGAATGGTTCATGAGGCACAATACTTGCTAAGGTTTTTCAAATGGGGTAGCAAGCTAAGTGAGCGTGATTGTGGGAAAAAGCTACATAGTTAAGTGCACTTGAGCCAGAGGAGTTCTGGGATGGGTGACCTCCTAGGAAGTCTTGGTTGCTGGGTGGAAGCCCCAGAAGTGATAATTGATGCCATGTGATTCATTTCACTAGTTTCAATCCCACTTCTTCACCCTTGTGAGCATCACCTATGCAAGGAGTGTGAAGTGGACTATTCAAAAATCATGGAAAATTAGTCAATTATGACTACCTCTCATGGAAATGGTCACAACCTAGATTCGTTTAGCTCATCGAGAGATCAAATCTCTTTTCACTCTAAAAAAAGTTCTCATTTCAAGAGATTTGATTAGTCTCAAGACTTGATCTATTTGATGTTATAATGAAATCTAAATTGATTATATTATTTTCCTACTTAACTATTTTATTACATATTTTACAATAATAAATATATTAATATAATTTTAATAAATTTATAAAATATACACTTAATAAAAATATAAATATATACAACTCATTATTTTAGATTATATTCAATGAAATAAAAATTAATAATATATTAGTATATTTGTGAAACATATTTAATTATTAAAATATAACTATAATAACATATAATAAAATTAAAAAATATATAATATTTTTTAACTCAAATTTCAAATATAATTAAATCAATCTTTAAAAAGTATATCATTAAATATTAAAAAAAATCATTTCAAAATCTATTTAAAGACAAATTTAAATAATAATAATCTTATATGATTTTATTTAAAACACATTATCATAAAACATAACTTTAACATTAAAACATTTGAAAATAAAACAAAATGTTTTAATTATGTATGAATAATAGTTTTATAAAATTGTGACTCAATAAAATTAAAATAATATAAGTAATAAATATTATGTTGAGTCAGTAAGTGTAGCTTATCTTTACAACATATATGAAAATGAGTCATGAGCCACACTCTGCACATCAACCATAAATAATCAGAAATGCCAAAACAAAATTAATCCTTGCAAAAAGCTTGAACTCTCAAACTATATAAAATGCGATATATATATATATGGAGTTAGAATATTTATATTATTTTTAATAATATTAATTGAAATAGTTAAGCACTGCTATTGATCTGTAACTTCATAAGCCAAACCTTTAGGCATAAAACAGAAAGGGAAATTTTATACTACAACTTATTTGTCCATATAAAGATATGAAAATGTGTGTTAAAAAGTGAGATCTTTGCCCAAATTTATAATTATTTCAAGAGGAAAAAGGCTAATATGATAAAAATAAATAATAAAAACAAATTAGGGTTTAGTGTGCATCTCCTACATGAAGAGAAATAAGAAACTATTCTCCATCCATTTTAAAAAGTTTTGAATAAGATGCCACATAAAAACATCGGATGGAAAATAATACGAAGGTGGAAAAACTCAAAAGTTTCAATGACATCTATAATGATGCAGAACATTATTGTAACACCCCTCATGAGCTAATTGAATATTAGGGTTCTGGAGTGTAATTACACTTCTCCTTCAAGGATTATTACAAAGGTGGGGTCAAAGTCTTATTTCTGTCATAAATGTAAATCACATTTTTGATACCACTATCATCTTTGGCTTAGTGAGAGCTTTCCCACGATACAAATTTCATTTAAAATTAAGATCCTAGCATAAAGTCTCTAAACTTTCACCCTTTTAAAGGCACATTTCGTCATTTTTACAACCACATGGAAAATGCTAGCCATGTATCTCCCTTGCATCGGTCCAAGTTTGTTGGATTCTTGCTATACTTGAGCCTTGCCATATTGGTGATTTCACAAGTTGTGCATTCTCCAAACCTTGAGCATTCTAATATGTCGATATGCTAATACAATGCTAAATCCATCAAATGTTGATATAACAATACTCCAAAATGGCTTATGGAAGATTCAACAAAACTTTATTACTACATATACACACAAAAAATGATAATTTTATAGGTATGAGGTCATCTCAACACACCACCTCACAACTTTGTACATAAACATAGCTTGCCACATGGAAAAGATAAAATTTTTGACACATGGCATGTTTTCCATGTGTATCATGTTATCAAGGTAACGATGATTTCCAAGATGTTGTCCTCCCGAAATTTTTATATTTTGATATGTCTATATGATAACTTGGTATACCACATGAATCATGGATGACCAATCAACCCCTAACACATTGGATAAGAGTAAATTTCCTTTTCCATGTGGGAATCTTGATGTGTTCCACATGTCACTCATAATCACAAGGTTGGCATATAAAAAAGATGAGATCTAGGCGACACATGTCATACACATGGCATGCCCATGTCATCCAATCATGACATCACCTCTTAGTTCTCTTAGTACTTGATACTTTGGTTAGTCTAATGTTTCGAGGTCCCAAATTTTTAGTTACATCACTTCATGCTCCTTGTTAATTTATCAAATGATTCCCATTGACAATTATTTCTTGGGGCCATTTTAAAAAAGGATTTTTAATAATGATTCACTTTTGTTTCCTTGATGGCTTCATATGTTGATATTCTGACTATCTCCTTATGACCATATCTAACTCCTCACTCTCATCAATCCATCTAACTTGGGCTAAGGATGGGGCTAGCCAACCCCAAATTTTAAATACTCCACCATATCAATGGGGAATACCATCTTGATTTTTCCAAAGAGTTTCATTCTATGGGGTGCACTCCCAAAATTCTCTTAGTAGCTTCAGTTATAGGGGTCAAACCAACAAATTTCCTTTTTTTTTCCGAAACCAAGGCTTAAACCTACGATCGCTTAGCCACCAAAGTTCTTTTGTAGGATTTACTTTAGTTTAATATTTCTTTGTTGAACACTTCCAAACTAAATATTAGATGTTCTTTCCTTTCGAATCTCTCCTTCCTCATTAGGGCTTCTACTCTTACTTTTAGGTGCCATCATTAACAAAACCTTCCAATCCTCAGATCAAGCATAAGGCTCATTTAGCCTATCCATTGCAAACTAACCTTTTTTTATTCTAAATCACAAGGAATATTGATTTAACCAGAATATTAATAATAACTCGGACCACCAACCTATCAATCCTTCCCCTTTGGAAACACACCATACATCACAAAAAGTCATAAATGATTACAAACATGCATGTAAACATAACACAATCAAACACATCCAAGGATAACCTATGAATTTATGAACATAAAACACATAATTATCTCATTCGACATAGATTAAAGGATCCCATTTCACACAATATTCATATTCTTATAGCAATGTATTTCAACATTCAGGCCAATTATGCTAATTGTTCAGTACATTTATCACACATCATGCATACTAATTAAAACCATACATCTCTCAACCAACCATTGCACACATACCTAGTGGATCAAAAATAATATTTAAATAAGAAGTATTGAGAAAAAATTACAATTCATACACTTATCTATTCCTCTTAAAATTTTTAAATCGAATAAGAGATAACCACTCTGCACCAAACTGCTGGAAAAAATACACTGCAAATTTATTACAACTAGCCACGCCCCAACCATATCCAATGTCTAATGGATTCCTCACTTAGTGAATTAAAAAAAAATAAAAAAAAATTCAATGTCTAGGGTATGAAGGAAAAATTCCTTCATTGGCTAGGAAATAGGGATGCCACGGCGCAATAAATAATATTGGATTAATCAAACAACTAATATAGCCACTAAGGGCCTTCACAACATAGAAGGAAATCCCTTCCCATTTTATATAATCCCTAATATTGTCCTTCTTCTATTGCTTCATGTGCATACAAACAACCAAATAATTTAGTTATTTTCAGTTTACTTGAGTCAAGCAGATAAATATCTCTTTGGTATCCTCATCTAACACATTTCAAGATTGGACTTTGTGGTCCACATTCCAATCTTAGTTTTACAAGTTTCTCGCTTTTGGATTTACAATAATTCAAGTCTATTTTCTTTGTCTAATGTCTATAGTCACTATAATACTTTAAACTCAACCACTTAGAATCACAAAAATAACTTCCTTCTCCTCATGAGAACTAATTCATGCATTAGAGGTTTAGGGTCCCTTTCTTGAGCTAAAGAGTTAAAAAGGAATTCATTGTCAAGAGCATAGCCCATGTTTGGGCAGTTCAGTACCTCCTCTCCCAATTCCTCTCATAATTTCTTATTAGTCAATTGTTCAACTAGAATCTTGGAGGTCATGAAAGCTAATGTCAAGGAATATAGGAAACATTCCAATTCCATATACAATATTTCTAGTCAATCTATTCTTTTCCTCGTCTTCAACTTTAACAATTTGTAAGTATATTTGAAAAATATTAACATCAAATAGTTGAGCATGCCATCCATGATGGCTCTCCAACATTGTCATCTTTTAATACATTATAAAAATTTGGAATTAGAAAAAAGGATGTTACATTACCATCCTCCTTAAAGAAAAATCATCCTCAGTGTTCTACTATATGTAGAACTAAACTTTATACATTAAAAAAACAATGGGTATGACTTCTACATGACACCCTCTAGTTTCCATGTTGCTTCAGTTGGCCCAAAGTGCTTCCATTACACCTTGAATTACATGGAGCATGGTGGTCCTCTTTGTTGAGTATCCATTGTGGTTTTGGATGGAATTATCCATTCGATTCCACCTGTATCATAGTAAAATGAATAATATCGTTAACATCATGCATATATATTTTAAGTAAATATATATAAAACACATCATGTTCCTTCATTGTGGGAGGAATGGTGAGTTTGTAAGCTACTAGCTCCAATCTTTTAAAAATAAGAAATGGTTTACAATATCTTAGCATTAGCTTGGCACATAATCCCACTCTTAAAGAAATTTTGTTTTCCCTGATTTGGAGATACACATGATCTTTTATTCAAAACTCCTTATGTGCTCTATTTTGGTCTACATAACTCTATGTTATTCTTCTACAACCTTCAATATTTTCCATACACTAGCAACTTCTTATTCCATTTTATTTAACATATCTAGTTGTTGGTAGTGTTGGACCCACCAAAATTCAAGGGATGTCCCCCATATGAAGTCCCAAGTAGACTTCCCACCATTTGGTATAGGAGTCCCATCTAGAACAACAGTCTGGTTGACTTATTCTTAAAGATATTCCTTGAGTTTTGTTGTCAGCAAGAGAGAGTGATGTAGATGTACTTTCGAAAAGAAGGGGGGGCGTGCTTGGTGAATGTCCGATTGCAAGTGTGTCAAGGTTATTCTACTACAGGGGGAGTAAGAGAAGTGAGCCTCTAAGAGAGAGGTAATAGTACCACCCAGGAAGAGACACATGTGAAATGAAGGATTCCGTCTAACATCCAACAAAATAGTCCACAAGTTATGTGATAGTCATTACACACATCAATTTGAGAAATATTTGTTTAATATCTTACGGAATAGTCCACAAGGATGAGAAAACAATTACAACCATTAAAACGCATTCTCAACAAGATAAGAACTAATACAACTGAAATAGTTCAACTATCTTAGTACATGTGAAAATAAAACATGAAGTACAAACATTTGCAGAATAGTCTTACAAACATTCATAAGTCATGCATGAATAACATGTTTTCTTAGTAGCCTTTTTTTATTAAGTAAAAGTTCCAAGACGTGTATCTTCAATAAACATCACTATCTCCAATAGTGGAACGTTGGAGCCACTACTTTCTCCACAAAAATACTACCTTATCTTTCTATTTATTTGCTGGTGGAGCCAAGGTGAAAAGTCCTTTTCTCATACAATGAGGGAGTATATGTAACCAAGGGTGACTCTTTGACTACCCTCATGAATATTCTTCCTCTATAAGTCTCGAGAATGGAAGTCTCATATCAGTTGGTTGGATATTGAGTCGAATTCTCCCATTTTTAGTCCTTGATCCTACCTTTAAGGATTCTCCCTTTAAGATGTGGACCTTCCTCCCTCTTTTGTAGATCCTTAACCTCTCCAGCATCCCTATAAGGGAATTCCATGCCTTCCCCAAATGGTTGGTCATTGTTAGTTTCCTTCCTAGTGCTCAAATGCACCTAAGCGCTGTGAAAATTCTAAGGAGAAGGAGTGCTTGAAGTCGTTGGCTTGGACTTGGAAACCCAAGCTCAAGGAGGTCTCCAACATCAAGGAACCGGTTGTATGCTTCCCTCTTCAATTTATCAGTAATACAAAGCATGTTTTAATTTCCATAATATTTTTTGTGATTGCTTGCTTAGTATGATGCTCCTTGGTATGTCATATGGTTTACATTAGAATTCAATATACTATGCTTTCCTTGTTTGTTTTCATTTGATCTCTCTTACAGGTATTCGCATGTAAAGTAATAGCGAGGAGTGAGCTTGGAAGTGAGGAGGTCACGATTAACATCGAAAAATGTCCACATATGAGTGAGGTAGGCCATATTTCTCTCTCATGTCATTATGATTTAAGCTATGAGAGTTTTCTTTCTTTTGTCTTGTTTGTTACTAGACCCACTCATTAGGCTAGAGGGATTGCTTCTATCCGTAGAAGGCATTTCCTCGATAAAAAGCACCTTGGTCTAATAAAACACTAATATAATGTGAACATTTTAATCAAGTAAAATTAAAATAAAAAATGAAAGTAAAAATAATAGAATACATATATAAGCATAAACACATAAGTGTAATAGAATAAAATCTCATTTCATTACTATCAAAGAACTAAAATATGCTTACACACAGAATGGAAATAAACTAGCTTGGGTGATGGCAGCTTATCTCTAAGAAGAGATGTGGTGGATTGTAATATCCCAAAATGGGAATAGCTACATTGTTGGGAATAATACGAGTTATTACCAATGTGGAGCTTCAGCAAATATTGAGCATGGAAATTTAGAGTAGTTCATTAGATGTAAATTAACATCACGCCAATAGATGAAACAACCTCAGCAACAAGATGGCCTATATTCTCTTTCCCGAGTGGGAAAATGCAGCAATACAGGGCATAAAACAACTGTCTTCAGAAAATAATGTTATGCAAGTGAGGAATGGGACTTGGATCCCTTAGAAGACATGTTATAAAACTTACATGCAGAATTAGAGGTGAAAGAAAACACTTTAGCTCATATAAACAGATCTCCCAAGTCTATGAAGCTAAAATAAGCCAAAACCCCATAGCCTAACTCATGCAGCAACTAATGGAGCAAGGAATGTGTTATTCTAATGAGGTTTTATATATAAAATGAAGAAATAATTCTGATGTAGAGTTTACATTAATCATAAAACAAATAAATGAAGTTTTAACCCCTTATACATCAGAAACAAGATACCCGGCAAAGGTTTCCGGCAAAATGCATGTACAAAGCAGCACTAAAGAAAATAAGGTAGTTTACTGCAAAAATGTATTAAAAATAACTGAATATGACATATAAATGGTAAATAATACATAAAAGGGCCCTAGGCCTTCTTATTGGAGCTCCCGGAGGGAAATAAACACCTCGTTCTCAAAGATTAGCATACAATCAAAAGGTGCAACTTTGCTGCTGCTGCCCCTACATAAAGGATAAAGTTTTCCAAAGTGAACTGCGTTGTGGCTGAGTGTAGATGAATGGACCTAAGCCAAATGCTGAGATGAAGCCCAAATCATTCTCTCTTGATCCGTTAAGCAAGCGGATCCAAAGAGAGGATGGAATTCTCGCACAGGAATTCCTTGCACTAAGCAGTGTAGCAACTCCGGCTAAACAGTCGAAGCATTAAAGTGGTCTCAAGACAAAAATAGTTGAATACATGAATGAATTCCCTTTGATGCTATGCCTTCATTTTATCTTTGGTGAGCCTCCTCACCTTGGACCCCACACAATGTTGAGGTGACTTCTTCATGAAGCTTCCTCTTTCAAAATTGTGCTGCCCTAGCTAGCTTCCCTCCTCTTTGTGACAACTTTGTTGACTTGGTCAACTATAACCAATCCACCTGAAATGCCTCTGTTCACACCAAGGGATCTTCAATCCGGTTCTCATATGTGTGTCTAGGCTAATCCTTGTTCACATTGAGCTAGTTTACTTGAGTGTTTCCTTCCTCTTTAAGAATGTATGTTGACTTAGTCAAACTTGACTATGTTCCCATATAATTTGTCCTTGTTCACACTTGGAAGTGTAAAACCAACTCCTAAGGTGATCTCCTTCTTTACTAAGGTGGAATTTATTCATAATTTTATTTTTCATGGGCCTCCTTAGACATTTATTCCTCTCCTTGGTGAAAGTAGCAAAATCTAATATTCCAAATTGTTGTGTACAAATTTTGGAATATTACAGTCCTCCCATCGCAAATGTTGTTTGTCCTCAAGAAACTACAAGGATAAGACTGAAGAGCATCCTCTTCTTCCCTATAGAAACCTCATAATATGGAAACCTCCAAAGGTCAAGGTGCTGCATCATCATCATATCTCCAAGTTTCCCCTCCCAAGTGTGTAAGCTATCTAAATAATTGACATTATGTGACAGTAGAACATCCATGGAAGCAACAATGGGTTGTTTGAAGATCCTCTTGGAGCATGAGGGCTGATATAGATTGGGACTCATCATCCCCATTTGAATCTCTCCTCCCCAAGCTATCAACCAAAAAAAATGAGCCACCCTCCAAAATGGTAAGTCATGCAAATCACCCTCCACCTGAAGCTCCAACAAGGTAGGTGGGCTGGAATTTTGGACATGGTAGACATAGTAGCCTACCCCATGTTTCTTTCCTCTCCACTTAATATAAGTGTAGAGAATCTGTTGATCTTGGGCTACAATGATGTTGCCCTCCAATGGCAAGAAGGAAACTAGACCTCCAAAGGTCCCTCTCCCAGCGCTGTGCATCAAGCTAGCCCAAACCATCTCATACATGATGGACAAGAAATCATCATCATATGGCCCCCCATCCATCTCATGGCCTTCCTCATAAAGAAAAAAATGTTTTTTCTGTATAATTCATGTCTCTTCCCATGCTCCCCTTAGAGCATGTAATGCAAAAAGTGTGGGGATTCTCCTCCCCTAAGAACACACCCACTCCATGTGTTACTCCTCCAATCATGCTACTCATATAGGCAAGGACAATATCAAAAAATAGGATCATGATCAACAACATACTGAGAGAAATACTAAAGGTTTCATGTGTTGTTGGAAGGTACCAACAGTCTCCTAAGTGGTCACAGCACAGTCTTCCCCACTGCAGCTTCAGACAATGGTATGGCAAGTTGTCTATTGACAAATGGATTGCTGTATAAGTCATCACACCCACTAGTAAATAGTAGATGGCTGGATATGTCAATTGTTCACACAAGAAGTAGCCACATACTTGCCCCCGATCATACAGTAGATGGTTGTCTCCATCATGATAGCTGGCCAAAAATAGACCATGGAGCCTAAAGATAAATTTTCCCCTTGGGAGAGCAATGCATTGCAAGGAAATGGTAAGATTATACAAATATTGTGTTGAACAATCAATAAGTGTAAAAAAATAATTCTTACCATGTGATGGAAGCAAGATGGTGACAAGATCGATAGATGAATCCGTCATAGTGGTATGGCATATCAATCTGAAGAAGAATGAATCACATGCTCCATGAAAATCATCCTTCTTATGCTTGGACATCCAAGTCAAGGAGAACATACCACAACAACCAATGATTCCATCGACCACTCCATCAATCTTACCTCCTCTATGCCCACCAAGTACATCAAATATGAAGTGATCCTGGGAACACTCCATCAACAAGCTCATGCCCCAAATTGACAGCGCTATTGGCCTATGCAAATATGCCCTAGCCAACTCATAAATACATTCTCTGACATGTTCTATGTCAAAGACTCCTCCCATAATGTTTCCATTTCCTCACATTGCAACATCATGCAAAATGTGAGAGCAACTATGTCCTTGCCCTCCCTCAAGCCTCCAAAGCAACAAATGTCTTTGCTGCCTCATCATACCTCGATCATAAAATTTATGTAGTGAAAAAAAAATGACCATATCATCATAATGAATCCACACTCCTTGCTACCCCATGATGCAAGTACTCTACCAAGTATCCTCCTCCCTCATACCCTTAGAAGAAGGATATGCTACATGATGGCCAAACTTTCTCGAGAGTAGCCAATGCAGTCTTGCCTCTTGCTGCCCTATATCATAAATTTGCAAGTGGCTAACCAACCTCTTACTCTTCTCCCACATCCACTCAACACCATGTGGATGCCCTCTGTCATTATTCACCTTGGCATTATCCCCATGTGGGCTATCATCCTCCACAATCAGTTCCTCTCTTTTGCATGCCATGAAATGCTATAATGCATTTCCTTGGAGATATCTTAGAGAAGATCTCATGTTCATGGCCATCTTGAATCCATCAGGATCCAAAGTTTAAAAAGGTAAAGCCTCTTCCCTGCTATTGTTTGAAAGTGCTGATAGTCCCTCCAATGACATAATTGCTGCCTCATACTCCATCTCAAGATTCATGAATCCCTCCAAAAGATCACACTTAAACCTCAATGGTTGAGTGCAACTAAACAAGGGTCCAAGAGAATGATGGTTCATTTGTTTCTTGAACCATTCAATTCTGCACAGAGTAGTGCAATATTGCTGCTCTATCCCAGCAACAATGTTTGATCCTAGGCCATATGAATACATATTTCCACAACTTTTAGAAGGATTTGCTGCAATAAGTAGAAGTGGAAATCTTCCCATACCTTGATGAGATGTGGGAACCTCTTGTAGTGCTACAAGGTCTCCTCCCTCCAATGTAATGGCTGCCCCAACTGTTGATGTAGAAAGCTGCTCTTCCAAGGCTGTGAAAACGTTGGTACTTGTCTCTTCCCATGGTGGTGTGGACCCTCTCTCCTCTAATATCTCTTCATGAAAAGTTCTGATAAACTCTTGAGTGAACTTAGAAAAATAATTCACTCTTGTGTGGCTTAAGTGACTACACCACCAAGCACTGGCTTCACCCTCCAGGTGCAGCGCTGCAACTTCTGCTGCCTTCCTCTCTATCACTGGATGAATTAGGAAGAATTCCTCAAGCTTCCTTGCCCAAGCTCTTGTTGTAGTTAACCCATCAAATTTAGACAATAGGAATCTATTTCCTTTAATCTCTCCTTTGCTGCAAGGTCTCTTCTCTTCTCTCAGTTGAATAAACTGAGGAAAATCTA
Organism: Pinus albicaulis; assembly: GCA_034641835.2. Classification (NCBI taxonomy): domain Eukaryota; kingdom Viridiplantae; phylum Streptophyta; class Pinopsida; order Pinales; family Pinaceae; genus Pinus; species Pinus albicaulis. The sequence continues at coordinate 860,919,504 of CM076581.1, forward strand.
CGGTCTCTTTGAAAGCCCTAGGTTGGCACTTGTATTCTGCCAAATATTCTCTTAGGATTTCATGCTCTAAATGGTATCCTTGCTCTTCACTTCCTCTATGAGAACAAGAAGTGCATGCATCTTCTCCTGCCTCTAGAAACCTTTTAGAGGTCTCACTGCAACTCTCTCCTCCTTGAAACCCTTTTGGAGTTTTAATGCATTTCTCTTCTTCTTTCTTCTTGGATCTGAAAATGGATGAGAGTAAGCTCATCCTCTCCATAATTTTTTTCTCCTCTTCTTCTTATCTTCTGATTGGATCTGAAATCCATAGGCTGAGCCAAGATGATAGCTCTGATACCACTGTAATATCCCAAAATGGAAACAACGACACTATTGGGAATAATCTGAGTTATTACCAATGTAGAGCTTCAGAAAATATTGAGCATGGAAATGTAGAGTATTTCATTAGATGTAAATTAACATCACACTAATAGATGAAACAACCTCAGCAACAAGATGGCCTATATTCTCTTTCCCGAGTGGGAAAATGCAGTAATACAGGGCATAAAACAACTGTCTTTAGAAAATAATGCTATGCAAGTGAGGAATGGGACTTGGATCCCTTAGAAGACATGGTATAAAACTTACATGTAGAATTAGAGGTGAAATAAAACACTTTAGCTCATATAAACAGATCTCCCAAGTCTATGAAGCTAAAATAAGCCAAAACCCCATAGCCTAATGTATGCAGAAACTACTGAAGCAAGGAATGTGTTATTATAATGAGGGTTTCTATATAAAATTAAGAAATAATTCTGATGTAGAGTTTAAATCAACCATACAACAAATAAATGGAGGTTTAACCCCTTATACAGCAGAAACAAGATACCCAGCAAAGGTTTCTGGCAAAATGCATGTACAAAGCAGCACTGTAGAAAATAAGGTATTTTACTGCAACACTGTATTAAAAATGACTGAATATGACATATAAATGCTGAATAACACATAAAATGGCTTTAGGCCTTCTTATTGGAGCTCCTGAAGGGAAATAAATACCTCCTTCTCAAAGATTAACATATAATCAAAGGGTGCAACTCTGCTGTTGTTGCCCCTGCATAAACGACCCAGTCTTCTGAAGTGAACTACGCTGTGGCTAAGTGTAGATGAATGGACCTAATAAAAATGCTGAAATGAAGCCCAAATCCTTCTCTCTTGATCCCTTAAGCAAGCTGATCCAAAGAGAGGGTGGAATTCCCGCACAGGAATTCTGTGCACTAAGCAGTGCAGCAACTCCAGCTAAATAGCTGAAGCATGCAAGTGGTCTGAAGACCAAAATAGATGAATACCTGAATGAATTCCCTTTGATTATATGCCTTTCTTTTATCTTTGGTGAGCCTCCTCTCCTCAGACCCCACAAAATGTTGAGGTGACTTCTTCATGAAGCTTCCTCTTTCAAAACTGCGCTGACCTAGCTAGCTTCCCTCCTCTTTGTGACAGCGTTGTTGACTTGGTCAACTATAACCAATCCATCTGAAATGCCTTTTTTCACACCAAGGGATCTTCAATCCGGTTCTCACATGTGTGTCTAGGCTGATCCTTTTTCACATTGAGCTAGTTTACTTGAGTGTTTCCTTCCTCCTTAAGAATGCATGTTGACTTAGTCAAACTTGACTATGTCCCAATCTAATTTGTCCTTGTTCATACTTGGAAGTGTAAAACCAGCTCCTAAGGTGATCTCCTTCCTTAATAAGGTGGAATTTATTCATAATTTTATTATTCATGGGCCTCCTTAGCCATTTATTCCTCTCCTAGGTGAAAGGAGAAAAATCTAATATTCCAAATTGCTGTGTGAAAATTTTGGAATATTACATAGATGCATGCCTCTGAACTGTGTTACAATGAAGCTCAAGGGAATTTTTATTATTGAGCAACAAGGGAAAACCATAAACAACCAATACCCTACACCCCTAGAGATGGAATGCCAAGCGTTTGTGGGCCCCATTAAGGTTTTTAGCCTCACTCTCATGTGAGTAAAATAATTCCAAGTCCAAAATAATTAAATTAATTATTATCATGAAATTTTTTATTTAGTCTTACCTTTCTAGATTAGGTTTGATCCTCATAGTTAGGAGTCAGTTTAGGCCTAGTTGGTTGAGTGATTCTCTACAACTAGTTAGGCTCCTAGATTAGTGTTTTTTTGAGATCTTTACTCAGCCAAAGAATCCAAGATAGACACACTATCTTGAGACAAAATTCCTTATGTATTTATATGTATCATAAACATTATTTTAGTAATGAGAATGTGAGTATAGTGAGGCTCTAAGGCCTTTTCCACCACGTATGGTTTAAAGTCTCTTATATATTTTAATGCGTGTTTATTGTAAATCCTTCATGTAGTATCAGAGCTTACAAAGATTCTGGGTGTATGTGAGGTTTTTTTATAAAGAATGAATTGTGAATTGTGTGAATTCGTGTAATTTGCATATAATTGTTGCCATGACTGTGAAAGTGTATATCAATCGTTTTCCACTATGTGTGTGATAATTATAGAGGGGAATGGAATTTTAATTGAAATGAGTGCGTATGAGTTTGATGAAAGCTCTCACAACGTCTTCTATGTGTACATATGGGAGACATGGAGTGTAAGATTCAAAAACTACATCTCCTTTGGGAAACACCATGAGAGTAGCCACGTTGCATGGGATCTAAAGAGTGAGACAATCCCCCATAGTAATTGCCAACCATGAGTTCACATAATTGCATTGTCACGGTGTGGCACTAGAAAATTACAAGTGGAGGTAGTCGCAAGAGCTGAGACCAGATTGCATGTTCGAAACCCATGTTATGAATCGAGGTAAATTGAATTTTTTCTTCTTATATTATATCTATGTCATGGAATGAAAGCTCTCTTAGGAATAAAATTATTTGCTTTGGCTAGGAATAAATCCACTTAGTATGAGTTTTTAAATTCTTAAAACTGCATTATTTCTGGAACTTAAACTATCAAAATGGGCCAAAGACAAAAGGATGACTATTTAGGTCGTCGAAGGAATGGATACAATATACCATCCAAACTATCATTTACATAGTGACAAATCTTGTACAATTTTTGTGCCACTCCTCCAACAAATAGGCCTGTGTATCCATACATGTGCCGTCGCGTATGCATTTTTCTCATTTTAGTAGACACAAAATTCTGAATGGGATCATAATCAAGGATCTCAACACTGATATCGCCATCATCAATCTCCTTCTTTTCAGGTCTGGAGTTCAAATCCCTTCCATCGCTTACTAAGGAAACATTTTACAAATGAGTTTTTTGAATCCAATTTTTCCTTTGATGTTGTAAGCATATCACTTTCTCATCTTGTGGTGGACACACATGTTGTTTGTGTGTCATTTATCCAACAAATTTAACTAGTCAAGTTTGAAATTTCCTTGCACCAAATCCTCCACAAGAGAAGAGAATATATTCCCGCCATTTTAGATGCAAACCATGCCAGCAGACGACACAAAAAACCCACAGACCTCCACGGGCAGTTTCTCGCATACTATCCCACATAAAACACCCTTCATAATTATGACTGAAATAAGGGCCGAGACCGTCAAAAGGAGGCTCGTAATAGCCATTTCTTCATTGTTATGAGTCCTCATGGCTGATCATTCACAAGATCCACGTGGGTAGCGAACTCACAATAACCAGGCGAATGATCGAAGATGGTGGTTGAATGGTGGCCCAAGACATTGGTCAACGTTTGGATTGCGTTGAACAAGTAAGTGGATAAATGGTAAGTATATATCGATTTGAATATTTGTGATTTGATAAAATGAAAAGGTTAATCCACATTTTTATAAAGGAATTTCATAAGTGCTTTTTAATGTGAGTTTTAAAAAAAATGATGTCATAAATTCAATTTTAAAAGGGATGTATGTAAAAGAAATTTAAAACGGGATCATAAAATAAATATTTTGGAGGATAAGGTGGATTATAAAGTTATATATATATATATATATATATATATATATATATATATATATAATGGAGAAATAAGGAGTATGTAATTTTGGGACACATAAGTGATCATAGAATTTTTTGATGAGATAAAGGTCCATTAAATTTTAAATTTTGGAGAGATAAGTGTGTTTTTTTTTAAGTGGAGTGAGGTTTTTTGAAGTGATGAAGTGAAATTATTTTTTTAATTTTGGAGCAATAAGTGTTTTTTAAAATTCATTGTTGTAATCCAAAGTAATGTTTTACTTTGAGAGATATTGAGTGAGCGTAGGAATTTTTTGAATACAAATTGCCTCTAAAATTTGTGGGCGTGAGATTCTCATTGCTTGATAATTTTCCATGAAAATGTTGTGACACTGAAGGATGATGTATTTCACTATTCAATAAAACATATATATTTTTTTGGGTGTTGAAGTGTCATAGTTATGCTTGAAATTGAATAAGGGGATCTTAGGTACACCATGAGTGTGTTTCTGATGGTGCAATTTTCTTGATATTGATTTTGTTTTGTGTCTAGTTTTGACACTACAATTATCTAAAACACACATAAAGTTAAAAGAAAGAGAATGAAATAAATCACATAGCTATGAAGAAAATTACAGGAAACATTATCAAGCACAAACAATCATATGAATTTTTGCAACATATCATCAATTTAATAAAGAGGTCATCCACAACCACATTCCACATCATTCAATCAAGGAATTAAAGTTAATGAAGCTGAAAACTCAAGAATTTCTATCAAAGTCTACATCAACATTCAAAGACACTAAGTCATTTTGTAGCTTGTAAAATAAATATGTTTTTTGTAAGTCAGTTGGATTGTAAGGGTGCATTCTCGATTGAAACTAACACCCAAGTTTTGAATTGATAGGAGGAAAAGTGAGTCAATTCTCTTCAACTGAGTCAAATTAAGCCAAGTGAATTCATTGTTTTAAGTGAGTCATTAAAATGATTAATCATTTTATCATGGGTGCATTTTCTATAGTATTTGACACCCTTATTTTACAAATAAGCACAATCAAGTGAGTAAATTGAAGGAAGTATAAAGTGCCCGTGAGCAAATTCAAAGCATCAAGTGAGCGAGTTTCAAATCTAAAGTAAAAAAACAAAAAGTTGAAATCTACTCCAAGCGAGCCTGAGTATTCAATTATTCAAGTGAGTGTGAATCAAACAAACAAGTACAAGCATGAGATAAACCAAGCGACCATAATCAAGCAAGCATGAGTTCAAGTGTTAAAATAAAACACAATAAGAAAGTGAGCCGATACAAGTGATCATGCCATTCAAGAAAAAAATCAAGCGAGTGTATCATTTAAGCAACAAATCAAGTGAGAAAATTAAATCAAACAAGTTCAAATTAAGTGAGCAAGTTCAAAGCAAGACATTTAAATCTATGACAAGTGAGCCTGAATTCAAGCGAATGAGTTCACATGGAAAAATGCATTCATTTGTTTCAAGTTATTAAAAATTTGATTCTATCATCATTTGACGACATGGTGAAAATAAGAAAAGCAACTCCTTTTTATATTCAAGTACATCTTCAACAGGCACATTAAACAATTGATTTTCTTCAACTGGAGTCACACCTACAATGAGATGAGTTGTAACAGAAGATTAATGCTCCCAAGACATTAAACCATACTGATGAAGGTAAATATGTTGAATCCAAGTCACTTATCCAAACAACTTCAAGTGTAGAAGTTTTCCATGACCACGTTCAACTTACTTCATCCAAGCCAATCATCAAGTTGTGGGAAGAAATTCCAAGCAACAAAAATCGATGAGGAATAGGATATGCCAAAGAATACAACAAATTGCATATCCCATATTATTTGAAGCGAATCAAGTTCATCAGTGCAATATTTCTTGATCAAATAACATCAAATAGCCATGAGAAAGTTGAAAACAAACTGAAAATGCACACATTGTCAAAGAATAGGTCATATGGAAGATCATTGTTATGATCTCCATCCTTGTCACCATTCTGGCAAGAAAAATAATTCATCAAAGAAATTTTGTAACCAAAACCAACCAACCAGATTGAAGATCCATTATGCATGGATTGATCCTTGGGAATGGTCGTCAATAGTAAAAATATTTTATAAGTTTTGCAACTGAATTCAATCACACCTATTGCAATCAACAATAAATGAAGATGGTAATCTCATGTAGTTGAACGAGGAAGTAGACCATTGAAACTCTCCTACACCTAAAGGGGGGGATTTCAGAAATCAAATGAAAAGTATTTCCTCTCCTTTGAGCTGACAAAGGGGGGGAATGATAATAAAATTGAAGGTGGTTGTCAGACTCAAAATGTTGGACAACATCAACAGATGCAACCAGTGGGAATCTTCATCAGCTAGTGCGCATCAAAAAATTCGCTAGTGGGTGGTCAACAACAAAAGTAGTAGTGACAAGAAAATTTTCTAGTGGGCATCATCAACATTTTGTCAGTGGAGAAGAAAATTTTCCATTGGGCGTCATCAACATTTTCTCAATGGAAAAGAAAATTCACCAGTGTGCATCATCAACGTTTTTTCAATGGAAAAAGGATGCTGACTGCAAGCAAAGAACAGATGGATCCTTTTTCCAGTTGGAGCGTGATGGAGTTTTCAAGAAAAATATAGAGATGGATCAGACTTGTAACTGACTCATGTTCTCTTTAGATTGAAGTTTTTTCGGCATCCAGATTCCAGGTTTTGTGGTTTTTCAAGCAGTGTTTTTCATTAAGGATGGTTCCTAGTCCTTATTTTGGACTTATGACTGAGGGGGGAATTTTAGCCTCACTCTCATGTGAGTAAAACAATTATAAGTCCAAAATAATTAAATTAATTATTATCATGAAAGTTGGGTTTTAATCCTACCTTTCTAGATTAGGTTGGGACGGTTGCAGGGAGTTTGAACTCCACGTGGATCTACTTCAAACGTAGGACCAACGGGTAAACCTCTCATTCTGCTCTATTTCGTTTTTATGAATGTGCATGATCGTGTGAGTCTCTGTTAAGTAGTACGCCCCTACTCTGTGGAGGTTGAATCCCAACCAACCTCTAGGGTGTTAATTCCCCGAAACAGTTGTTCCTCATAGTTAGGAGTCATTTTAGGACTAGTTGGTTGATAAATTATCTCCAACTAGCTAGGCTCTTAAAATAGTGTTTTGTTGAGATCTTTACTCAACTAAAGAGTCGAAGATAGATGTACTATCTTGAGACTACCTTCCTCATGTATTTATATGTATCATAAACATTATTTTAATAATGATAATGTGAGAGTACAGTAAGTCTCTTCAGCCTTTTCCTCCATGTCTGGTTTAATGTCTCTGATATATTTTAATGTGTGTTTATTGTAAATCCTTCAGGGGTTAGTTGGGTAACCACTTCCTAGGGCCGTAACTTGGTCTTATTATCTCTATTTTGCGCTTACGATGCATTATCGTAAATATCTCTTCAAGTATTATAGGATTTTACCATGGCCCCTGCCCAGATCAACAAGCCTATTACGGACCTCAAAAAAACTCCATTTAAGGGTTCAAAACTACTTGAGAAGGTCAAGACCCGAAAAACTGCAGAAAATAGTAAATTATACTATAAACAAGGAAACTAATGAAATTGATTGGGGTTATAGGTGGAATTAGCTAGTAGCCACCAATATCCACCTTGATCACCTTAACTCAATTTTGTATATGTACTCCTCTAGAGCCCGCTTCATTTCCTAGTCAAAACAGAGGAAAATTTTTAGATCACCTACATGATTGCTCCAATGGGACATCCAACAAGATCTTGAAATAAAGAATTGAAATATATGACCTCTTCTAGTGTAATATATTTAAAAGAGTGTGTTATTGAACCATCATCCCTTATCATTTCCCAAATTATTTTTCTTTTTCCTCCTGTAAGGAAAGAAATGACGGAGAAACTTGATATTATCATCCAACTACTTTACTTAGGTAGTTATATTTTTCAACCCCCATTTCCTTCTTTTCCAATAGATATTTTCTTCGATGTTCCATATATCAAAGACATGGTATGTTTCCTTTAAAATAAATCATCACTAGGTTTAGCATCACACATAGTATTTATAACTTATTCCACTACCTTTTATATTAGATTGTTGTTTCTCCCTATAAAGGAAACACCAAATTTTTGCAGCATCCTTGAGCCTAGAAATATTTTCTACTATTTAAGCTAAAAAAGAAAGTGGATTAGGATCTATAAGATGGACCCAAGAATCCTCAACTACGATTTTAAATTCATCCTCCTGAAACCAAGAGTGGTTGTATCGAGAAAGCATAGGAGGCTTGTTACCATATTGAACCATATAAAAGACAACTGGGATGTGATCTAAAAGGCCTCCCAATGAAGCCAACAATTATGTAAGAAGTTTTTAATTAAAGAGGTCAATAAAAACCAAAAAATTGTCTATACATTGACATATTACTTAATCACAATGATATTACTATTATTATGGAAGGAATGATTGCTATCATCATGTGACTGTCACTCATGACATCACTATACTAATTATAAACTTGACATTTTATTTGCATGAACTGAAATTGGGCATATAATATTATTTATTACTTTAACACAATTTTATATAACATTAATTGAATCAGTAACATATATTTTATATTGAAATATAAAGTAGCTCTCTACCCAATTACTAGGTCCAAGGCCTAAGCACTATGAGGTGATAATCCTCCTTCGAAATATGTTGAGAGAAAAAATTGAGAGAATTTCAAGATAGTGGAATATTTATGGGACTTTTTGGAAGGAGTGTTTTACGGATAAATTCCTTTTGTGGATAGAAGAAATCTCCCCAGACCTAGTGGCATGATAAGGAAACAACTAAGACAAAAACTATTATTCTTTCCCTAAAGAAATTTGAAACATGGAAGAAAGGCTTAATTGGGAACCAGTGCAAGCTCTCTCCTTCTCCATGCTTGCAAGTTTTAGCTCCAACTCCAAATGACAAAATTCAAACCATATTAAGCTTACCATAGTGGGTAGAAGCCTAATATTAAATTCTTGCCCTTGTACCTCTTATTCATTATTTTTGGTTGTGTAAATTTGTAACTATGGAAATTTCTGGGATATTACTAGATGTTTGGTTCTAGATAAAGAAAATTGGAGTAAGTAAGGTATGTCTAATGATTTACCCTTGTTATGACTTTAGCATTAGGACCCGAAGAGATATGAATAATTTCTATTTGCTATGGAAGTGGGAGAAGATGAATACTATTGGATTTGTTATGGACGTGGATGAATATGAATAGTATTGGTGTGGGTGGTTTTACCTATAGGTGCTCCAAGTGGTTGATGACATACACTAGTTTCATGAGACTTGACCCTCCTATGACCTGATATGGTTGATTATATTGAGTTGTTCCCTTTATTTCTTTCCCATTTTTATTTAATATTTTTTAGTTTTTTTCTTGCATATGTTCTAGCTTGAGATGATGAGTGGTCTTTGGGATTTTATGCTGGGTGAAAATGTGAAGTTGGGTTACACTTTTGTGAGAATTGGTGGCTGAAAACTTTTTTCCTCAATAGTTCGGCTGAACTTTCTCAGAAGTTTGGCCAAAATTTTGAAATTCTTTTGACCGAAATTGTTCTGCCGTTTAGATTGAAGGCGTACTAACGACGTCGAAAATTTTTTTTTTGGCAGGATATGGGAAAACCGGAAACAAAAGTTCCACTGAATTGAATTGCTGCTCTGCTACTACTCTAGAGTTGCGCCGCAACGAATTTCTGCGAATTTCCGTGTAAGTGTTTATTTGTGTGTATTCAAATCTACTGATGAATCGTTGCTCTGTTGCTGCTCTGTTTATTTGTGTGTATTCAAATCTACTGATGAATGTTGAATTATTGAAGAAAATGTATAGTCTATTACATTATTATACTAGTAGATATTATTTTGTAGTGCATTCTAAATTTATCATTTCATGATGGGTAATTTATGAATAAAGGAATCATCCAGTTTAACCACATTATTGTAAGTTTCCTTCTAGTGGGTAATCTGTAAATGAATCAAAGAGCTTCATGATTATCGTCCATAGCCTTCCCTCAACAATGGAAAAACCAGAACCAAAAAGGAACTCAGAATATAGTGAAAAAACCAATAGTTATAAACCTTTAATCAAAAGAAGCAAGGGTGGTGGCATCTTGCCTGGAATACCCTCCTGTCTTAGCTTACCCTTGAACAATTCCATATCTAATGGAAATCAAAGAATACAACAAATGAACGAAACCAGTAGCTTCTCCACCCAAAGAGACATGCCCATTCATACATGGGAAAACCATTATATATACCAACTAAACTCTTCTAGTTTTTCATTAATATTTTCAGTCGAAAAAATCAGAACACTTCAGTTAAGAAGAGAAAACAAGTTCGGATCTGAGTTCCTAAAGGAGGAAGAGAAATTAAAGATAATTGTCTCAGATTTTCTCTATGATTGGATCTTTGGATTTATCTCATTCATTTTTTTTCAGGCCTATTGAGGATGAATAGTTCTGTGGAATTTTGGGTCTGCAACTAGTACTATGCCTTGGACCTGTAGCTAGTTCTATGAAATTTTGGGCCTGCAACCAGTAATAGAACTTAGATATGCACCAGACCTCAATTTTGTGGCTTGTTCTGTGGAATCTTGTTTCTGTAACCAGGATCATATTTTAGACCATGATGCAAATTTTTTAGTACACTCAACTCTTCTTAATATTTCTCTTCAACCCACTTTCTAGGCATACATTAAGGCTCTCAAAAATATTATTTCCGATCTGAGTTGCTAAAGGAGGAAGAAAATTTAAAGATAATTCTCTCAGATTTTCTCTATGATTAGATCTTTGTATTTATCTCATTTATTATTTTTGAGAGTTATTGAGGATGAATAGTTACGTGGAATTTTGGGTCTATAACTAGTACTATACCTTGGAGATGTAGCTAGTTCTATGAAATTTCAGGCCTGCAACTAGTAACAGAACTTAATTAAACTCTCCTTAATATTTCTCTTCAACCCACTTTCTAGGCTTACATTAAGGCTCTCAAAAATATTATTTCGTATCTGAGTTGCTAAAGGAGGACAAAAAATTAAAGATAATTGTCTCAGCTATTCTTTATGTTTGGATCTTTGGATTTATCTCATTCATTATTTTACGGACCTATTGAGGATGAATATTTTTGTGGAATTTTGGGTCTGAAACTAGTACTATACCTTGGACCTGTAGCTAGTTCTATGAAATTTCGGGCCTGCAACTAGTAACAGAACTTAGATATGCACCAGTCCACAGTTTTGTGGCTTGTTCTGTGGAATATTATTTCTGTAACCTCAATCATATTTCGGACCATGAGGCATATTTTTTAGTACACTCAACTCTCCTTAATTTTTCTCTTCAACCCACTTTCTAGGCATACATTAAGGCTCTCAAAAATACTATTTGGATGCAAGTATTGGAGTTTACAAGTAAACTTTGATAAGTCCCTGAAGTGTATTGAAGAGTCCATTTTGAAAGAAGGCTTGGAACAATCCTCTGAATATTTTTGAAAGGAACTGTGGAAATCAACCTTGACATGTGAAGTTGATAAACACTAAGAACAATATCATTTGGAGTAGTTGAATTAATATTGAAGGGAGCATTGTTGAGCCCTAGTACAATCATCATTGGAGAAGAAAAGTAGCATTCCTTGTGTGCACAATCATGATTAAAGATCTAGAAGACATAGTTGAATACCTTATGGAACAACCTATTGAAGAAAGTTTTGGCTTGTCTTGAAACATCACCAAAGCATTATTGAAGGATATTTGAAGTTTTGACCCTTGAATAGATGCCCCCCTCATCTTCATTCTCTTTTATAATGCCCTGAACTATACTATTGAATTGTGTAGCATATTAAGGAATTTTTTTTAAATCAAATATTTTAGTTTGACATTTCTTATATACCTAGGTTTGCACTTCCCTAAATTTCTGAATGCAAATATAATTCTGTGTATTCATTTTTTTTTAGGTTTTCACTTCCCTGAATTTCTGAATGCAAATATAATTTTGTGTATTCATTTTTTTTAATTGTTTCTCTGCATTTTGTCCCTTTTCCCCCTTAAGTTCTCAATGTTCCTGTACTTCTATTTTTTTTATTTCTGCAAAGATAAAAAATAATTATGTTTATCCATTTTTTTTATTGTTTATTCTTTATTTGAATAAAAAAAATCTAAATTTATAAAATTTATATTATAATTTTCTCATCTACTGGTTCGAATTTATTGGGCTAAATAATGTATGGTGTAAATATATTTCTCCGACTTGCATCTCCTCGCCACCTGGTTTTTGGTCATGTTTGGTCCCCTTCTCACCTTGCGTGGCCACCTTTTCAACTTACAATGCCTCCACCTCATCAATTCCTATAGAAAAATGCCAACAGATGCCAGACTAATTCCTATAAAATTTGAAAGGGAATAGGAATTTTACAATAGAACAATTCCTATAAAATAGGTGTTTTGCACTCTGTTAGTAATGTTGTCTATTACACTGTGGTTTTCTAGAGTGCTTTATAACTGGGGTGCACATTTCTGTGGCTGTCATGATCTCTGACTATTTTGCATAGAGAAAATATTCCACCTTTTCATGATTTTTTCATGAATTTAAGCCTCTGCAAAAAAAGAAAATATTTCTTATCATATCAGAACTTCCTTTAAAAATGGTAATATTTCTTATCATATCATAAGTTCATGAGTTGATCATTGCTAGAAAAGACAGATTGGCTATTGTTACACAACATTTTGTCACTGTCCCTGCAATCCCCAACTCTCACATTGGAGGGTCGTTTTTGTGACCAATAAGCAGTGTCATGACTTCTAAATACCATCCTTGCATCCCTTTTGATGAAAGTAACATTCTTCTTGTTGACATTTCCCTGAGAAGAGTTGTAAAAATCCCTATTTTTGCCTTGGCGCGAGTAGCTAGTTACACCCTCGTGCCGACCAAGAAATTTAACACCGAGCCCGCACTTGTTAGCACTTTGTGTCAGTTAGACACCCGTGCCAAGATGTTTATGGAATGTTTTTAAAAAATATAAGTGGAGGTTACATTCCAACCACCTTGAGGATGAGTCATTGGGAGTGGTTGAACTGGAAAAACCACAGACTCCTTCCTTCAGTTAGTAGTTTCCACCTTCCTTGGAACTCTCCTAAAGGATAGGATTCCCTCCCACCTTTGTAGGGATCCCAACCTCTTCCTCTTCCTCTATAAAAGAAACTATCTCTCTTAGTAGAAGCTAGTTGAACTGGGATAATTATACATACTATAGCTAGGCTACTAGAGAAGATAGAATAAGAAGGAATTATGCTGACGAATCTTGATTCAATGACTTCTAAGAGAGCTCGAGTCCATGCCTTCATCGCGTCCCAATTCCCTGATGAAAATTTGAGATGTGCTTCACCTGAACCCCGCTGGAAGAGACTGCGACATCAAAGCATTGGTTGTACTCTTCCCTCTATTCATTTATATACATGACTAATGTTTGGTTCCAATATTGTGTTATGATGTTTATTTGATGCGATATGTTTAACCCTCTTTGACTGGCTAATAATTGTGAATGAAATTATTATGTCATATGTTGTTCTTGTTATTTGTCTTATGTGCAGGTATCTGAACATGACAACGAACAAATTGTGATTTGCCAAGGCAAGAGCGAGAGGCCACTACTCTTTCTGCAATGACAACATCGTTGGATTCAATGTAGGTCAATCTACTGTGTCTTTTTTTCATTCATTAAATAGGAAGCAACACTTTAGTGTGCCCTTTCATTACTAGAACCACCCTAGGGCTAGAGGGATTTTCTCTGTCCACAGAGAGGATTTACCTTCATAACAAATTGACGACTTCACTGGGGACTAGTGCGAGTTTTTCGTTTCATCCTGTTGGGTCATTTTTTATTATTGGTTTAGTTATCTATCTTTTATGGTTTTTTTGCTGAGTTTCCATCCTATGTTTAGCTCCTGAGTTTCAAGGTTGACCTCTGCTTATTAGGTTGTGGTTTTTCCTCTTTTTTCCATAGGTATCCATCTTGGCATGTTTTTTGTCTGGACAGCCGTGCCGATTGGCGTAGGTTTCTCTTTTAGCACTCATGCTAACCCCTGTATGCCACACATTACAGCCTTACAGTCGCACCAACCCCTGTAGGTTTTGGTTTGACCTATTTAATGAGTGTTTTGGTCATTTGTTCTTGCTTCTGGATTATTTTTTGATGTGTTTTAAGCCTTTGAGACTGTGTTGACTACTGCAAACTTGTTTCCCTTAGTCATTTGTCCATTTTCCTCTTGGTGTCATTTAAGACCTTAGGGTTTCTAAGAGTTCTTGCACACTGAGCCTTCTGTTCGAGAACAAGTTTCTTTGATTGTTGTCAGTCTCATTTTGGGTCTTTAGACTGATTTTTTCTTGATCCTTTGGTTTTGTTGGTTGAATGGTATTTTCGGTTTTTGATTATTCCTTCTTGTTCGATACTTTGAGCATCGATTACTTTGTTTTTTTGTGTCACTTTGGGAAACTCTCTTTTGTGATTGAAAGCTTGTTCCATTAGCTTGCATGTTTTTGTGTCTATTTCGGTTTGGTTGAGTCATTCAATTTCAAATCTTGATGTTCTCAAAACTCAAACTAGTGTTTATTTTGTTTCCATTGAATTAGTACGTTGTGTGCTTCATTTCATTTAAAAATAAAAAAATATCTTTTGAATTCTTTTGTTGCATTGAAAATGAAATGTTCCTTTACATAAACTAGCATTTGTTAATCTAGGAAGGACTTTCGTTTTCACTTGATTGCATTAAGGGCATTAGAAGTTTCTTCGCACACTTTCCTTGCTTGCTTGTTTGAAAGATTTCTATCTGTATTATAAATATCATTCACTGAATTGAAATGATGTTCATTTGCATATAGCTTGCATTTAGGAAGTTGAGCTCCAAATTCGATAGGGCTTGAAATTGAAACATAATCCAAGATCAAATTTAAAATTTACTGAATGAACCTAAGGTACCATTGAAACCTAATGAAACATTTCTAGTAGTCTAAGATAGAGACGTGTTCTGGCATCTTAAAACCTAGTAGCTGTCGCTCGCCCTTTGGCTTCAGATAGTGCTAGTACAGACTTGTGCTCCCCATACTGTCGCGTATATAAAGGGAGACCCCTTTAGGTTGCAATCCTTTATCCATAAGAAGCCGAGTCTGCCGCCTTGTAACCATGATACACCAAACACAACATTCAGGGAGACTACCTAGATGTACTTTGAGTCCTTGGTCATTTCTGTTTCATTTGATCACCAAGGTGTATATGGCAGTTCATGGAAACCTGGTATACCCTCTTGCCTAGAATACTTGAGTAGTCATTTTGATCTTTTCGTGACTCTTTAAATAAGTAAAATATCATCAAGCACTTGTACTTTCACACTCATTTCAAATTGAAAGTGACTAGTGTCATATTTTGTCTATTTCTTGACTCTTAAAGCATGAAACAACAAATTTTGGTTTCAATGTTATAAAATTAATCACCTATGATTACATGCCTATTAAAATTTTGTTACTTGGTCTACTTGATTTCCTTGGTTCTTGATCTTGGAACCTTCGATTGGTTCTCTTTTTTCTTTCCTATTCTGATATACTGTCAAAGTGGCGGAACCTCTAGTTTCATCATCTTCACTTCCTCCTAGTGGTGGTTCTTTTCTGGACATTTCTTACGAGACCCCTCAGTCCACTAGGTCTGCTAAGTTTTTGCAGCCTATTCTACTATCTATCCAACCCCTTGCTACTCGGTCTCCGCTTGACGAGCCAGTTGAGTTCAATTGGCCTTCTTCAAGTGCTTGGTTTGGTTTCGTGGATGAAGGATAATTTCCTTCTCTCACGTCTGGATCACCTTTTGTTGCTGCTACAGTACCTCCTAGTCCTTGTAGTCTTTTCGAAGATCTTATGACAAACTCAAATATTTATTCCTCCAGTCCTGTTGGCAGTGAAGGAATGCCTATATCCATAGGAGAATATCAACTCTTTCCTGAAGATCTCTCTCATGCCTCCATCCAATATTCTTCGCCTTCGGTGTCACTTCCGACTGGCTATAGGTCTTTGAGTAAGATTATATCTGGTGTTACATCTATAGCACAATACATCACAGTAACTCCGCCTCAGAGTTTGGTCCTACCTTCATTAGGGCTATCACCATCGACTCCTGGTTCGTCGGTTACTGTTACATCTATTACAGTCCAACCGACGGTCTGTGTGGCTTCTAGTTCAATTTCCACTAATCCTATGATTTCTGACAGTCTTACTTTTGAAGAATATCTGTTAGTTTTTCAGCATCAGATTTCGCGAGGTTCTCAACAGTCTCAAGCTCCTAAAGATCCTCGTTTCCATCACTATGATGTTGTTGGTAATCCAGTGTATGTATATCTGCACCATTATTATGAGCATGGGAATCCAGTTTATTTTCCTCCTATTGATCCTTATCAGGCCGTTTATGATCCTTATCAGTTTGTTACTCATTTGGGACATACCTTACCTGTGAAACCCTCTGGCTTACAAGGACAACCCTCTCAGGGACAACCTTTCGCTTAGTAGGGCCCTGATTTTGGTCCATAGGGACAACCGTACGGTCCACAAGGCCAACCCTTACAAGGACAACCTTTGGTCCAACATGGAAAACCCTCTGGTATCTCAAGTCAACCTTTGATTCAACCCAGATCATATTTTGTTCTTAGGGGGAAAGTTTATCCACCGCAAGGACAACTTGTTGCACCTCAATCACAACCACACATTCAGTATGGCCTAACTATTGTGCAACTGGGGCAATCCTACTGTCCTTCTCTGGGTAAACCTGGTCATCAGGGACAGCCTAGACTGTCTCAACCATCAGGCCAACCTTTACCACAAGGTCAACTTGGTGGCCCTCAACAACCATTTCAACAGCCTATTCAACCAGCTCAGCAGCCATTGCAACCTACCCACCAGCAAATTCCTTTGTTTCCATAGTCGGTTTTACATGTTTACCCTACTCAGCAACTTGCTCAACCTGCTCTGCAAGGTCAACCTGCGCAACCACAGGGCTCTTATTACCATCAATCTTCATATCAACTGGTATATAGCACACCCCAGATTCTGTACCCTCAAAATCAACTATTATATAGTGCACCTCAGATTCCTTACCATCATAATCAACCTGTGTATCAACAACCTTAAAATAAACCTGTGTATATGCAACCTCAAATTCATGCTTACATTCCATAGCAAAATCCTTATGCTACCCAGAAAGGACCTCAGTGGTCTACTTCGACTCAATATCCTGGTCCTCAACCCCAGTGTCAACCGAATTATCTTGCTTCTAATCCCTATGATCTGAATCCTTCGGGAAAGAATGTATGGGGAAAGAATCCCACTCGGACTAGGTGGAATGTACACACAGGTCCTTATCAAATGCCTCTGATGAATTTTAATACTCAATTACCATTTCTTGCTACGTTGGAACTACCTGATGTGTCGAAGTTGACAAATGATCCTATTCTTCATAATCCATATTAGCCTCCAATTCCGACCAAGATTCTTGGTGATTGTCCTAAATTTGAGGGTAAACCTGGTGAAGACCCCCAAACGCATGTTATGACATACCACTTGTGGTGTTCTTATCATTCTTGGGTTGCTGATTCTATTCATCTCTGTCTTTTCTAGCGAACTCTTACTGGTGCCACTACAAAGTGGTACATTGAGCTGTCTCGTGGAGTTTTCCAAGATTTCAATTCTTTAGCCATGGCGTTCCTTACAAATTTTCAGTTACCGATCCACTATGAGACCAGGAAACATCTCCTCACTCATTGAAATAGGATCGAGCTACTCATATCTCGAATCATATTCATGAGTGGCGGTGTCGTTGTCGCATGATCAAATTTGAGATACCTGATTTGCTTCTAACTCATTGGTTCACTACCTCCTTTGTCAATCAGATTTCCAAAGACATAGCTATGGGGGCATGTGTAACCGAGGAACAAGCCATTGATTACGCCCAGTACCTTGATCGTGTGTACTCTCAATATGGCGCATTGTATGACATATTGCCTGATGCTCCTCGACTAGGAACTTCTAAACCACCAACGACTCCATCCGTTGATGGTATTATTGGTTTTGTATCGCAGACTTCTCAGAATTCTCCTTCATCCAACTCTAGGAAGCAGAAGTATACTTCTTCCAATAATGTATCTTCTTAATCAACTTTGAATTCTAGAAAACCCGCAGAAGTGAATCCTGTTTAGGCTAATCCTATAGATAGTGCTTCCAAATGTAAGAATAAGGGTAAAGGTAAGGCCAAAGTCGATACCTCGAAATAGGATTCTCCTAAACCTCGTTCTATTGATAGTTCTCAACGCAAACCGAAGTATCCTTGTTTGATTTGTGATGATGAGCACTTCACCAAGGACTGTCCTCAACGGTTTGAAGTGAGTCAATTGCTCAAAGGCACACAAGGAGCTCCGGCCGTTCTTAAAGAGCCTTTCCCTCAACAGACCCAGATGGTAGAGCACCCTCAGTCTTCTGCCCCATCTCGCTCACAAGTGTTTATGATGACTCGTTTTGCACCCGTTTCTATTTCTACTTGATCGAAAGATTATTCTGGTTCACGTCAGGCAGCGAGGAAGGAGATCGTTGATGGTCCTCCTCCTCCTCCACCTGCTTTTGGCTCTCTTGAAATTGAATGGCCTAGAACTGAATTCATTGTTCAACCACCTTCGAAAGGCATACTTTGTAAGTCTTCGTATAATCCTAATGCCCGTGCTACTTATAATTATAGTATTTTTGAGGATTTGGCTCTGGCACCATCCACAATGTTTTCGTTAGAAGTGCTTCAGAGTTTGCCATCACAACAGAAGGCTTTTCTATCTGTGATAGGTGGGGTTGATCCTGCTGACACTAGCCTTCTTGCGTTTGATTTAGAGAATTTCATCCCCCGACTCTACACCAAATTGCGCTTATCATTCAAGTTGGTATTAATGGTTTGACTATTCACCGGGCCGTCTTGGACGAGGGTGCATCCACCTATGTTATGTCATCTACTTGTTGGAAAGCCATTAGTTCTCTAGCTCTCATTTCTTCACCCAATTCCCTTGAAGCATTTGATGGAAGAGAATCTAAACCTCTTGGTGTTCTCTCTAGTTTACTGATTACATTGGAAGGGAAGACAGTCAACATCGAGGTTGAAGTCGTTGATGCTAAACTCAATTATAATCTTCTCCTCGAACGTAGTTGGACTCAGGCCATGCTATGCATTTCGTCCACTCTTTTTTTTTGAAGCTCCTGCACGAAGGAAAGATTGTTACTATTGATCAGTTGTCTTTCTTCACTTCCTCTTCCGAGAAAAACGTTCCATACATGGATAAGATTCCTACTCCCTACAAGAGCGTTGGGTTGGGTCTTTTCAAGGACCCTATCCTCATGGGTATTTTTCCCCTTCCACCACCGAATACTGTTCAGGTCAATAGGATTTCTCGCACTGATGACCCTTGTGTTATCCCTTCTCCTGAACAGATCGATTCATTCAGAGATTCGATGCCGTTGAGTCTGACTGAAATTGATTACTGTGAACTCATTGCTGCATCAGATACTCTGTCCTTTGATTATGCTCCTTCAAGTGTGACCCTTGACATATATTCTCAATCCCCTTGGCTTGGTGCTTTTGATTCGTTGGATCCTTTGAAAGAAGTGTTTCCTTCCGATGAGGCTGTCGTGGAAACCCTGTCTCTCGATGATCTACCGTGGGATGATGGTCATCATCGCTCCTCATTTCTACCAAGTCTTGGGGCCATGTCTACCTGTCTTAAGTGTTTTGCCTCTCAGGTTCCTTTTCCTCCGCTTCAAACACCCGTTCATGTCCATGATTTTTTTTTTGAAGGAAACTTGAGTAACATTACTCAGACGATGCCTATCGACATTTCCATTAAACCAGGAATCGTCGAGAACATCCATATTGGGGTTACTTGTTCTTCTGATGAAGTGCAAGTCTATACTAGCCTATTTCACTAATTCCGTGATGTCTTTGCATGGTCCTACAAAGAAATGCCTGGCATTGATCCTAGCATTGTGGTACATGAAATTCCTACTTACCCTGGCTCGAAATCTGTTCGTCACCGTCTTCATCCGATGCATCCTAGGAAAGTTGTTGCCGTTAAGGCCGAAGTGGAAAAGCTTCTCAAAGCTGGTTTCATTTATCTGATTCCATTGACACAATGGGTCTCTAATATTGTTCCTGTAGATAAGAAACAAGGCATTATTCGTGTATGTTTTGAATATCATGATATCAATCGAGCTTGTCCTAAGGATAATTATCCTACTCCCTTCATCGATCAAATCATAGAGGATTGTGCCGGGAGCGAGATTTTTTCCCTTATGGATGGTTTTTTGGGTTATAATCAGATCAATATTCTCTTGATTGATCAAAATAAGACTTCCTTCATCTGTCCTTGGGGCACCTTTGCATATAAGAAGCTTCCTTTTACTTTGAAGAATGCTGGAGCCACATTTCAGCGCGCGATGTCTTATGCCTTTCATGATATTCGCCACATCGTTCAACCTTATCTGGATGACCTTCTGGCTCATTCATCTAAGCATAGAGATCATCCTTACCATCTTTGTCAGATTTTTCTTCATTGTAGACACTATAACATTTGGCTTAATCTGCACAAATGTGTCTTCTGCATCGATTTCGGTAGACTCTTAGGGTTTATCATTTCTAAAGATGGGATTCGCCTAGATCCTCTCAAGGTTGAAGATATTATAAATCTCCCCTCTCCTTCCTCATTACGTTAGTTGCAGATTTTACAAGGGAAAGCTAATGTTCTATGTTGTTTTATACCTAACTATTTCGAACTAGCTAAAGGATTCACACGATTGTTAAAGTAGGTCGTTCCTTTTTATTGGGATGACATCACTTAGAAATATTTTGATGCATTGAAAACATTGTTGGTAAATGCTCCTCTCCTCTGCCCTCCAAATTATCATCGTGATTTTTCCCTTTATTTAGTTGTTGCATTCAACAGGATTGCCATGGTTTTGGTACAGGAAGATGATGACGGTCATGAGCATGTTATTTATTACTTGTCTAGTAACCTTCTCGATACCAAAGCATGTTATGCTCATGTCGAGAAGTTAGAAATGGCTGTTGTTCAAGCTGTTCAACTTTTTCATCATTATATTATTTTACGTACAGTGACGGTGATTTCTGAATGCAACCCCATGACCTACATATTGTCTCAATAATTGCTAGGGGGCAGATACTCAAAATGGATTGTTATCCTCCAAGAGTTTGATTTGGAATTTACTACTGCCAAGTCTAAGAAATCATTGGTCTTTGTTGATTTACTGTGTTCTCTCCCTTTTGACTCTACTCCTCCTCATTTTGAGGAATCCTTTCCAGACGATTCACTTTTCTTGATCAGCACCCTCGATCCTTGGTATGGTAATATCATCTTTTATCTCCAAAATTCATCTTTTAGATCTGATTTGATGAAGGATTCCCATCGATTCATCCGCCATCAGTCACAACCTTATCATATAGTTGGAGATACTCTTTATCGTGTTGGAGTTGATTCCATACTTCGGCGATGCTTGACTCTCGAGGAATCTAAGAAAGCCCTAAATGATTGTCACAGTGGTGCCTGTGGTGGTCACATGTTTGGTTATGCTACTGCACAGAAGATTCTTCGTGCTGGTTATTTTTGGCCTTCTATTTTCAAAGACTGTATTGTCGTCGTTCATAAATGCCATGATTTCTAGATTTATCAATGCAATTTGTGTGTGCCACCCGTTCCTCTTCATCCCGTCATTACCATTGGTCCCTTTGCGAAATGGGGCATTTATTTTATGACGTGTAACCCTCACTCGGCTAGGGGGCATGCTTATATTATTGTAGCCATGGACTACTTCACCAAATGGGTCGAAGGAATGCCTACACTTGCCGTTGACAGTAAGATAGTTGCTCAGTTCATCTTCAATCACATTATTGCTAGGTTTGGTGTCCCTCAAGCCATCGTTACCAATCATGGTTCCCATTTTTGACATTATATGGTGGCGGAGTTGACTTCTAAGTTGGGTCTACGTCACAACTGATCAACACCATACTACCCTCAAGCCAATGGTCAGTTTGAAGCTTTAAACAAGGTTCTTGTCACAATGCTTCAATGTACGGTTGGGATCCACAAAGAAAATTGGCATCTCATGTTATTTTCGGCTCTTTAGGCATACCAAACCTCAGTTAAGAATGCAATCGAGTTCACTCCTTTCTAGTTGGTTTATGGCCTGGAAGCTACTCTCTCGATTGAATGTGAAATACCTTCACTCAAGTTGGTTGTTGAATTACTGTCGAATACTTCACCAGAAGAAGAGTGTCTAATTTATTTAGAAAAGCTGGATGAAACTTGCCGCTTTGCTGCTCTCATTATTCAAGCACAGAAAAAGTGGGTCAAAGCTCATTTTGATCAGTCGGTTTCCCCTCATTCTTTCATCGAAGGAGATCTCATCCTCTTGTATGACCAAGCTCATGATAAGCTGGGGGTAGGAAAATTTCAACCTATGTGGCATGGGCCCTACATTGTTAAACTTGTGTTGCAGAATGGGGCCTATGAGCTAATTGATTATGAAGGTCATCCTCTTGAACAACCCAGAAATGGGTTGTATCTCAAAAAATATTATGCATGAATCATTCATGCGTAATAGGTGTAAATAGGTGTTGTTTTCATTTTTTTACATGTTTCTGGTTTGGTGTGCTTTGTAAGCATTTTCCTACTTATTGGGTCTTTCTTATTGTGCAGATGTCTATTACTCCTTATGTCGGTTTCACGGATGGTGCTTCCCGCAGTACTAGGAATTTGTCGTCGGCAGTTTGGGTAATTTATGATCCTGCTGGTGAGTTGATAGATCTGCAAGGTATTTGTCTAGGACAAGCTATAAACAATGTCGCTGAATATAGCGTTGTCGTTAAGCTATTAATGGAGGTGATCAACCTCAGCATATGCCCATTTATTGTAAATCTAGATTCACAAATTTTTTTTCTACAACTCAATAGTCATTATTCAGTTAGAAATTTGTACATTATGAGATTTTATTTACGTATTCGTTTGTTGGAAAGACATTTTGATTTTATTACCTATCAAAATATTCCTAGACAAATGAATACATTAACTGATATAGTGGCTAACATTGTATTAGATAGACATTTGCGTAATTTGTAAAAGAATCATCATATGTAAAAGATCCATGTAGGAAAACAGATGTATATATATATATATATATATATATATATATATATCACATGTTTTAAGCCCTGTGCATCATAACTTCAAAAAATATATGTATGTTTTTGTTACATCCCTAGACATCATGTCTCTCTAAAACCTAGGTGTCTAATCAGCATCGTGCTCATGATAACATGTCACTGCCCTTACAAGCCACTTAGTAAGAGGTGAATTTGGCTGTGCACCCCTATGGTATGTCTCTAGTAGGCGCGAGGAACATCGTCAAAATGTGCATATTCTGGGACTCCTAGTGTGATTCCCTCCATATTGCACACTATCTCATCTTCCTTGCCGCCCTCACCTTGAGTGTCAAAATCGTGAGGGATTCACCTCGTTATCAGTGACATGGAAATAGTTCCCTCTGGCCCAACATCTAAAATCACATGGATTTTATGTCAGAACACACATAAATAAAAAAATCATAATACTCATAAAACTTAAAAAATGAGTCTCACCCAAATCTTCATCCCAATCCTCTCCCTCCAAGAGTGGGAGGTCTGGATCATCAGTGAAATATGTACTAGGGTAGGGCCAGTCCTTGATGACAATCAATTGTCAGCGGAGCCAATCCAAAAATTCTAGTCTCCAGGACATCTGTTGACTGCCCCCTACCCTTGGCATCAGAGCTGCCCATCAGGCCATCCATGGTTCTCTCACAGGTGGTGTCAAGGGTATAACCTCCTGTCGCAGAAAAATGGGTAGTCATTCCAAGAAGAATGATACCAGAATAGATCCATAACCAAATTTTTTCAATTTGGACTTCTTGCATTTTGTTAGCTAGTGCTTCATGTTTATTGTCACGGACTCTGCTTAGTTGTAGATGGTCGGTGCCAAGAAGTCTACAGCAGGAAGAAATTGTGTCTTTATTGCTTCGTGCAATGCTTGTGACCCTGCATCTCATGTGATGGTATGTAGCACCACTCCTAGTGTCAAATCTGGGATAGTTTGAATATCAAATTTCTCGCTACCTGATCCCTTCCATGCTCCTAGACATACCCTATCTATCACCATGGACATGTTTTCCATGCAAGGCCAGGTGCCAGTTAGGATTGGTGTTACTCCCCTCTACGATAATCATGTGATGAAATACACCTCAAAAACTTCAATCTCAAGTTCTTGATCCTAAAGGATGAACTTCTCTTGATTTTCATCCCATATGCTGACTAGGTACTGTAATAACTCTAGTTGGGCTCAGAGACATGGCGTTAAGAAGATTTTTTTCAGGCCACAGTTTCTGAGAGCTTCCATGACTCCCTCATTTTCCATCACCAACTCATCTTCTTCACTATGTTCCCTTTCTTTCCATTCGATAACCATTTTTCCTTTTTCTACCTGCAAACGCATTCATATGGGTGGTATTAGTAAATTTTGAACCTTAAATTTGTAAATTATTAGGGAATTTGATCAGCATTTTTCCTAGAAATGTTTTGCACTATTGGCGCGAATGTTTCTTAAACAGTCGTGCCAATGGGCACACCCTAGTGTAAAAAATTCGGCGGTTGGCACGACTTCGTGCTCGAAACCCGCGCCTACTGCCATGCCCTAATTTTTGCATTTCCTCCCCTAAAATTCAAAATTAGAAATTAGAAATCAGAAATTGTAGAATATAAGGAATGAATTAAAATGATTAGAGGGATCTCGGCTCTTACCTGGAGCTGACGAATTTACGATTGGTTTTCCGGATTGGTCACTATCGTCGCCACAAGATTGCACAATGAAATGGGTAGTTATTGCTCCACAAGAGGTAAAAAGTGAAAAGTAATTATTTTTAACATTTTTTTCATTTTATAATTTTTTCACAACCCCAATTAGGTTTTAGGACATGTTTTTCAATTATTTTATCATATTATTTTCGAGAAATGGGTTTTACACATGTCTCTTGTGCAACGACAGGTTTTTCATGCGACAATGATGAAGTAACGAATTATATTTTATACCTTTTCGGACTCAGTAAAAACACGAAGACATCACTACTGGAGTCATCTTTTAGCTCTTTTTTTACTCTCTAAAATTGAAAATATTGTCGAGACTCTTATCGTTTTGAACTCGTTAAATGGTTGTGAAACGATATCTACCTAGTATACGCTTAACCCTTTTTCGGGTTGGGATGGATTATTTATGAAAAAGGAATACCTTAGCCTATCGCAACTAAGAGGTTCTCTTAGACGTAGTTTTCTACCTTTTCAGATCTGTGAGACTACCTACAAAAAGGGACTGCTGGAGTTTTCTTTTCTGCCTTCTTTTCAAAAGTCTCTCTAAACATGAAAAGATGCCGAGTTCTCCCTTTGTCAGACTCGTTAAACCCTGATGACATCGGATTTCATCGCCATGATGTTATTCGAGTTCCTCCTTCATAGGGCTCGTTAAATGTACTAGGTTGGATTTGTTCGAAGGACAAACTTACAGTGCAAGCATATGCTATCCCCTTCAAGCTTGTTTTAAAAAATAATTGTGGTACTCGCCAGAAATGGTGGGGGAAAATGAAACCAAGTTTTAGTTGTGTTGGCAGTATGTCGCTCTTGAACATGGAACTTGTCTGCATTCGTGTTGGGTTGGGGACATCTCATTTCGTCATTTTTTCCTCCATGGGTTTGGATAATCTCTTTTGACCTCTCATCTACTCTTTGCCACATCATTATGACCTTAGATCCTTTGATGTCAAATACTGCCAAATCCAGTGTCGTGTCACTGATATATTCAAGAGAAGTTTTCCTCTACAGTTGTCAACCTTCCTTTGATTTCCTGTTGGTCCTAATTCACTTTCATTCTATTCCTCTGTCTCATGTTGATGATGTGGGAAACATTATGTCCCTCCTTCGACCAAGTCAGTTCCTGTCGACTTCAGCTCATTATCCAGGAATTTGATCTAGAGACACCCTTTTGGTACCTTGGAGCCTGCATGCCTCAATGGCGGTTTTTTTGCATTCGACACAAGGTTCACATCATTGGCCTTTGATTGTGTTATTCTGTGGATGTTCGACGTCAGATCATTTTTCACATTTTGTAGATTGTACCTTTTTTACCTTGAGGGACATCATCATCATTGGTGGTTTCTCTCACTTTTGTTAACAACTTTCATCATTAGCTGGTAATCAGACGATTTTCTTTCATGTTCGACTTCAGCTCATATATTCCTATGCTCGAAATTGTACTTTTTCGGGTCAAGATGGAGTGCAAGACCCCAAGTTTTTTCTGATAAAATTTAGGCTGTGGACTTTTGTGGATTATTATGACTTATTTCATGACTCTTTCGATTGGATTGTTGTGACCATACCTGAGTCTATTTACTAATCCTTACTGCTGGATGGTTGCATCCATACCTCAGATCTCAGTTTTTATATACTCTATTATAGATGGTTGCGCCCATGCCACATGATTCAGGTATCACAGATATCAGTTTTATTTTTAATTGCAAGCCTTCCAAAAGCGGTGTTTGATTCGAACACATTCTCATAAAGCATTTCATCCCTCCCTATCCCTCGGACTTCATGCTTTAGGGGGAATCTCTTACGTAGCATTTTTTCACTGTCCCTGCAATCCCCAACTCGCACATTGGAGGATTGTTTTTGTGACCAATAAGTAGTTTCATGCCTCGCAAATACCATCCTTGCATCCCTTTTGATGAAAGTAACATTCTTCTTGTTGACATTTCCCTGATAAGAGTTGTAAAAATCCCTATTTTTGCCTTGGCGCGAGTAGCTAGTTACACCCTCGTGCCGACCAAGAAATTTAACACTGAGCCCGCGCCTGTTAGCGCTTTGTGCCAGTTAGACACCTGTGCCAAGATGTTTATGGAATGTTTTTCAAAAATAGAAGTGGAGGTTACATTCCAACCACCTCGAGGATGAGTCATTGGGAGTGGTTGAACTGAAACAACCATAGACTCCTTCCTTTAGTTAGTAGTTTCCACCTTCCTTGGAACTCTCCTAAAGGATAGGATTCCCATCAACCTTTGTAGGGATCCCAACCTCCTCCTCTTCCTCTATAAAAGAAACTATCTCTCTTAGTAGAAGCTAGTTGAACTGGGAGAATTATACATACTATAGCTAAGATACTAGAGAAGATAGAATAAGAAGGAATTATGTTGAGGAATCTTGAGTAGATGACTTCTAAGAGAGCTTGATTCCATGACTTCATCTTGTCCCAATTCCCTGATGAAAATTTGAGATGCGCTTCGCCTGAGCTGGATGAGACTGCGAAGTCAAAGCATCGGTTGTACTCTTCCCTCTATTCATTTATATACATGACTAATGTTTGGTTCCACTATTGTGTTATGATGTTTATTTGATGTGATATGTTTATCCGTCTTTGAATAGCTAATAGTTGTGAATGAAACTATTATGTCGTATGTTGTTCTTGTTATTTGTCTTATGTGCAGGTATCTGAACGTGACAGCGAACAGATTGCGATTTGCCAAGGCAAGAGCGAGAGGCCACTAATCTTTCTGCAATGACAACAACGTTGGATTCAAGGTAGGTCAATCTACCATGTCTTTTGTTCATTCATTAACTAGGAAGCAACACTTTAGCGTGTCCTTTTGTTACTAGACCCACCCTAGGGATAGAGGGATCGTCTCTCTCCGTAGAGAGGATTTACCTTCATAATAGTTGTCATGATCTTTGATTGTTTTGTACAGAAAAAATATTCCACATTTTCATGATCTTTTCCTGAATTTAAGCATCTGCAAAAAAATATAATGTTTCTTATCATATCAGAACTTCCTTCAAAAAAGATAATATTTCTTATCATATCAAAATTTAAGCCTCTACAAAAAAGATAATATTTCTTATCATAATATTTCTTGAACTTCCTTCATGATATATATGGTTGCTCACAAAAAAGATAATATTTTTGAACTTCCTTCATGATATCTATGGTTTCTCACCTTCGTTCAATATTGGATAAAAGGTCATGGTCTTACCTTAATTTATATTCTAATTCCCTTTCCTAACTTTGATTTTCCTTTTGACCTTTGAGATAAACCCAATCATTAAATATGATAGTCATCCCTTCTAGGGAACTTAGTATGGGTTGCTTAGGGGTTTCCAAACCTTATGATGATGTGAGGTGGTGTTTCAAACATGGGAGTAACTTCTATTTGCATGTGATACTCACGGGCCATGGTTTCTTTTGTGGGTTATAGATGGTTTAGTTCTACCTCCTAAGATAAAATTTCTAAAAAAATTCCCTTTATTCCTTAAAGTCAAAATATATCTATACTAAGGATTACTCTTTATACGTATTTCTACCATATAAATTCTAACGATAATTAATCACATATGTGTTAAAGTAGAATATGAAATAAGCCCTTTTTACACTTGGCTTGGCTCTTAGGTACATATATGGGTGGGTTTGGGAATGTGGTTCACATGAAAAGTAATAGGGATGGATTTAGTGGAAACCTTTTATAAGATCAGGACTCAAACAATGAAAGAGAGAAAAAACCTTTTATATTCAATGTAAAACACGTGCATTAACATATAATTGTGATATTTTCCCTTCTTTCCAACTTAGTCCATCCTTCTAGAAAAATCCCTTTTAATGAAGCAGATATATCCATAGTGATCCACTGATATTTGTTCACCAACAACTATTCCATTTTGGACTTATATATTTGAAAACTATGCTCATTGAATTTATGCATCTATATCTTTAAATTACTCAACTATTTTATTACACCATAGGAATTATTTCGATATATCTCCCATTTTAATGGGGTCTATCACATTTCAAGAAAAATACATTAGCCATAAAAGTTTCCCATTGAAACCAAAAGTGATTTGATACAAAACATAGGTTTTAACCTTTTATAGTTGATTGTTTCAAATATATTTTTAATAAAATTGAAAAATGTTCAATGTAAAAAACATGCACATTGACATATAATTGTGATATTTTCCCTTCTTTCCAACTTAGTGGACATCCTTCTAGAAAAATCCCTTTTAATGAAGCAGATATATCCATAGTGATCCACTGATATTTGTTCACAAACAACTATTCCATTTTGGACTTTTATATCTCAAAACTGTGCTTATTGAATTTATGCATCTACACTTTTAAACTACTTCAAACCACTTTATTACACCATAGGAATCATTTCCATATATCTCCCATTTTAATGGGGTGTATCACATTTTGAGAAAAACACATTAGCCATAAAAGTTTCCCATTGAAACCAAAAGTGATTTGATACAAAACATAGGTTTTAACCTTATATAGTTTAATTGTTTCAAATAGATTTTTAATAAAATGAAAAATATTCAATGTAAACACATAGTATTTAGAAACAAAAAATAATTTGATACAAAGCATAGGTTTTAAACTTATATAGTTAATTGTTTTGAAAATAGATTCTTAATAAAATGAAAAATATTCAATGTAAAACACATGCACATTAACATATAATTGTGATATTTTCGCTTCTTTCCAACTAGTCCATCCTTCTAGAAATATCCCTTTTAATGAAGCAAATATATCCATAGTGACCCACTAAAAATTTTTCACCAACAAATATTCCATTTTGGACTTATACATCTCAAAACTATGCTCATTGAATTTATGCATCTATATCTTTAAACTACTTGAAACTATTTTATTTCACCATAGAAATCATTTTGATATGTCTCCCATTTTAATGGGGTGTATCACATTTCAAGAAAAAACACATTAGCCATAAAAGTTTCCCATTGAAACCAAAAGTGATTTGATACAAAACATAGGTTTTAACCTTATATAGGTAACTGTTTCAAATAGATTCTTGATTTAAAATGAAAAATATTCAATGTAAAACACATGCATTAACATATCATTGTGATATTTTCCCTTCTTTCCAACTTAGTGGACATCCTTCTAGAAAAATCCCTTTTAATGAAGTAGATATATCCATAGTGATCCACTGATATTTTTTCACAAACAACTCTTCCATTTTAGACTTATATATCTCAAAACTATGCTCATTGAATCTATGCATCTATATTTTTAAATTACTTGAAACTACTTTATTACACCATAGGAATAATTTTGATATATCTCCCATTTTAATGGGGTGTATCACATTTTGAGAAAAAAACATTAGCCATAAAACACATGCATTCTTATACACCCTTATGTCTACGTAAAGTAGTGTGAGTGATTCCATGGGTCCTCTACACCCTTCATAGGGTATAATTGGGATAGGTAATGTTAACTTCTACAAGTTCTATAGGCAGAGTCTATAAAGGGCCAGGTAGCCTCTGAATCTCATCTTTCTCAAAGGTGACCAATCCAGTAAATTCCCCTATGGTCAATCTTTGTAACAAATCTAAATAGAAGTTCTTCATTTTAATATCCATAAACCTCAACCACTTTAAGGAAAACTGTGTACAAGTGTCATTTCTCCCATAAATTCTTAGGAAAACTTTTCTAAAGCATTTACATGTCATGTTGGCTTTCTCCCATTAACTTTAAAGCATGTTTTTTGTAAGTCCATAAAATAATTTTGCAAAGCATGTAAATGTCATTTCTCTCAAGCTTTAAGGCCTAAAAATTGAACCTAAAGTGGTTGAACTCTCATATAATTTTGAAATTCCATAGGATTTTAGTCTGTCTGTTGAGTTTTAACTTCTACAAGTTCTAAAGGCAGAGTCTATAAAGGGCCAAGTAGCCTCTGGATCTCATATTTTCTCAAAGGTGGCATATCCAGTAAATGCCCTTGCAGTCAATCTCTGTAACAGATCTTTAAATAGAAGTTCTTCATTTTAATATCCATAAACTTCAACCACTTTAAGGAAAACTGTGTACATGTGTCATTTCTCCCATAAATTCTTAGGAAATTTTTTTAAAGCATGTACATGTCATGTTGGCTTTCTCCCATTAACTTTAAATCATGTTTTTTGTAAGTGCATAAAATAATTTTGCAAAGCATGTAAATGTCATTTATCTCAAGCTTTAAGGCCTAAAAATTGAACCTAAAGTAGGTGAACTCTCATAGAATTTTGAACTTCCATAGGATTTTAATCTACCTGTTGAGTGTTCCTAAAGGCTTTCTCCCATTAATTCTAGATGTGAATTCTACCATAAAATTTTTAAGTCAAACTTTAAGATAAAGCATGCACATGTCATTTATCTCATGATCATGTGTCATTTCTCCCATGCATTTGCAATAAATTTCAATTTAGTATATATTTTTATTGAATTTTTTTTTTTTAAAGGGATAAGAAAACCACTAAATATGGTTGAAAAATGAAAATTATGCATAGAATTTCCTTGCTATCCCAATCCAGGGAAAGCAGTGATTACATATGTACTTTCCAATATGGCGACTAACACAGTCGTCCAAAGGAAAATGAATATACTAGGAAGAACAACAAATAATGAGGCATATTATATTGGAGTGATAGAAGGCTTGGAAACAGCTATGGAGTATGGATCAAATGGAATTATAGTTTTCACCAATTCTGAACTTGTGTGCAACCAAATGAATGGTGTGTACCAAGTTAAGAAGGAGAGGCTAAAAGAACTACATGGAATAGCAAACAATATTGTTATCCAATTTCAATATTTTGGTATAAGACATTGTTCAAATGTGAATAAGATGTCTATTGATCTAGTGCGTGGGCAATGCCAAATCAGAATTCATCTATCAAAGATGAATTAACAGATGAATTAGAATTATGCGGGGCAATGTCAATGCAAGGTTCATCTCTCAAAGATGAACTAGTTTTGAGACACTCTTCCTCAAAAATTCAAGATTCATCTCTCAAAGATGAATTAGTTTTGAGACGCTCTTCTTAAAAAATTCAATATTCATCTCTCAAAGATTAATTAGTATTGAGACTCTCTCCTTCAAAATTTATTGAGGGACAATGTAACATATCTTGTATATGTATGTGTTTTGTACTTATAAATGCGTCTTTTTTAATGACCATGTGCTTTTTTCAATAATATACCAAGTGTGCTCCCACCACACCATGTAAAGCGCAACTTGGTGAACTTCACATTTGCAACAAGTGGTGAACTTCACATTTTTATAAAATTAAAATGCGGGGACTTCAACAATTTTTTGTTTAAATAGAGTTTCACTTCTTTTTTAATGACAATGTGTTTTTTTCAATTTTATACCAAGTGTGCTCCCACCATGTAAAGTGTAATTTGGTGAAATTATCATTTTTATAACCTTTTTTTTTTGCTTAAATTGAGTTTCACACATCAATTAGTGCATAGTAGTTTCACCAATTGAATAAAATTTAAAAATGGAAATCATATCATATTCAAAGAGATAGAAAAGTTAAATATTGCATTTAAGCATTTCACTAGTTGAATAAAATTTAGAAAGGAAAAATCTGAAATAGAATCTTATTCACAGGATAGAGTGGTTAAATTTATTCTCCATATAATAACTCAAGGCAATATTCTTTTGACAAAGTCACTCATCCAAAGTGTAGATTTAGGTGATTGCTAATGTCATCAATTTACCAATTTATAAATCAACAAGGCTTCCTAGTTGAGTGCATTAATGACATTGACCCCAATTCAACAAACTCATATCTACTTCTTATCTTTCCAATCAAAATTAAAGGGATTTATATGGGAAAGAGAGACAGAACATATAGCCCATCAACTACTTTTTAGAGGTCAATGAAGGTATCTAGTGAAATGGAAAAGGTTAGAGAAGGCTCAACCAATAGGAGTTTTCATCATGTGGGAAAATGTTTGGAACACTTGATTGTACTTGAAAGTAAACTTAAAATTGTTTTTGATCTCTGCATACTCTTGTTTGAGTGAAAAATTTTCCAATGGGAAGAACATAGCTTTTCAATACAACTAACCATATCAATTGAGCTCTATTTGAAAAAAGAGTAAAGAAAAGCTAACATGCCAACAAAATAACATTCTTGGTTGTCATTTTTTATTGGAATAGCTAAATCATATTAAGGATTCTCCATCCAAAAACAATTTCAATGAAGAGAATAATAAGAATCGAAAATTTTCTAAAAAGAATTATTGCATCTTTATTCTTTTTAAGAGTAATTTAAGAATTTTTTTTAGAATCTTTTGGATTTTTATTATTCTCTTCATTGAAATTGATTTTGGATGGAGAATCATTAATATGATTTAGCTATTCCAATAAAAACTAACAACCAAGGATGTTATTTTGTTGGCATGTTAGCTTTTCTTTACTCTTTTTTCAAATAGAGCTCAATTGATATGGTTAGTTGGATTGAAAAGCTATGTTCTTCCCATTGGAAATTTTTTCACTTAAACAAGAGTATGTAGAGATCAAAAACAATCTTAAGATTACTTTCAAGTACAATCAAGTGTTCCAAACATTTTCCCACATGATGAAAACTCCCTCATTTCATAATCATTGACCTCTAAAAGTGATGTACCTCTTCTGCCTCTCTTCCATATAAATCCTTTAATTTTGTTGGATATATAAGTAGATATATTTTGTGAGGTGAAGTCAATGCCACCATTAATGCACTCAACTAGGTAGCCTTGTTTATTTATAAATTGGTAAATTGATGACATTAGTAATCACCTAAATCTACACTTTGGATGAGTGACTTTGTCAAAAGAATATTGCCTTGAGTTATTATATGGAGAAGAAATTTAACCTTTCTATCCTGTGAATAAGATTCTATTTTAGATTTTTCCTTTTTGAATTTTATTCAACTAGTGAAATGCTTATGCAATATTTAACCTTTCTATCTCTTTGAATATGATATGATTTCGCTTTTTAAATTTTATTCAATTGATGAAACTACTATGCAATGCTAGAGAGTAGTGATTTAGTAGATTTAATGCTTTGGTTCTTCCCTTCCAACAATTGAGCCAATGATGAAGTTTCTTATTTCTCCATTTCTCACGGGATTGGTGTGGATGACCCACTAACCAATCGTATTTTCTAGTCTTGGATTGGAAGGATTATCTCTCTCCTGGCATCGTAAGGGATATATTAATATAGATGTATACTGACTTAAATTAAAAATTTTAATTTTAGGTTTCTATAGAGGATTTATTTTCTCCATGGACTCTAGCTATGGAGATAGGAACATCCACAACATTTCAACCATTTGAAAAAGTTTTCTATTTTTTTTAATATTATTGAAAATAAGTTTATATATATATATATATATATATATATATATATATATATATATATATATATATATATATATATATATATATATATATATATATGTGCATTTTCATTTGAATTTTTTTAATATATATGGGGGAGGTTGTAGTTGACGAGCAACAAATGGAGAGGGAACCTCATGAGGTATGGCATGATTATTTTTTATTTTTTATTTTTTATATGTATTTTGTTTTTTACATGAAGTTCTATATATTCTCACTCAATTTTAAAACATAAAATTTTAATGTTTGTACGTGTATTGTGTATAGGTTCCCCATGCTTCACATGATAGCTCGTGGATTGAGACTTTGTTGGGAAAGACACTACATCCATCTGTATTTTATGGATGATTTCTAGATTTGATTGAGATTTCTAGTCTTAAATTTACTTTTTTGTATATTATCTAGATGCATTCATTTATATAACTTGATACTTGATACATGCGAGATCTACAAAATTTGGACATAATTTATGTGAACTACATTTGGATAGTTGAACTACTAGTAATGTTGTGATCTATAAATTAATGATTTTCTTTTGAACTACATTTGGCATGTGAAGTAATGTTGTGTTATAATTTGTTTTGTTTTTAAAACTTAAGTTTTGGATGGTTGAAGTAAATTTGGCATGTGAAGTAATGTTGTGTTATAATTTGTTATATATATATATATATGCATTTTCATTTGAAAATTTTTAATATATATGGGGGAGGTTGTAGCTGACGAGCAACAAATGGAGAGGGAACCTCATGAGGTATGGCATGATTTATTTATTTATTTATTTATTTTTTACATGAAGTTCTATATATTCTCACTCAATTTTAAAACATCAAATTTTAATGTTTGTATGTTTATTGTGTATAGGTTCCCCATGCTTCACAGGATAGCTCGTGGATTGACACTTTGTTGGGAAAGACACTACATCCATCTGTATTTTATGGATGATTTCTAGATTTGATTGAGATTTCTAGTCTTAAATTTACTTTTTTGTATATTATCTAGATGCATTCATATATATAACTTGATACTTGATACATGCGAGATCTACAAAATTTGGACATAATTTATGTGAACTACATTTGGATAGTTGAACTACTAGTAATGTTGTGATCTATAAATTAATGATTTTCTTTTGAACTACATTTGGCATGTGAAGTAATGTTGTGTTATAATTTGTTTTGTTTTTAAAACTTAAGTTTTGGATGGTTGAAGTAAATTTGGCATGTGAAGTAATGTTGTGTTATAATTTGTTTGGTTTTTAAAACTTAAGTTTTGGATAGTTTTCAAACTACTAGTAATGTTGTGATCTATAAATTAATGTTTTGCTTTTGATCTACATTTGGCATGTGATATAATGTTAAATGTTTTTATTGGATAGTTGAACTACAATTGGCATGGCATGTCAAGTAATGTTTTGATATAATCAAAAAGTTTTTAAAACTCAAGCTTTGGATGGTTGAAGTACATTTGGCATGTGAAGTAATGTTCTGATATAATAAAAAAAAAATTAAAACTCAAGTTTTGGATGATTGAAGTACATTTTCCATGTGAATTAATGTTGTGAAGTACTATATATATATATATATATATATATATATATATATATATATATATATATATATATATATATATATATATATATATATATATATATAAACAATCATAAGATTATAGGTCTTGTAATATGTGTTGAAAATAATCATAAAATTTTAAAAATGCAATATATAATGTACATATATATCCATTATTTTTCATCAATTCACATGTATAGAAAAACTACTTTTATTTAATTCCATTCTAGAACATATAAATCCATACAACATTTTTCATCAATGTCAATAGAATTAAACTAATTTTCATCAATGGCTATAGAATTTAGCTACTTTCAGTTAATTGCGTATTTCTAGAACATATATATTCAGTACGTGAAACATTTTTCATCAATGCACATGGGAAAAATACTTGAACAAATAATTGCATTCTAGAACACACACACACACACACACACACACACACACACACACATATATATAGATATATATATATATATATCCAATACATGCAAAAAATTTCATCAGTGCACATAGAAAATCCACTTTCAGTTAATTGCCTAGAACATATCCAACCACTGGACAAACAAATTTTGTAGTAGATTTTCTATTAGGAATAGAGATGTGGGTCAAATCCCACCAAAAGTTGGAGAAGTGCTCTGAGTCTCTTGTCTGAAAGGAATCTTTGTACAAAAATATACTGTGGATGATTTATTTACATTCCATATTTTTTACCAGAAAATCCCACAAGAAAAACTGGTCACATTCAGTCTATGTATATATCCAGTACATGCAACATTTTTCATCAATGCACATAGAAAAACTATTTTCAGTTAATTGCATTCTAGAACATATATATTCAATACATGAATCATTTTTCATCAATGCACACACACACACACACACACACACACACACACACACATACACACACATATATATATATATATATATATATATATATATATATATATATATATATATATATATTCTAAATTGTGCTAATTCTATTAAGTAATCATAATGTTACAAAACTGCCTCGGTTCAGTTGTGGGAGCCTGAAACCGGGCTTGAAGTCCATGCTCTATCAATATTACGAACTTCCCAGAGTGGGAAACCAATTCTTTTAAAAGCAGTTGCACCGCCCTTAAAAAGGGAAACCGGTGAGAGGTCCATTATGTTCAGCATAAGATAACTACAAAAATACATCACTGACATGCATCTTTTGCTGCTGTAGACAACAAAAACAAAAAACCCAGTATTTCTAGCTAAATAAACATGAATAGAAACCATACTGAGCCAGTTCATAGCAGAATTAATGTGTGTGGGCCAGAGATGGTGGCTCCTCCTCAATGCGACACCCGTAATGCTCCTCTGTGTCTTCAGCAGCTGCGCTCGGAGCTCCGTCTTTATCTGAGAGGTTTTCATCCACCTACATAGAAAGATGACCCAGGGAGGGCGAGGCAATAACAAGTGTATCGCTCAGACCAACAGGAGGCGTTGCAGCAGGGTTGGGGCGGGGGACGAAAGGAGAGGGGGGAGGGTCATGTGCCGGGGGAGCGAGAGGAGTTGACTCTTCTCACAGGGTAATAGTAATGTAAGAGGTGATGGTCAGGCGATTGAAGGCACAGTCAAATCTGAGCTCTACTCTCTGCGAGGTTTGCCGCAGATAATGGCTTCCAGAAGGGAGGGGAATAGAGGGAGGCACGCCAATATGAGGAGAGGAGGGATGATGTTCGCGGGCCAAGCCGGGAGGGCTATTGAGGTTCCGATGATGGGAGGAATCCTGAGAAAGCTGCCTATCAGTATGCTCGAGGAGGTGAGATCCATCGAAACTGGATGATGGATGATCGCTTGCAGACCTGCCACGAGTGGCACCATGACGGCACGTCATGCGTTACCTAAGCCTTGGCATTTCAGTCTCAGTGGTGGGAACAGACCAAATCCAAGCAGAAAAAGCTTGAGCAGGAGCGAGACCACGAAGAGAGCCAGGAGAGATCTGCAAGTTGAAATTGGACTGATAGAGAGCGCTATGTAAAAAATGATACCTAGGCACAATTTCTATACAGCTGAGCAGTGAGCAGCGACGGCCAGTGTGAGTGTGGGCACTGGGCACTGCGGAGGCTGCAGAACAAGAACTGCAAATAGGCTTCAAAGAACTGCAATCAGAGTTGAAACAATATGGAGAACCCGAGACAGAGTCCATAATGTGCCGACTGAGAAGACCAAGGAGGAAGAAGCGCCGGCATTGGAGAGTTAATGAACTGTGCACTTGCGAATTGAATTCAGATTTAATGGCACCACTGGGAGCCATATGGCCACCCCATGCGAAATGCCTTGGGAGCTGGCCCGGGACAGAGGTCCCATCAAATCTATTAAACATCCGCATCCAGAAATCAATGCACATATATTAAAACTACTTGAACAATTCATTTCATTTTAGAACACACACACACACACACACACACACACATATATATCCAATACATGCAACATTTTTCATCAATGCATGTATAGAAAAGCTACTTTCATTTGATCCTAGTGTGCATGTACCAAAACAATTTGTACATGTGCAAACACTTGCACAGATAACATAACAAGGTAGCTCAATTTTTAGTTGAATTCTGAAAGTTCTAAAAGATAATCCAAAGAGAATAAATTGTTGGGCAGTTCAATCAAAAAAATTCCAATGGAATGCCATCTTCAATGATCCGTTCATGATTGGATTTTGACATTTTCCATTTCTTAATTTTCATTTTTTTTTTATTGAACCTCTATCAACTTTATGCGTGTTGCACACACTAAGTGACTATGTTGACAACTTATGACATCAAGTTCATAGTATTCAAAGTAAACAAAATCCCCACTTTCATTAGTTTGTCTGAAAAAATATCCTTTCAGTATAATAGATCTTCTTTCATATGGAAACTCGTGATCATTATAGTTTTCTAATAGTTTCATTTTTCATTTAGTGCAACGCATCAAATAATACTTTATATTTTCATCGTTGTTAGCAGGTGCAATTACAACAAAAACATCTCCTGCACAATAAAAAAAACCTAACAAACTTATGTATTTAAATTTTTCTAGATCTTTATCATTTGAAAGAAATTCAAATGTTACCTTCTATAACAAGATTAGAAACTCGATCACCATTAGATGATATTGTAGTCTCCTCTGATTGCATTTCTTCAAACATTACAATGGACATTTTTCCCTTTATATTTAGCTTTGTATGTTTCTAATCTTTTACATACATTTTGTTTTCACAAATGTCATTGGATTCTGTGTTGTCTATGCAAACATGACAAAAACAGGAATATTTTCTTTTATCTAATGCAAACACATTTCTGGACAACTTTATTTTAATTGAATGCAATTTTCGAGTCCCTCTTATTGTTTCAACGTCATTTCCAATTGAGCTATCTACTTCTTCAATCCCAATATGCTAAAAAAACCTTTATATGGAAAATGAAAAGAAGAATATAAATATTATATCAAAATACAATCAAAGATAATCAATCATAGATAATTAAATTGTGATAAATGTACACTGTTTAAAAGTAGATATCCAATAAAAATTAAAATGAATGTACCTTCGCACTTCCCTTGATCAGTTAGTCTCATGGCTTAGAGCAGCGATGCACCATTGGACAACTTTTTTAGCATCCACAAGTTGGCTTGCAGAGGGATTCATTTGATATCTTTGAAGTGCTCGTTTTATGTATGCCACTGCACTATCATGTTCTTCTTTTCCATGACGAGTCTCAAAGAAATTCCAACAATGTTTAATGCAAGTTTTCTTATGAAGACAACACAACCAAAAGAATGATCGTGCAAATTTGAATTGACCTGCGTATCCATCTGACCATATCCAATGTTCATTGGATGTTATTGCACGAATTTTCAAGGAGTCATAAATCTTTCCAAAACAGTTTTGTACAAAATATGTATCACGTGTACGATCACCACTGATATAAAAGTGATATTCTTTAAGAACATGTCAAATTTCACTGCTTCGTTCTATATGATCGACGTTTTGTTCAACATGTCTATATAGAATATGGACGAGCATGGAGAATTGGTCAGAATGATAGTATTCACTCTGAATTTTTTTTTGTGGAACAAATGTGTAGTTTTCTGCAAAATCAATTACTGACAAAATGGTCCCTAGTGGAAAAAATTCACAAGATATTTTGAATTGCAAGTCTTGCCATTGCACTCTATGGGAATGCTTGGTGTATTTATAAATTTCTGCCTCAAACTTTCTAAAAAAGTCTATCACAAAAAATTCGTCTTCTCATAATTCAATTCTTTTAGCACAATTTGCACCTTGAATCGATGTATGGATATATTCATATCTTTTCCATCTCACTTTCATGTTGAACAATGATTGATCATTTATATCAATACGATATTTGTTTTGAAATTTAGTCAAATTTCCACAATCATTGTATTTTTTACTGCCAATACATTTCTTTTCGTAAAATAGTTCATTGCTTTGTCTTTTACATAGAATTTGAGATATGAAATCATGGGTAGTGGAAGGAGGAGGTGAATCATTCCAAAATGTTCTACCAAAATTAAGGAATGTGTCATAATATAACTCCAATTCCACATGATAATGACAACAACAAGTGTTACATACGGTGATAGGTTTTACATACCATGGTTTTTGTTGAAAAAAAGCATTGATTGACACATGAATTTCACGATTTTCTTCTTTGAACTTGTTGAACAACTCTATCTGAGTGGTTTCCAAGAAATATTTTTCATGTTGTTCGTAATGATTTCGTACTATTCTTCTTTGCATCACATGCTTTTCATTTGGCGAAACATGCCAATTGTTCTTCCAATATTCATATATTATTTCTTTAACATTTTCTCCAAGTCTATCTTTGTATGGTTGCCTACAAATAGCTCTCCAACAAGCGAGTTCATCATTTACATCTATTTGCAACCAAAATTTTCGGTGTTTGTGCAAAGTTTTTCATGAGCTTCCTAATGCTCGTGCCATATATTTTACCAAGCGATTCTCTTTAGTACTCGATGAAACCACTGCCATATGTATTGCTCCACGTACAACTGAAATATTTTTCTATCTAGATCTTCTAATTGAATTTATAGCACTATTTCTATTTTGTATCACATTTTCCTCCATTTTTTTTTATCTTTGGTTGATTTTTGAATACCCAATAAATTTGTAGCTTCTTTTAATTTCCTTAATGATAGGAGACCTTTTAGCATTTGGGCTTGAATTGTCACATTTTCATTTATGAAGTACATATTAAAAATGTAGTTAACACGATATCGTAGATAATGGTCAGCTCTTTCATCTCTATATGTGTGAGTGTCAACATTTTCCAGCATCCCATCATCGACACTGATTTCATTTGTACATATTCGAATCAATAGTACATAATAAGTTTACATATTCAATAAATAAATTAATTAATAAATATATGTATAATTTCAATAATACGTGAATGTGTTGAACATATATATATATATATATATATATATATATATATATATATATATATATATACCTTATGATTCAATTTCTTCACTTGAATTTATTTCAACATTTTCACCATCTTCAGGTTCAATATCTCTTTCAGTTTCTCTTTCAAAATTTTGTATCTCGTCATCAATATTTTAAGGAATATCTCTATCTGTTTACATTGCAAAATATTTTTCAAATTAGTTCATCAAATAAAAATTAATCTTCACATTTTACACTAGGAAAATTTTAATTATATCAAACTCATAATATTTACATTTACATACCTGCTTCAACTTCTACTTGAGGTTGATTTTCCCCTTCAATATTTGAGAGTGCTTGTTTCTTTCTTTTGCAAGATTGTCTCGTATCTTCTCTACGTTCCTCAGGGTCAACTTTTCGATCATATTTTCTCGTACAATTCCTTTGATTCCCCACAATAATAGAGTATGAAGTCAAAAAATTCCTTCAAAAATTTAACAAAAAACTCAATTAAAAAAAACATCACAAAATATTTAATTTTAAAAAACTCATTTTAAAATTTTTGCAAAAAATACATACTTCAATGCAAAACACTTACTTCAAAAATTCTAAGAAAAAAATGTCTTATAAAAATGAAATGAAGCTCAAAATATTTGCTTCCAAGTCCTACAAAAAAAATTCATTTAAAAAGTTAGAGAAAATCTCATTTTAAAAAATCATTATAAAATATTTACTTCAACCCAAACACATACTCTAAAAAAGTGTCACCTCAAAAAATGCCTCCAAAAAGTGTCCATTGAAAATTAATTCCAACTTCTTAAAAAATGCCACTTTAAAAATACTTCAAAAAATCCTCTAAAAAAATATCACTTTAAAAAATACTTCCAAAAACTGTTAAAAAAATGTCGTTTGAATATTAAGCCTAAAAAGATTCCTTTCAAAATTAAGCCCAAATCCATACTTTCAGAAAAAAAAAGAAGCCCATAAAACATCCAAAAAATGTATCACATACCTCCAAGTAATGTCCTTTGAATGTACCTCCAAGAAAAGTCCTTAAACCCAAAACAATTTTTTGCAAAAACGTTCTTTGAATGTACCTCCAAGAAAAGTCCTTAAACCCAAAACAATTCTTTTCAAAATCAGATCAAGACCTTTGTAAAATTAGACCAAATGTGCAAACATATGCGAAAACAATGAATGATTTTGCGACAATTTATATTGTCACGGAATGATTTTTTGGAGGGGCTCTGTGGTATTTTCTGGCTGATGGAAAATTGGGCAAAGGTTTGGCCGAAATTTTAGGTCATCAGACTTGACGGGCCGTCAGTGCAAAAAAAAAAAAATCGGCTGAGCTTTTTTTAAGAGTTTGATTGAACTAACGCGTCAACAATTACATAGAACCAAGCTCTGAATACGTATCTACAACTTTGGACTGATTAAACTCCATGAAACATTCTGAATTAACTGCCAGAACCAAGACAAGCATTTTCATAATTGAATCTACTTTAAGGAAATATAACTTTTATGGAATTTCATAAATATTTACTAATTTTAATTAATTTTCTAATAAAATGGGTGCAAACAATTTCTGAAGGTCATTATGATTCAGTGAAATCATAATTCTGTATCTTCCAAAATACATTGTAAAAAAAAATTGAAAAAATTATGGTGCATTACATTGGTCTGTCATCTCTAATGGGTAGTTTTTAGACTTTTAGTTTATAACTTATATGTTAAGAAATTTATTGCATCGCGAAGTGTATTCAAAATATGCAGGTTTTTCATATTTGACCAGTTCAAAATTTCTAGTAATTATGATATGCATCTGTTGGCTTTGTAAATATGACGAAACTGAAGTAGACTCTGTCTATATTGTTGTAACATATTTTGTTTCTCATAATCACAAATTTTCAAAGAATACAACATTGCATATTAACATGACTTCTTATGAATCCTTTAATTGTTAAAAAGCACACGCTCAAAGAAACACTAAGTTGACATATCAAATGTGTATAAAAAAATTCCAAAAAATAATTAATAGAAAGCTAATAAAATTTCTGATAACTTTTATTTTTATCGCAAACTGAAATTCTACATAGAAAAATTGTTTTAGCTTGCAGAAAGTTGAAAAATAGAAAAAAATGAAAGTTTTTTCTCAGAAAAGGGAAAAAAGTGTAACCCAACTTCACATTTTCACCAGTGAGAATACACTACATTAAATTATGTAAATGTGTTTGAAATTGATAGGATGTCAATAATGTGTAGGTTTTGGCTTCCCTTGAAGTGCCAAATGGGGGTTGTGAAGGTCCATGGAGCAACACAACATTTTTCTCTATTTCTTCTTCTCCATAAACAAGTATTGATGAGTAGTTTCTCATCCTCTATTATGATCAGCTAAATGATTCTAGAGATATCACAAGTTTGTAAATGGTGGGATGTTTATGGTTTAGAGTCGCAGGTCATACATCTATTTTGATGTCCCTAGGTTTGGAATCTTTGTATGATAGACAATATGCCACCAAAAATCATAGAATCTAATCATCGAGGTTTTATATGAAGGGGCAAAGATAGGACGTCACAAAATGAGTGAACATTGCCTTTCCCTCACTTTGTAGGTGCAAATTTTTTTGACATAGTAGGCTCGACAACTACTCAATCAAAGAAAACCAACAAATATCGAACATAAAATGAAAAAAATTAGTGGAATTTATCAAAGAGAGACACCTATAGACATCTAAACAACAAATTATAACTAAATTTTGAGATTAGGTCTCAG
The DNA here is from genome assembly GCA_034641835.2 of Pinus albicaulis. NCBI lineage: Eukaryota > Viridiplantae > Streptophyta > Pinopsida > Pinales > Pinaceae > Pinus > Pinus albicaulis. The sequence goes on from CM076581.1 coordinate 860,963,724, forward strand.
ACTCCACATTCTCTTGTGTCAAGTCATGAAATTCATCTACACCCTGGAATTTTATTAGTTGACCAACACCCTTCTGGCTATCACTTTACTGAACTAATGGAATCATTATTTGAAATGCCAAATAAACTTAGAAGGCTAGAAGCCAAGTTCATAGTAATATGCAAGGTCAGTTTCAAACACAGTTTGAAGGTCTATTACTGGGGATTAGGTAGATTGGAAGTCACGAGAACTTTACTTGGGGTATCAAATCTAACTTGATAATCATTGAGAATGAACCAAGAAAGAAGCTCTTAGAAAAAGACAAATGGCTTGCTCCACCTTCATCTTGTTATTACTAATCATTCTATATTTTTATCTATTCTTTACTATATTTTTTGTTTAAAAAAAAACTATAGTGTAAACTTATATAGAAAATATTTTGAAAAATAACTTAAGCATTAATTTAAATTTAAATAATGTTTAATTTAAAAATACTCTTTAATAACATTAATTTTCATCTCAAATTATTAAATTACAAATTTTGTTTCTCCTATAAAATATGTTTTCACTAAATCCATTTCTCTACCATTTAATAACAGAGTTGTATACATAGCAAGATATTGTTAATATGATATATTTACAATAATTTATATTCTCTTTTAAATTGTTAAAATGATCATATTAAAATATTAAAATAAAATAAATTATATTATATTTTTGTTTAACTAATTTTTGTGTTATTTTTAATTTAAATTTTCAATTCATTTTTTTTTTATGTTGAAAAAAAATGCTTAAATTTTCAAATTTATCTTTGAAAAATGCTTAAAGTTAAATATTGGTCTAGAAAAAACTAGATTGCAACCATAATAATTAGGCCAACATAAAATCTAAATAAATTTAAAAAATTAAAAACACTAACCGTTAAAATATATATATATATAATTCTATTGATGATATAAAATGATATTTTAAGTAAGATATTTTTTTTAATATTTTTATATTAAAAATAATTGAAAATAATAAAATTATATTTATTTTATTTTTAAATAAAAATAAAATTATTTAGTGTGATGGTTTATGTGATTTTCAAAATGATTAGCATATTTAATTTATAGCTTGAGTAGTTATTATCTAGAAGTAATTATATTATCATATTTGAGAATAACATGAATAAAACTCTTAACATAACTAGATTTTTTCCCTTTAAAATAAGTGAACTTTACACATAAACAAACATTTTAATAAAATCCTAAATCAAAACCAAAAATAAAATTACTATAATAATTTTCTTATTAAAATTTAGAAAAAAATGATTTATTATTAGTTAAAATCATATTTTTAATTAATTAAAACTATATATCTAGCTTACTATTTATACTCTTGAAAGCTTCTTCCATCTATCCGGTTAAACCCAAAATGTTTCCAAAATAACCATGATTCACAACAAAACTATGCTTTAGTTATGAAGGAAAACATTTAAATTTAAAAAGCTCAATATACTCTTCCATCATTCTAGAAGTATGCTTTAGTTATGAACGAAAACATTTAAATTTAAAAAGCTGAGCATACTCTTCCATTATTCCAGAAGTCGTAACCGTTAGTTATGAACTAAAACATTTAAATTTAAAAAGGTCAGTATACTATTCCATTATTCCAGAAGTTTGTAACCATTAGTTATGAACGAAAACATTTAAATTTAAAAATCTCAGTATACTTATTCCAGAAGTTTGTAACTATGTAATTACCAAGCAGTGGGCGAGGGTTTATAGTTAGATGCCAAGTAGTGGGCGCGGATTTGAAGGTAGATGCCAAAGTAGTGAGCGCGGATTTGTCAGAGCATGTTACATTCTCATAATGCCACTTGCTTTTGTATTACACACGATTGATTTGCTGAAATACACCGGAAAATACATAAATCCAGTGGATGGTTCCAGATGGGAGGCAAGCGCTGGAATATATAGCCGTTGAGCGAACTCTGTAAATCTCTATATATTTACGCCGATAGGCGTAATTACGCCGATAGGCGTAACCCCCTGTCGGAAGGAGCATGTTTTGTGATTAGGTTAATTAATTTTTTTGATCTGATGGTCAGGATTGGAAGATGCCAGTATATTCTGGTCGTCGCCACTAAATCGATGGATGAAATCTACCCCACTAACTTTCTTGCATATCTAAATCAGGTGTTTAAACCGTACTTAAATTAATTTTTTACAAATCTAGATTAAAAATTTACTGTGCCTTGCTGACTGCCACCTATCAAATTAAGAAATCCTCCCATCCCATAACCACCACGTTGATGCGCCGCACGATGGTCATTACAAGACTGTTTGTCTCTTCGTAGACATGTGGCGATGGAATTGGATATGGGGAATTTAAGAGTCTCCACCTATAAAACGCCCGCCGCCTATTATAAACCATTCGTCGTCAATTGTTGAATGTGGCCACGTAATAAGTAATAAACGATTATGCTTTACCAAGGTTTTTAACAGTCGCCATTATCCTCACCCAGTGCCACGCGTAACAAATTCTGCACAACGATGGCACACGCGGGAAGTCTCAGTTATAGGAAGATGAACCAAAGCGTTATTGTGCGTTAGGTTAAGGATCATTGGCAGAGTGGAGCGTTATCGCAAAGTAGGTTAAGGATTTTTTCTGAGATCGTTTGTATTAAGTGCTCATGAATGGAAAAGAACTTGATGGACGAGTTTCTATGCGCAGATCCCTTGGATCTTGCCGCATACCTTCAACAAATGGGCCAAGAAGGCCGTAGAATTTGGCCTCAAATGTTTGGACCAACCGTAAGTATAAAGTTAGCAGCCTTTCTCTTTGGTTCTCATGCTCGCTGCTGCCAATTGACATAGTTACGTTTTAAATGCAAGAAAAACCGCACAACAGACGATGCGCTGTGAGACGCCTTCGAGCTTGGGTGCCAAGGCCCTAACAGAAGGTGTCTTCGAAGCTTTATTCCGGCAGGCCTTTTCTATCTCTCCAGAGGAGAAATTACGAAAAACATAAGCCTGTTATATGTCGACTTCCACCGGCCCTGTTGCTGGAACTCTGTACATTTCGACCATGAAGATCGCCTTCTGCAGCGATCGCCCCTTGTCTTTCACCGCTCCCTCTAGAGAGATGTCATGGAATTACCACTAGGTGAGTGGTAGCTACATTCTTGAATCCTATAATAGTAATTCTTGGTTTCTTGAAATTGAATCGTAATTTTTGATTTCTTGAAATTGAATAATAATGGTAATGAAAATGAATGCAGGTTGTAATTTCTTTCTCGAATCTGAAGGCTTTGAATCTGTCAACCAACAAACAGAAATCGGCTAAAAAATATATTCAGATCGTGACGGTTGACTGTCACGAGTTTTGGTTCACGGGATTCGTTAACTATGAGAAAGCGGTGTGCAACCTGCAGGAATCGATTCATCAGATTCAATCTGCTAAGCTTCCAATTCATATGCATCATCACAGCTTCCCATGCATATTAATTTTAATGGAGGCATAAAACTGTATTCCACATCTGCCACGTCTTTAATATCAATCTCATCGTGTTTCATTCGATTCCATAAACACATTTGGTAATTAGTTTAAATTAAATTTGAAATTGAAATATATTTTTCTTATATTATTTTACATTAGAGTATATTTTTATAAAAATTTCTTTTATAATAATCATATTAAATGAAACCAAAATTTTAAAAATAGAATATATTTTATTAATCATAAAAAAATAATAATAACAATTTTATATTATTTATTATATTTATATTCATAATTTTTCATTTATTTATTGTCTGCAGCACTCGTTTGTTTTCTATACTCACTTTCTTCATGTTTTAGCAGCAACGCTGGCAGTGGACTTCAGACGCGGAAGATGGTAGTTACGTAGTGGCTCTAGCCATGCAAGTTTCACACATAGATCATGCGTTGAAGTTGACTTTTAATAGCACTCATTTTTTTATATATTATTTATGTTATGAAAATAAATTATTGTAAAATTTATATAATTCCACACCGAATGTTAATTTCTTCAGTTTTGATACCATTCATTTTTTTATATATTGTTTATCTCATGAAAATAAATTATTGTAAAATTTAATAAATTTTTGAATTTTAATTTTAAAATTGAAATATAATCTTAGTACCCTATATTCGAAATGAAAAATAATTTCAAATTTTCTTAATATTTATTTAATTTCTATTCATCCATATATAAATGAAATTTTCATTTATTTATGGTTTGCGGTACTCATTTATTTTTTATAGTCACTTATGTTTCACAGTCACGCTTGGTAGTTGATTTTAGGAGTGGAAGACGATAGTTATGTAGTGGCTCGCGTGATAAATTTCACGATGGTTAAGACTTCAAATCTACGCCAAATTCATGGTTTTAAGATACCACCACTGCCATGTGTTGATCAATGAGTGCAATCACGTTCGAATGCAATGAAACCATTTACCGTCATGAAGCTGCGCGAAACTACTGGTTTGGTTTTTGAAACTCCTTTCATAGTTTCGTCCTCCGATTCTGCTTCAACTCGTGGTTCTGAACTTCGCCTTTGATTCGGAATTCCTCTTGGGCACTTAATGTAATGCTCAATTCATTGAGTCACAATTCCACTCGCTTACCTTTCAAACTATGCATTCACTCAAGGTTCCACTAACACTTCTTTCAATTTAACTGAACATTGGAACGAAAACTTCGGTTTAAATAACAACAAATTTTCTTACTATTTATAGAAATAATTAAAAATCTTATGCACTTTTTTATAAATAGTATTTACAAACAGAAACTACTTTTATAAACTGTATTTACTTATTGCATAGTTCCTATTTTTTTGTTGTTTTTGTTCAAGTGGTTTAATTTATAAACTTTAACCATTTTATAATTTTTCTTCATCTTTGATTGGTTTAATCTATAAACTTTAACTATTTTATGTTTTATTTTTTTAAATTGTTGCATTTTTTATTTAAAAATATATCTTAAATAATGAAAAAATCATAATCTTTTAATCAATTAATTAAATTTTTTATTTATTAAATAGTTCATAAGAACATATAGTCATATACCATAAATAGAAGTTTTGAAAAATAAATAGTTTTTTGGAAACAATTAATTTCATAAGTTTATATATAATAAAAAATATTCTCATGTTAATTTTAAAAAAATTGAAATTATCATTCCTAAATAGACTACAACTATCAACATAAATACATCACTACAGCTATACACATAAATACATTTCTGATATATACTAAGTAAAAAGTTGCAGTAAATCTCTTAAATATTATCAATAATGTTTTTCAATAAAAAGAAAAACAGAAAAACATTATTAATAATATTTAAGAGATTTACTGCAACTTTCTTGATGGCAATTGTAATACAAATAAAAAGGCTTAATTTATAATATGTACCATATTTTTTATAATATATAACTTGAATAGATATACATTTTGAATGGTACTAGTGGTTAAGAACAAATTGTCTTAATGTTTAAATCAATTCCCATGGGTTTATTAGTTTTTTTGGTTTATAATATGAATAATCGATCAATGTCATCCATGATCAAATGTCACATTCTGACAAACATTGTATCAATATGAAAATCACCCATGGCCAACCGTGGTCATACTTGGCCCAACGTCGGATTGCGACAACAATTGTCTCGATGTTTAAATCAATTCCCTTCGGTTCACCAATTCCTTTGGTTTATAATTTTTTGGGTAATGATTTTCCCTTGGGTTCGCCACTTCCTTTGGTTTATAATATTAAACCCTTGGGTTTATTAGTTTTTTTGGTTTATAATATGAATAATCGATCAATGTCATCCATGATCAAATGTCACATTCCGACAAACATTGTATCAATATGAAAATCACCCTTGGCCAACCATGGTCATACTTGGCCCAACGTCGCATTGTGACAACAATTGTCTCAATGTTTAAATCAATTCCCTTGGGTTCACCAATTCCTTTGGTTTATAATTTTTTGGGTAATGATTTTCCCTTGGGTTCACCACTTTCTTTGGTTTATAATATTAAACCCTTGGGTCTTTTAGTTTTTTTGGTTTATAATATGAATAATTGATCAATGTCATCCATGATCAAATGTCATATTGAGAAACATTGAGAAACATTGTCTCAATATGAAAATCACCCATGGCCAACCATGGTCTTACTTGGCCCAACGTCGCATTGCGACAAAAATTGTCTCAATGTTTAAATCAATTCCCTTGGGTTCACCAATTCCTTTGGTTTATAATTTTTTGGGTAATGATTTTCCCTTGGGTTCACCACTTGCTTTGGTTTATAATATTAAACCCTTGGGTTTATTAGTTTTTTTTGTTTATAATATGAATAATCGATCAATGTCATCCATGATCAAATGTCACATTCTGACAAACATTGTATCAATATGAAAATCACCCATGGCCAACCATGGTCATACTTGGCCCAACGTCGCATTGCGACAACAATTGTCTCAATGTTTAAATCAATTCCTTTGGGTTCACCAATTCCTTTGGTTTATAATTTATTGGGTAATTATTTTCCCTTGGGTTCACCACTTGCTTTGGCTTATAATATTAAACCCTTGGGTTTATTAGTTTTTTTGGTTTATAATATGAATAATCGATCAATGTCATCCATGATCAAATGTCACATTCTGACAAACATTGTATCAATATGAAAATCACCCATGGCCAACCATGGTCATACTTGGCCCAACGTCGCATTGCGCCAACAATTCTCTCAATGTTTAAATCAATTCCCTTGGGTTCACCAATTCCTTTGGTTTATAATTTTTTGGGTAAGGATTTTTTCTTGGGTTCACCACTTACTTTGGTTTATAATATTAAACCCTTGGGTTTATTAGTTTTTTCGGTTTATAATATGAATAATCGATTAATGTCGTCCTTGATCAAATGTCACATTCTGACAAACATTGTATCAATATGAAAATCACCCATGGCCAACCATGGTCATACTTGGCCCAACGTCCCATTGCGACAACAATTGTCTCAATGTTTAAATCAATTCCCTTGGGTTCATCAATTCCTTTGGTTTATAATTTTTTGGGTAAGGATTTTCCCTTGGGTTCACCACTTCCTTTGGTTTATAATATTAAACCCTTGGGTTTATTAGTTTTTTTGGTTTATAATATGAATAATCGATCAATGTCATCCATGATGAAATGTCACATTCTCACAAACATTGTCTCAATATGAAAATCACCCATGGCCAACCATGGTCATAGTTGGTCCAACATCGCATTGTGACAACAATTGTCTCAATGTTTAAATCAATTCCCTTGGGTTCACCAATTTCTTTGGTTTATAATTTTTTGGGTAATGGTTTTCCCTTGGGTTCACCAATTCCTTCGGTTTATAATATTAAACCCTTGGGTTTATTAGTTCTTTTGGTTTATAATATGAATAATCGATCAATGTCATCCATGATCAAATGTCACATTCTGACAAATATTGTCTCAATATGGAAATACCCATGGCCAACCATGGTCATAGTTGGTCCAACGTCGCATTGTGACAACAATTGTCTCAATGTTTAAATCAATTCCCTTGGGTTCATCAATTCCTTTGGTTTATAATTTGTTGGGTAATGGATTTCCCTTGGGTTCACCAATTCCTTTGGTTTATAATATTAAACCCTTCGGTTTATTAGTTCTTTTGGTTTATAATATGAATAATCGATCGAGGTCATCCATAATCAAATGTCACATTCTGACAAATATTGTCTCAATATGAAAATCACCCACGGCCAACCATGGTCATAGTTGGTCCAACGTCGCATTGTGACAACAATTGTCTCAATGTTTAAATCAATTCCCTTGGGTTCACCAATTCCTTTGGTTTATAATTTTTTGGGTAAGGATTTTCCCTTGGGTTCACCACTTGCTTTGGTTTATAATATTAAACCCTTGGGTTTATTAGTTTTTTTAGTTTATTAATAATATAACCATCTATGATATTAATATATAAATAAATATTAAAATATTAAATATTATTTTTATTATTTTTATATTAATATATATTATATATATTTCAAGTTAATTTATAGTAAGTATATAGTTAATATTATTAATATATTAATAAATATTTTTGTATATATTAATAATATTATAATATTACTATTATTCATTATAAATAAATATTCAAATATTTATTAATAATGATTATTTGTAATATTATAATATTATTAATATATATTATTAATGATATATATTAATAATATTTTAATATTTTAATATTTATTTAGTAATATTAATAATATTATAATATTACTAAAAATCATTATAAATAAATATTCAAATATTTATTAATAATGATTTTTAGTAATATTCTAATATTACTACTAATATTTATTAATAAATATTAGATTATAATATTACTAATAATCATTATAAATAAATATTCTAATATTTATATTATTCTAATAATAATAATATAACCAATTATGATATAATATATATTATTAATATATTATTAGTTCTTTTGCTTTATTAATAATATAACCATCTATGATATATTAATTTATTATATATTATTAATATTTTTTTTATATTAATATATATTATATGTATTTCAAGTTAATTTATAGTATGTATATAGTTAATATTTTTAATATATTAATAAATATTTTTAATATATATTATTTATATTTTTATAATATTATTAATATATATAAAATATTTTTGTGGTTTTAATCATAATTAATATATTTAATATATTAATATTCTTATTAATATATAATATATATTTTTCAAGTGAATATAATAAATTTATTATATATAATATTTATTTATTATTATTAGTTCTTTTGCTTTATTAATAATATAACCATCTATAATATATTAATTTATTATATATTATTAATATCTTTTTTATATTAATATATATTATATATATTTCAAGTTAATTTATAGTATGTATATAGTTAATATTTTTAATATATTAATAAATATTTTTAATATATATTATTGATATTTTTATAATATTATTAATATATATATAATATTTTTGTGATTTTTTAATCATAATTAATATATTTAATATATTAATATTCTTATTAATATATAATATATATTTTTCAAGTTAATATAATAAATTTATTATATATAATATTTATTTATTGATATATAAATTAATGTGATGGGTAGTGGATATAGGCCTATCGGTGTATATCAACCACATTGGTAAATGTGGTTGTAAATCTATTTTATATACGCCTATCGGCGTATTTCAACCACATTAGTTTTTACTAATGTGGTTGTGCTAGTTACGCCGATAGGCGTAACCCCCTGTCGGAAGGAGCATGTTTTGTGATTAGGTTAATTAATTTTTTTGATCTGATGGTCAGGATTGGAAGATGCCAGTATATTCTGGTCGTCGCCACTAAATCGATGGATGAAATCTACCCCACTAACTTTCTTGCATATCTAAATCAGGTGTTTAAACCGTACTTAAATTAATTTTTTACAAATCTAGATTAAAAATTTACTGTGCCATTTGCTGACCGCCACCTATCAAATTAAGAAATCCTCCCATCCCATAACCACCACGTTGATGGGCCGCACGATGGTCATTACAAGACTGTTTGTCTCTTCGTAGACATGTGGCGATGGAATTGGATATGGGGAATTTAAGAGTCTCCACCTATAAAACGCCCGCCGCCTATTATAAACCATTCGTCGTCAATTGTTGAATGTGGCCACGTAATAAGTAATAAACGATTATGCTTTACCAAGGTTTTTAACAGTCGCCATTATCCTCACCCGGTGCCACGCGTAACAAATTCTGCACAACGATGGCACACGCGGGAAGTCTCAGTTATAGGAAGATGAACCAAAGCGTTATTGTGCGTTAGGTTAAGGATCATTGGCAGAGTGGAGCGTTATCGTGCGTTAGGTTAAGGATTTTTTTCGGAGATTGCTTGTATTAAGTGCTCATGAATGGAAAAGAACTGTGATGGACGAGTTTCTATGCGCAGATCCCTTGGATTCGGTGCTGCACAGCTTCAACAAATGGGCCAAGAAGGCTGAGAATTTGGCCTCAAATGTTTGGACCAACTGTAAGTATAAAGTTAGCAGCTTCTCTTTGGTTCTTGTGTGCTTGCCGGCGTTTTCAATTGACGGATTCTGTTTAAATGCAGTGAAAACTGGGCACAGCGTACCGGATGCGGCGTGGGAGACGCTGAGCTTGGGTGCCAAGGCCCTAACAGAAGGTGTCTTCGAAGCTTTATTCCGGCAGGCCTTTTCTATCTCTCCAGAGGAGAAATTACGAAAAACATAAGCCTGTTATATGTCGACTTCAGCCGGCCCTGTTGCTGGAACTCTGTACATTTCGACCATGAAGATCGCCTTCTGCAGCGATCGCCCCTTGTCTTTCACCGCTCCCTGCATTTGCGCTACTCCTATGTCAACAAAAATGCTCTTGAAGTCAAGTTTACATATCAAGTATTTGCAGGCAGATGAATTTGATGTTGCTCCACCCGCAATCGCCTCCCCTAGATAAATGTTAAGAAAATTAAAGACTATGGATGGATTCTCTGTTTCCCCTTAGCCACCGCGTGTGGATCTCCGATGATTACATGGTTTTCACGATGCCTCCGTTCGAGTCCCAGAACTCTCAAACTGGGCTGCCACGTTTGCGCTCGTCTGGGATCACAACTGGACATGGACCATGACACTACCTCGCTTGTGAAAGGTGCAGCATTCTGCTCCTTCGTCTGGTCGGGAGTTCGTCCTGGTGAGTGTTAAGGTGTAATTTAAGCAGTCAGAAGGTCAATTCCCCGTTTCCACACGGACTTACAGCTTCTTTTTTGGTGGTATAAATGGCGAGCTCTATTAACCACACGGACTTACAGCCAGACCAGTCCAGTGATCCGAATGCTCTACTGTCCATAGCTAGATGAATATGACTGTCCATAGCTAGACGAATAGCCCTGCAATTATTGTCCCTTTCCCACTTATTAAATTAAAGGATAATAATTCACCTGTACCTGATTCTTACAAGGACTACATAGGGTGTACAAGCTGCGCTAAGCTACATAGCTAGCTAGCCTAACTACTAGTAGATCAAATTCTAAACATGGTACAGTGACAGTGAGGCTTCAGGCGTGGCCTGGCGTGAATAGTGTTTGAATAGGCTAGGTATTAAAGGAAGCAGCTTAAGTTTATAATAATTGAAAGCATCAATCACTTTTTAATCAAAAACTGCTCAGCTTTTGATACATATTTCAAAATGTAATATAAACTTAATTTAATTAAAAATTAATAATTCTAATCCGACAAAAAAACTTGCAGCCTTTTCTAAAATGATAAATCATAATCAAGTTTGCACACCAAGAATTTCTGAATGAGGTTTTCTTGAAAAGTTGTACAGAAAGAAATTATAATATGTTGGTCCCTTGTCCTCTACAACAATTATGAAATAGGAAGCACTCATGGACTGGGAACACGTCTTACAACAATTATGAAATAGGAAGCACTCATGGACTGGGAACACGTCTTTCTGTTTAGATTTGACTGCCCCTTTTATCACTATTATAAAAATGGTTGGTTCATAAAAGTATTATTTGTTTAGTTTGGATGGGTTTTGGAGTTAGATGGAAAATGAGATAATGTATATACTAACCAGTACTAAGATATTGACTAAATTTCTTAATTGTAATTTTTATATTTGGTTATATTTCTTTTCATTAGAATTGGAAAGTAATTTGAGATTTTCTGTAAATTTCTGAACCAACTAAAGTATAATCTGTTGGTCCTCTACAATGATTCGATTATTAAATAGTGATTCGATTATTAAATAGGAAGCACTCATGGACTCGGAACAGGTCTTTCTGTTTAGATTTGACAGGTGATTTTTAACACGATTATAAAAATGGTTGGTTTATAAAAGTATTTTTTTGGTTTAGTTTTGGTGGGTTTTAGAGTTAGATTGGAAGTTGGGATAATGCATATACTCAGCACTACTAAGATACTTAACTTTTATTATTATTATATTTCTTTTCATTAGAATTTGAGATTTTACTTTTGTTTATATTTTTTAATTGTAATTTTCATTTTTGATTAGATTTCTTTTTATTAGAATTTAAGAGTAAATTTCTTAATTATAATTTTTATTTTTTATTAGAATTTGATATTAAATTTCTTAATTGTAACTTTTACTCTTGATTAAATTTCTTTTTATTAATATTTTTTTATTATTAGAATTTGAGAGTAATTTGAAATTTTTTCTTATCTATATATTCTTTTTATTATATTTCTTGAATTCATTTTATTAGATTTCTTTTTATTAGAATTTGAGAGTAAATTTCTTAATTGTAACTTTTACTCTTGATTAGATTTCTTTTTATTAGAATTTGAGAGTAATTTGAGATTTCTTCTTATTTATATATTTCTTGTAATGCATCTTTTGGCAATCACTTTCACTTCATACTTTACACTAAACTTGCATCTCTAGCTTCTCTTCAATTTGTAGATGCTCCTTCATCTTGAACACTACACTTTAACTTCTAGATTAGCTATAACTAAATTATTTAATTATTATTTCAAACACACTTTTACTCAAATCACTTTCAAACGGTTGAACAAGTGTTATGCAACCTATCTTTCTTCTCCCTCAAATTTCTTTTTTATTATGTTAAATTTATAAATTATATCATACTTGTATTGCTTTGCACTATAATATTGTATTAATGCTTTTTCCTTAATGTATTATTATTGTGTTTATGATAATATACATGGATTTTCTTTATGAATTGGCATTTAATTATGTTACAAGTTGTTAGGAAGGATTTGTATACTAACAATATCTTTTTAATGTTGTATGTTGCAGAAAAATCATCAATACCAAGTTGCTCTTGAGTGGAAGACAATATCTATTTTTATGTTTTGTAAAGTTGTAATTAGAATATTTTATATGTTTTTGTATTTAGATGGGCCCATCAAATATTGTACATGAATACAAACTATCATTAATAAAAGGAGTAGGCTTTATTTTTTGTGGAAGGGAATTAAACCCCTCCAAAAACTCTTAGGAAGGTTAAGTTTTAACCCTCCTTTAAGTTGTGCTCCATGTGCTCATGATTTTCATGATCTTTAGTTTATAGTAACTTCTATATGCACAAACACCAATATATTCTTTTATTCTAATAAACTATATAACATTTAACATTTATTCATAACATTTTTTTCAATGTTTTAAACATCTTCCTCACATACAGTCAAATGGAAAAATCACTCTTATTCACATAAATTATTTAACATTTTTTCAATGTTTTAAACATCTTTCCCACATACACACAAATGACAAAATCTCTCTTATTCATATAAATTATATATCATTTACAACTTATATATGTTTATTTTAATTTCTATTTTATTTAATTGTAATTTTTTTATTAGTTTTGATTTTTTTTTGTTTAATTATAAATTATTTTTGTTATTGTTTTTCTATTTTTTATTTTGATTATATGTAATATTTAATTTTTTTCTATAAATCTAAATCTAAATTAAATTGAAGATATTATTTAGAGTTTTGATAAATATTTAAATGTTTTTATTATTTATTTTCATAAATTTATTATATCTATATGTATATGTATTGTTTTTTATTATTTATATTTATATTTATGGTTTTGAATGTTATTTATTATTATTTATATAATAAATATAATTTTTGAATTCTATTTATTATTTATATATAATAAATATAGTTTTGGTTTTATTATATCTATATCTATATATATATATATATATATATATATATATATATATATATGAATAAATGTATTTGGGTCATAATGCATGTTTTGGATGATGTGATTTATATGAATGTATTCTTTAGTTTTGGATGAATCTATTCTTTGCTACATTTGTATGTGTCTTGTTTATTTGCATTCTTTGTACGTGTATGGATGTATTCTTTAGGTGTGTATGAATCTATTCCTTGATACATATGTTTGTGTCTTATTTAACTGTATTCTTTGGATGTGTATGAATGTATGTATTCTCTATGTGTTTATGAATCTACTCTTTTCTACATTTATGTGTCTTGATTAATTTTATTCTTTGTATGTGTATGAAAGTATTTTTTATGTGTATATGGATCTATTCTTTGATGCATTTGTATGTGTCTTGTTTAATTCTATTATTTTCTCCATTTGTATGTGTCTTGTTTAATTCTATTATTTTCTGTAACATACACCATTAACTTCACAGGGAAATGTAAGAAGTTAAAAAAAATTTTATACAAGTTACTCATCTTTACACAAAATGTTTAACAGTTCACAGTGTAATTTTTATGAATAAGAATAGTAAACTCCTTAACCCTTTAACAAATTCCATTACAGTATATTAACTCATTACTATATGATGTAACCATCCATTCATAATTGCCATTATGAACATCATAACAAGAAAGGAATCAACCTCATCATCTGGACACAAAAATCATTCACACCATTGAACACCAATATACCCTGGAAACCCCGTAGGGTGAAAACCAGCAAACGTTTAATTTTATTATTAAACGCTCGTGAGGGTGTTCAGCCCATCACTCAATGGCTTATAAGGGAGACCATCCCTTAACCATCGTTTATATAATTTACAAGGAAATATGCAAATATCTAGCTTACAGCCATTACAATATATATAATACCATTTACCCTCTGGTCTTCATGTCTTCAGATCTTCTCATCTTGGTGGCATGGATGTACCTACAATGGACCATCGCACATTGGACCTTCCTGCAACTCGCATTCTTCTGCATCAACATTAGTCATTTACCAGCCACCAGGACAAGCATAATTTTTCCTTGTACATGACAAGCATAATATTCCTTATCATTTACATGTCGCCATCATTCCCTGCTATGATGCCTTCAACATAAAATGATGTTAAGATTCATTAAGTATAAATCAATCACTATAGTAGTTTCTCCATCTACTCATGTGTAGTTCATGACAAGCAAGTAAAGTACCTTGTCATTCTCTCTTTAATAACACATACCTCATATGTACTGATTATAGGTCATCACATTAACTAATGCTTCGTCGCACAGGCACACATTCCTGCAAGACATTGGCTACATTTCCCAAACTTTCTTTAAAATAAACGGATACATCAGCTAAGATATTTATGCATGTGATTTACATACTTTTAATAAAAATAGCTAACCCTTAAGCTATTACCTTTACTGCATGGAATGCAAGTTAACATAACAAATGTTTCTTCCATGCATGTGAATGCATCACACTCATGATAATATAAAATAATCACCTAGTTCATTCATCTAAGGAATAAACTGATTAGTTCCTTTAACCATGAATTTATTAATAACTTAAATTTACCATCATCATGATAATTTATTCAAGGATTTATTAAATAACTAATATTTGCAAACACCATGGTAATATACCCATGGTTTTATGAAATAACTAATCCTCATCAACACTATGGAAAACTACCCATGGATTTATGAAACTATCCATGGATTAATTCATTAACCTCTACCACTATCATGGTAACTATTCATGGTTATATATATTAATTCATTACTATTTACAACATGGTTAATGAATATAAATCTGAGAAACTCTCTTTTCTTCTTCATTGCACAAATTGTACAAGAAGATATTTCAAGTCTCTCTCTCTTTAATCTATTCAAGAAAAATACTTTGGACTTGTTATCACTTCATAACTTAAATGAGTACAAAGTCTCTTTTTTTAAAATAAAGATCATACAACTTCTATTTTCTTGCTTAACCATATTATGTAGATATTTATATTAAAGAGCTACCCTCTCTAATATATTCAAGAAAATCCCTTTTCGAATGAAGAACATGCATTAATATTATATAAATATTTATATATTCCATTTATTTCTTTCCATGTAAACTTGGAAAATATTTGAAATAAACCCTCTTTAATACTTTCAAGCAAAGTCCCTTTTCAAATAGGAAGCATGCATTAATATTATATAAATATTTAAATATTTCATTTATTTCTTTCCATATAAACTTGGAAAATATTTGAAATAAACCCTCTTTAGTATATTTCAAGAAAATCCCTTTTCAAATAGAAAGCATGCATTAATATTATATAAATTTCATTTATTTCTTTCCATATAAACTTGGAAAATATTTGAAATAAACCCTCTTTAATACTTTCAAGAAAAGACTTGATATCACTTCATAATTTAATGGACTTATCTTCTACTCCCAAGATAAATCCACTCTTATGAAAATAGTCAACCATAAATTTGTTTATCGAATCCCATTAAACTAATGAAATACCATTTTCTTGGCATATGTAATTTATATCCAGAAATATAAGAAAGATCATTAATATTTCTATTCATTAATATTTTTATTCTCTAATAATATTTTTGCAGAAAACTATATGATTTATAATTTTTATTTATATCTCTCTGCTCACAACAAAAGATTATATAATGACAAATTAGCCAAATACTTATCTCGGCAATCATGATATATATATATAATCTTCTCCTATACCCTTTAACTCAAGAGAAAGACTATATCATAAATAAAATAAACCAGAGTCACTTACCTTGGCAGTCGACTCCCACTCAATGGCATATTTGAATCCATACAGCAAGTGTCCAAAACCCTTTGTATGCATGATGCCATGCAGTAAATGGGTCTTATATCCAATGTGCTGGCCCGGTATGCGCACTATTTGAAGGGAGACTTCTGGAGTTTTTTGCTTCAACGTGTTGACTCACTAAGCACACTATTCAACAACTCTAGTTCTTCAAGAAACTCTTCTAACTTTCTTTGCAAGTTACATTTCTTTTCTCGTCATCATGTAAATTGGAGCAGCTAGCAAGAATTCCATTAACTCTCTTCCATTAAGATGTTTCCTAAACAAGCGCCCACTAGTTAAAGAAAATAGGAAACAGTCATGAAACATGAATATAGCCACGGAGTTCTAGGAGCTATAAGCTCACAAAGTTATTGAAAACAATGCTACGTTTATTTCATAAAAGAGCACCTACTCCCAACAACATAAAATGTTCATGGAGGATGGCTGGTGTCACTGTCGCTAAGCCCAACTGTAAACACTAATAGGATTTTGAGGTAAGAGAGTCCCCCCCAAATCGACAGCGAATATCATGACCCTCTCGCGAGAGGAATCCCATTAAACTATTAACCTCATAGATGCATAACGATTTGGATAGTTATCAAGAATTGGTTTTGACCTTAACCGAATCTTGATTTTCTTGATGTGATTGTCTCGGTAAAACAACGTAAAAACTATAAAATACAATTGGTTTACATTTTACGCCGGTGTTACATTTTCTCCATTTGTATGTTTCTTGTTTACTTGTATTTTTTTGTATGTGTATGAATGCTTATTTTAGGCTTGTATGAATATATTTTTTGCTACATTTATATGTGTCTTGTTTACCTGTATTTTTTGTATGTGTATCGATGTATTCTTTAGGTGTGTATGAATCTATTCTTTGCTACATATGTATGTGTCTTCTTTAAATGTATTCTTTGGATGTGTATGAATGTATTCTCTATGTGTGTATGAATCTATTCTTTTCTACATTTGTATGTGTCTTGATTAATTTTATTCTTTGTATGTATGAAAGTATTTTTTTATGTATGTATGAATTCATTTGTATGTGTCTTGTTTAATTCTAATATTTTCTCCAATTGTATGTGTCTTATTTACTTGTATTCTTTGCTATGTCTTGTTTACTTCCATTATGTGTATGTGTATGAAGGTATTCTTTATGTGTGTATGAATCTATTCTTTGCTACATATGCTTGTTTCTTCTTTAACTATATTCTTTGGATGTGTATGAATGTATTCTCTATGTGTGTATGAATCTATTCTTTCTACATATGTTTGTGTCTTGTTTAATTCTATTCTTTGTATGCATATGAAAGTATTTTTTATGTGTGTATGAATCTATTTTTTGATGCATTTTTATGTGTCTTGTTTAATTTCATTATTTGTATGTGTATGAATGAATTTTTTATATGTGTTTGATTTTTTCTTTCGTATTTTTTGTGTATGTATTATTATTTGTAGATATAATAATGTAATTTGTGTGAATATATATTTTTAAATATTTATTTATATCATTATAAATATATTATCTTTATTTCTATATATAAATATTAGAATATTAACTTACAAATATATTATTTTAAATATTAAGTTGTAAATAGAATGGTTTAATATTATTATTATTATTTTTACTTTTACTTTTAATTTATTTTTAATTAAGTTTCTATTATTTCATTTTTATTTTTTATTTTTTATTTTTTCTAACAAAATTTAATGTATTCATAATATTAATTTATCAATTTAAAATGAAAATGAATATATATATTACAATAACATTAAAAATTTCATCATATTAGTTTACAAGTTAACCATTACGCAATTAAACATTATCATATTATAAAGGTTTTAAGCAAACCATTAAACTCAAAGTTCAAATTCCTAAAAAGAAGAAAAAGACTAACATAACATTTATAACATCATCAATTAGTAATAACACATATTAATTATTTAATAATAAAATCCATACAATAAATAAATTTAATTAAATTTTTTAATTAATTTTAATAATTTATAATTTTTGAAAAAAAATATTAATCTTTTTTTTTTTTTTTTTGTTAATTATAATCATTGTTTTAAATATAATAATAAAAAAAAAATACTTACTAACTTTGATATCATTCCAACTAACTTATAAAATAAATTTAATTATCAACAAGATAATATTTATACTCAAATCTTAATCACATGCAAAAAAATAATGTTAATGAGTAAGTGTAGCGTGTGAACATGTCATCTTGTGAGTCAATATGTAATGTTTGTGGGTTGTGTATGGTTGTGTGCACCCTATGTTTGTTGTGTGCATGCATGCTAGTGATTGTGCCTCATTGGCAATGGATGGTGTGGGTGGAGTCAGTGGTTAGTCCCATGCCAATGATGGACCATTTTTGGGGTCATATAAGCTCTCACCTTCATGTGGTTGACCCTGTTAATAGATATTTTACAACTCAAAGCCAAGAGGAGCTTTTCTATATAGTGTTTTTTAGTTTATTTAGAACATAACATTAACTTCAATATATTAAAATGATTTTTAATAATATTTAAATAATAATAGTATCTTAAAAACATATAAATATATCAACTTAATAAAATTATAACACAACAAAATAAATTAAAATATATATATATATATATATATATATAATTTTACAACATTTTTTCAAATATATTAATTATAAAAATATAAATAATATATGTTATTATATCTATCATTCACATCTAATTATTAAATCGCAAAAAAAAAATTAAAAATATTATTTTAAACTAAACATATATATAGACACATGGACATGATGTAACATAATGTCAAAATAAATAAAACATAAAATTAAATTAAAAGAGTAATACAATGTAATGTAAATTTTAACTCATTAAAAATAAAATAAAAAATGAAAGTAAAAATAACAAAATAAAAATAAAATAAAAATAAAAATATGGTATTGGAAACCAATTCATGTGTAATATAGTTTATTCGAAGGGTGAAATTAAATTATGTTGGATTCATTTAACTCTAGAATTACAATACATTTAGAAAAATCAAATCTCTTTTCACTCTAAAAAAGGTTTTCATCTCAAGAGATGTGATGACATTTTTTCAAAAATATTAATTATAAAAATAAACCAATATGATTGTTAATTATTATTATGTTTTATATAAAAAAATATGTGTTACTATATTTATCATTCACGTTTAAATATTAAATCATAAAAAATTTAATTAAAAATATTATTTTTAACTAAACATTATATATATATACATACATATACATACAGTAGAGATGATGTAATATAATGTCAAAATAAATAAAACATAAAATTAAATTAAAAGAGTAATATAATGTAATGTAAACATTTTAACTCATTAAAAATAAAATAAAAAATGAAAGTACAAATAACAAAAAAAAAATACAAATACAAATATGGTCTTGAAATCAATTCATGTGTGAGATAGTTTATTTGAAGGGTGAAATTAAATCATGTTGGATCCATTTAACTTTAGAATTACAACACATTTAGAAAAATCAAATCTCTTTTCACTCTAAGGTTTTCATTTCAAAAGATGTGATGAAATCTAGGTTGATAGAACTTTTGTAAAGTAATGTCTAAATACAATAAAAAAATAAAAAAAATATAATATAATGTAAACATTTTAGGAAGGCTAAAAAAAAATTGAAAGTAAAAATAACAAAATAAAAATAAACTTATACAAATAAAATAATAATACAAATATGGTATTGGGAACCAATTCATGTGGAATATTGCCTATTTCAATGGTGAAATTAAAGCATCCTAAATCCATTTGAACTCTAGAACTGCAAAGCATCAAAAAAATGAAAGTAAAAATAACAAAATAATAATAAAAATATGGTATTGAGAACCAATTCATGTGGAATATAGTCTATTGAAAAGGTAAAATTAAACCAGCCTAAATTCTTTTAACTCTGGAACTACAAACCATCCAGAGATCAAATCTCTTTTCACTCTAAAATAAAGTTTCCATTTCAAGAGATTTGATTAGTCTCAAGGCTTGATCAATCTAATATTATAATGAAATCTAAATTGGTTATATTATTTTCCTACTTAACTATTTTATTACATATTTTACAATTATACATATATTAATATAATTTTAATAAATTTATCAAATATATACTTAATAAAAATATATATACATACCATTCATTATTTTAAATTATATTCAATGAAATAAAAATTAATAATATATAACTATATTTATAAAACACATTTAATTATTGATATATTAGTATATTTGTAAAATACACTTAATTACTAAAACATAATGATAATAACACATATTTAAATTTAAAAATACATAATTTTTTTTAACTCAAATTTCAAATATAATTAAATCAATCTTTAAAAATACATCATTTCAAAATCTATTTGAAAACAAAATTTAAATAATAATAACCTTATATTATTTTATTTAAAACACATTATCATAAAACATAATTTTAACATTAAAACATTTCAAAATAAAATAAAAACATAACTTTAAAATTAAAATATTTGAAAAAAATAAAATGTTTTAATTATGTATGAATAATAGTTTTATAAAATTGTGACTCAATAAAGTATAACTATATAAATAATAAAATATTATTTTACTAAAATTTAAAATATATAAAATGTATATGGCCGAGTGACTAAGTGTGGTTTATCTTTACAACATATATGAAAATGAGTCATGAACCACACTCCAAACATCAATCATAAATATTTAGAAATGCCAAAACAAAATTACTCTTGTTCATTTTTAGTTTAGAGGTTCCAAATTTTTAGTTCTGTCACTTCATGCTCCTTGTTAATAGATAAAAAGATTCCCACTGAGAATGCTTTCTTGGGACCATGTTAAAAAATGATTTATCATAATGATTGACTTTTTTTCCTTGATGGCTTGATATGTTGATATTCTAACTATCTCCTTATGATCATCTCTTGCTCCTCATTCTCATCTATCCATCTAACTTGGGCTAAGGATGGGGCTAGCCAAACCCCAAATTTCAAATACTCCACCATATCAATAGGGAATACCATCTTGAATTTTCCAAAGAGTTTCATTCTAAGGGGCGCAGTCACAAAATTTCCTTTTTTTCCAAAGCCACGGCTTAAATCCGCAATCCCTTAGCCGCTTAATTTCTTTCGTAGGATATCCTTTAGCTTAATATTTATTTGGTGAACACTTCTAAACTAAATATTAGATTTTATTTCCTTTTGAACCTCTCCACTTCTACTCTTACTTTGAGGTGCCATCATTAACAAGACCTTCCAATCCTCACATCAAGCATAAGGCTCCTTTATCTAGTGCATCCTAGCCTTTTTTTATAATAAATCACAAGGAACAATGACTTAACTAAAATATTTATAATAACTAGGACCACCAACCTATCAATCCTTCCCCTTTGGAAAGACACCATACATCACAAAAAGTCATAAATGATTACAAACACACTTGTAAACATAACACAATCAAACACTTCCAAGGATCACCTATGAATTTATGAACATAAAACACATAATTATCTCATTTGACATAGATGAAAGGATCCCATTTCACACAACATTCATATTCATAAAGGAATATATTTCAACATTCACGCTAATTATGCTAATTGTTAAGTACATTGATCATGCATTGTGCATATTCATTAAAACCATACAAATATCAACCTAACATTTCACACATACATGATGGATCAAAAATAATATTTAAATATGAAGTATTGAGAAAATTTTGCAATTCATACACTTATCTATTCGTCTTAAAAATTTTGGAAATCGAATAAGGGATGACCACTCTCCACCAAATCTCAGGAAAAACTACAACACAAATTTATTACAACTAGCCACGCCCCAACGACATCCGATGTCTAATGGATTCATCACTTAGTGAATAAAGAAAGAGAGTTTAATTCAATGTATAGTGTATGAAGGAAAAATTCCTTCATTGGTTAGGAAACAGGGATGCCACTACGCAATAAATTAGATTCGGTTGATAAAAAAACTAATATAGCCACTAAGGGCCTTCACAAGATAAAAGTAAATCCTTTTTCCCATTTTATATAATCCCTAATATTATCCTTCTTCTAGTGCTTCATGTGCATAAACACAATGAAATAGTTTAGTTCTTTCAGTTTACTTGATTCAAGCTGTCACATTCACTCATACACTTTCATTTACTCATAAAAAAAGTTTATTTTACTTTACTAGAACAGTAAAATTAACCTAGTTAAATTCTCTATATACGTTTTGATAACAAAAAACGTTAACTACCACTTTAACCATAATCCTACCTTTGATACAAATTCGTGTCTATCTCGTACCAAATAAATATGTTTATCGTTCCACAGATCTGACGTGGAACTTTACATCAGTACTTTAACATTTCATAAGCAAACACTTGAATTTTTCCTTTGAAAGTTGAAATTCTTACTTGGCAAATAAGTGTGTGTATATTCACTGCCGAGATGCCAACGCTTACAAGAATAAATGTTATGGTATGCGTTGGGGTATGAAATTTAATTTCGCTAGTCACCAGATTTCATTCGTATCACAACTTGGATCTCGAAAATTCATATAACTCTTAATTACCCGGTCCTACGAGGCTGCAGGCCTTGCCACCTGTAGCGCTCCTCGTTATCCAAGCCTAGCATCTCGACTTCTCTGCGGTGGATGTACAGGTGAGTTAACTCCATAGGACAGGTGTAATAAAGGCTTTTCGATAATTGCGAGGGGTAAACATCCGCGGGAAGAAAAACACAGGCTCTTTGTGCTATTCTCGCTTTTTCGCTGTTGCAAATAGAGTTTTTCGTTCTGCAAGAGATGCCTAGTCGAGGTATGCCAGCTCGACCTATATTCTTGTTTTCTTTCTGAGAAATTAATCCGTGGTCTAGGTCCAAAAATGATCTTCTAATTGCTTGCCGGATTTGTTTCCTTCTCCACTGAGGAAGTCTCCGGGAGAACAGATGACCATGAGTCGGCGAAACTCCAGTGTGCCAGGGCACAGCCTTTCAAGACTCCGCTTGTGGACCAAGTATCTACGCTACTTCGCTGAACACTGCCAGGTAAAGAGTCGAGTTTTAATTTGTGGTTTTAAATTTCCAAATGCTTAGTTAAATTCCGCTAATGATCATTCCTCGCACATATTTTTGCTGCATTACCAGATTGTTCTCACCCGTGCACTTACCTGCAAGTTTTCAAACGGCCATGGCAGATCCCACAGGTAAATTAACTAGATCGCCCTCGGATTAAACGCTCAATTTTCTGGTTCAGTCAGTGAATACAACCCCTTCATAACACTAACACACTACTAACTGTGAATTATGCAGGTTGGTTAAACCCTAGATTTCTTTCCTGAGGTCTGCATTACTAGCTGGCGTTTTTAATTTACTTCCAAATTACATTTGCAGGTACCAGGTCCGTAGAAATCTAGAGGCTGTGGCCCCATGAGTTAGAGTAGACCCATAAAAAGTGGTTACAGTGTAATTTTTGTTTGGTGTTATCGTCAAAAAATTTATCTAGCTCGCCGAGCTTAGGATAAACCTATGTACAATTTTCTTAAGCTTCAATTACAACTAGATTTGAGGGATTGAACGCTTTGTCAGCTTGTATAAATAATTTTTATTTCATTCCGGTTGATATACACTATGGCTGAGTTGTTCCATTAATCCAAACTCGTTTTAAAGAAGTGCTGTCTCTAGACGGGTTTTACTTTTCTTTTCAAACCCTAGTTATGTATTAAATCAGATAGGTATATTTTCCGTTTTTGAGCTTCTCCGCTCGTAAGGGTTTTATGAGGCACTTTATTTCTGTTTTCTTGTTCTTTAATCCGGTGCATACTGTGTAATTATTTTCTTCCATAATCTCTGGTTGTGCGTAACTCTAAAATCTTCCATTTCCATTCTGCGAAGGAAAAGATAATGTATATAGTTTTATGGCACGAATTAGGTTCTTGTTCTACTGTTCAAAATATATGTATACATGTGACTATTTCGTTGCACCACAGTCATTACAAGCGCTGTAGCTCTTAATGTAAATTTGTCCGTATTTTCTTCTTATGAATGTAGGTTTGTCCGCAATATTATTATCAAAAGATTGTTAAATGTTAAAAACACCATTGTTTTGGCTATTTTAATGAGGAAAGCGTTGGCTAAGAATTCTCCTAGGTTAATGGCGCCAGCCCACCAAATTAAGGGCTGTGTATAGCGTTTTCAACTCATGGACAGGGGCAGGATGTGTTTCTCTAAACTACTCCAGCTCTGCAAGTTCTTTCTAGACCCTTCCCTCGGTTACAACTGAGTTTGCGATTCTTATTTTTTTAATATAATGAATTATATTCACATGTTTGGTTGCATGCAAACGCACTTGCTTCCCTACCCTTTAGTTGCAGAAGGGGGGTTTGTGTTAACACTGCTATCGTTGCCATGCAATACAAACTTTCTAGTTTACAAGCAATCTTGACAAATCAAATTTCTCAGAGTTCTTTGTGAGGTAAAAAAATATACGAAGTCTCTAGCTCCATTGATACAAAGAAGGAAGAATAAAATTCAAGAACATTTCTCTAGAAACAACATTGCAGTTCTATTTTTAAAATTGGTTCTAAAATTAACCCGCTTTGCATTTTTACAGTAAATAAATAAATTTCAGTCTTTACGAGAATATTCTCTCATTCCATGGAGAATTTCCCGTTCAGACAGTGAATAACCGCCTTTCTTTTCCTTCACGAGCATACACAGAACCTTTTTCAACTACTAAGCATGCTAACAGAAAAATCTTGGTTCGATTCACTAACAGTATAACATCCTTAAACATTTTTAACAATCAAAGTACTAAACAGTCAAACTGTATACTTATTTGATCTGAAATAAACTCCTTTTTAAAACTGTGGTCCTCCCAACCATCAAGAGAGGCAATGACGTCCTCTTCTTGCCCCCGAGCTCCAGAAGTTGGACAGTGCCATGGAAATCAGTGGATAGCTTCCTTCTTCTGTGACCTCAGGATAACTAATCCAGTCTACAGACATAAACTCTTGCTCATAAGGGTTGCAGAAGTCATTTCAACTGGTCTACCACCCAGCTCTAGAAATACTACACCCTCAGCTAGCAATTGCACAGAATCCCTACCCTTCTTCTGGAATTCCTTTTATTCTAGAGGGTAGGTAACTATTTTCCAACTGTTTTCCCATCCACTTCCTATTCCTAGAAACTTCACCAACAGTCTAAAAATCGTTTCCCTTTTTTTTTTTCTTTTTTATTTATTAACTCGGTAACAAGATAATACTTTATGTCATGAGTAAATTTCCATTAAGTTTTCCTTGTTCAGAATAATAATAAAAGAAAATAAAAACTAAAGAGAATAATTAAACCAATAGTCTTTTAACCAATTGTAACTAATTTTCTTTTAATGAGGGTGTCATAGCTTCCCCCCCTGGAAGTAACACCGTCCTCGGTGTTTCAGCCCCTCTCTGGAAAGAGTTCGGGGTATGCTTCCTGCATAAATTTTTCTTCCTCCCAGGTAGCTTTGTCTGGTCCAAAGTGCTTCCACTGCACTTTCACTTGATCGACTACTCTTTTGTGGAGTTCAATTTCCCTCCGATCAAGTATGCGTAGAGGCTCTACCAGGAACTCTCCATCCGGTTCTACCTGAAAGAAACAGAATAATTTCAAATTAGTACATTTAGAGATATTCAATCTACAAACTAGGATTATTTTATCCTTCTTCCTACCTGAATATTCTGCCAATGAATTACATGTTTCTCATCATGTATGTATCGCTTCAGTAAGGATACATGAAACACGTTATGTACCCGAATGTGACTGGGCAATGCCAATCTATAGGCTACTGGTCCGATTCTTTCCAATATTTGGAAAGGGCCACAGTACCGAGGAGCCAGCTTAGCACAAGAGGTCCACCTCATAGTGCTTCTTTTAGGCTTAATTCGTACATATACGTGATCTCCTACCCCGAATTCTCGGTAGGATCTCTTCCGGTCTGCATAAACTTTTTGCCTATCTTGCGCGGCTTTCAAATTCTACCTTATTTGTTTTACCTCTGCCTCCATTTCAGCCAACATTTTAGGTCCCAACAACAGTTTTGTTTCGGGGCTGCTCCAGTTTATAGGCGTGCGACATTGCCTACCTTATAATGCCTCAAAGGGGCTCATTTTCAGAGACTCCTGATACACATTATTGTATGCAAATTCTACCAGGTGCAAGTAATCTTCCCACTTAGTGGGTTGTTGCATTACATACATTCGCAGCATGTCTTCTAGAACCTGATTTACACGCTCTGCCTGCCCATCTGTTTGAGGATGGTAAGCAGTACTAAAGTGTATCTGGGTTCCTAGTCCAGAAAATAAAGTTTTCCAAAAAGCAGACGTAAACTTAATATCTCGATCTGAAATCATAGTTTTGGGTATGCCATGCAACCTAAAAATCTCCTTCATAAATATATCCGCAATTTGTACTATTTTATAGGTAGATTGCACAGGTATAAAATGGGCAGATTTACTTAATCTGTCCACCACTACCATAATAGAATCATTCTGCTTCCTTGTTCGCGGTAACCCTGTGATGAAATCCAGTGAGATAACTTCCCACTTCCATTCAGGAATGGGTATAGGCTGCAATAACCCAGCAGGATGCTGATGCTCAGCTTTAACCTGCTGACACTCTAAACACTTATTTATGTATTCGGAAATGTCCTTACGCATTCCTGGCAAAAAATAAACTTTCCTTATTGTTGTAAGCATCTTCTGATATCCAGGATGACCAGCGTAATTACTGCGGTGGAATTCATTCAGGATTAATTCTTTAAGATTAGTGCGGTTAGGCACATAAATCTTCCCGCGAAAGGTCAATGCCTGTTCTTCACTCTCTCCGAACTCTGTTGCTTTGTCATGCTATTTTTCATTCTTCATCTGCTGCCACAGAAACTTATATTCTGGGTCTCTCTGAGCTTCTTCCTTCAAATTCTTCAACAGTTGGCTTTCCAATTGGTTAAAATATAGAGCAAACAGACTATGCAATTTTCGACTTAAAACGTCAGAAACTCTATTTTCTTTTCCTTTAACGTGCTGAATGTCCATGTCGAACTCGCTCAGAAATGCATTCCATCTCGCCTGTCTAGAGTTTAAATCTGCTTGTTTGAAATAGCTGGTCAGGCTGCTATGATCCGTTTTCAGCACAAATCTTTTACCCAGTAGATAATGCCTCCATACTCGAAGGGCGTGTACTACTGCCGTAAGCTCCAAATCATAAGCAGAATATTTCTACTCATAGTCCTTAAGTTTCCTTGACTCGTAAGCTATTACTTTTCCCTCTTGAGTTAAAACTGCTCCCACTCCTTCTTTACTAGCATCCATACAGATTTCGTAGTCTTTTTCCGGGTCAGCTACCTTCAGTACTGGAGTTGTATTTAGAAGTTGTTTTAATTTTTCAAAGCTGTCTTGGCATTCTTTTGTCCATCTAAAAAGCTTGCCCTTCCTCTGCAATGATGTAATGGGAAAGGCAATTTTGGAGAACCCTTCTATGAATCTTCTATAATACCCGGCTAAGCCCATGAAGGATCTAATGTCCGCCATATTCCGAGGAACTTGCCACTCCATGATGGCTTTGATCTTTTCGGGATCAACAGCTATCCCTTCAGCTGTTATGACGTGCCCCAAGTACTGGATTTCTATTTTAAAGAAATCACACTCGCTGAATTTAGCATAGACTTGATGCTTCCTTAACGTTTCCAACACTAGACGCAAATGCTCCTTATGCTCTGCTTCATTTTTAGAGTACACCAGAATATCGTCAATAAAGATGAGCACAAAATTATCTAGAAATCGATGAAACACGCCATTCATTAGCCTCATAAAATTTGATGGTGCATTTGTTAATCCAAAGGGCAGCACAACAAATTTATAATGACCATATCGGCTGCGGAAGGCTGTTTTACAGATATCCTCATCTTTAATCCGAACTTGATGATATCCGGATCTTAAATCAATCTTGGAAAATACCTTAGCCCCTCTTACATGGTCAAACAAATCATCAATTCTTGGTAAGGGGTACTTGTTTTTAACAGTCAGCTTATTAAGCTGCCTGTAATCCATACACATGCGCAAAATGCCATCTTTCTTTTTAACAAAAAGAACTGGTGTGCCCCATGGTGACACACTTGGGCAGATATATCCTTTGTCTAGCAACTCTTGTAACTGTATTTTTAATTCTGTTAAATCTGGTACACTCATCCTATACGGGGCTCTTGATACTGGTGAGGCACCTGACAGCAACTCAATAGTGAAATCAATATCTCTTTTGGGTGGAAGCCCGGGAATTTCCTCTAGAAATATGTCCAAAAATTCCTGTACTACAGGAATACCTTCCAGCATTGGGGCCTTTTCCTTAGAATCTGTGTATCCTACTTGAATAGCATACAACTAACACCCCTTTCTAATACACTTACCCATCTGAGATGATGTTATTGGTCGTATTTGTGCAGGCTTTTTAACTCCTTGAATCACTTCCTGCGTACCATCTTGCTTTCTGAATGAGATGGTCTTTTCCTTACAGTCTACTACTATCCAATGTCTTTCCAGCCAATCCATACCCAATAACACATCATACGATCCCAATGGTAAGATATTTATATCTACCTCTATCTGCTGTTCTGCCACTTCCAGCACACAGTTAGGAATTTTTGCTGTTATCTTACGTTTCGCCCCAGTGGCTAACTGTACCAGCCATGAATTCCTAAATTTCTGTTCTTTTAATTTACATAACTCTACTAACTTAGGACTGATGTAACTCAAACTTGCTCCAGGATCAACCAGAATTGAAACAGGTTTAGTTAGTAATGTACCTTCAAGTTCAATCATCGTAGGCTGAAAATCAGCCTGTCGATCTTCTAGCGCTGCATTGATACGATGTACGCTACGTGACACGTCTCCTACTGTAGATGCCTCCTGCAGATTTCCTACAGTTTCACTTTTGTTCTATCTGGGACAGTTCTTATAATAATGAGCTTCCCCACAACCCCAACACTGTAAGGGAGGTTTAGAATTCTGTCCTAGTTCAGGTTTACTTGACGCTTCTGTGGGCTTCTCCTCAGCTGGCCACTTGATTCTTTGGTGGTTTTTCCCAAACTGTTTGCTGATTGTATTTCGTGCTGCATTCCTGAAGCTACTGTTTTTACTTCTCTTAAAGGTAGAGTTACTTTTCTACCCTTTCTTCAGCTGCCAGCCTTTTCCCACATCACTCTTAATTTTATTTTGCTGATAACACAACCGTGCTTTTCGGATAGCCTCATCCATAGTCTGGGGGTTAACAAATTCTATTCGTTCTCTCATATGAGCAGGTAGACTGCTTAAAAATCTCTGTACCTTGGCCTTATCTTCTCGAAGATAAGGTACATATCGCAGCAGTGAAGTGAACTTTGTCACATATTCATCTATCGTCATTTGTCCCAACCAAAGATCATGAAATTCCTTTTCTTTGTCGTTATAAAATATTTCTGTCAGGTATTTATCTTTAAAATAATGCTGGAACAGTTCCCAGGTTATGTCGCGTTCATCAATGATGCGCACATTCTTCACTTCTTCCCACCACAGGGTGGCTTTTTCCCGTAATTGATATATGGCCAGTCTGGCCTTCAAATTGCTGTTGTATTCATAGACCTGGAAATATTTGTTTATATTTATTAACCAGGCTTCAGCCGCCTCCTCTGCCTCACCATCAAATGTCGGTGGTTTAATCTTACGAAATTCTCCCTGCAGTTCCATTTTTTGCCTTTTAGAGTCTTGCTGGCCAGACAAATTGCCCGACTCTGCCTCATTATAATTCCTATTTTTAATCCTCTGGGAGAGGCTCTTTTCAGTTCTGTCATCGGAATTATTCTGAGTCTGCTGGTCCTTTGGCTCTGTAGTTAATTATTTTTCAGCACTAGGGTGTTTCATCCCCTGATTCTGCCTATCTGACAAACTTTTCAGGATCTTCTCTTGATCCTGTAACAACCTCTCATTGTCCATTCGAACTCTTATCATTTCCTCCTGAAGTTGCTGTAACGTACTTAACAGGAATGTAGTTTTCTACTGTTGCTCTTCAAGTAATCGACTAGTCTTTTGGTGCTGCTCTACAATCAACTGTACCCACATTTTTGGGTTCAAAACTATGGGGATTTGAGTCCCCTCAGGCTGCGATTGGTTTGCAATCGCTCTTGCTCCCCTTTGTGCACTAATCACAAGCACACTGTTAGTAGACCCTTAAGATCCCAGTGTAGCAACTTGACACTCTGATACCACTTGTCACATTCACTCATACACTTTCATTTACTCATAAAAAAAAATTTCTTTTACTTTACTAGAACAGTAAAATTAACCTAGTTAAATTCTCTATATACGTTTTGATAAAAAAAAACGTTAACTACCACTTTAACCATAATCCTACATTTGATACAAATTCGTGTCTATCTCGTACCAAATAAATATGTTTATCGTTCCACAGATCTGACATGGAACTTTACATCAGTACTTTAACATTTCATAAGCAAACACTTGAATTTTTCCTTTGAAAGTTGAAATTCTTACTTGGCAAATAAGTGTGTGTATATTCACCGCCGAGATGCCAGCGCTTACAAGAATAAATGTTATGGTATGCGTTGGGGTATGAAATTTAATTTCTCCAGTCACCAGATTTCATTCGTATCACAACTTTGATCTCGAAAATTCATATAACTCTTAATTACCCGGTCCTACGAGGTTGCAGGCCTTGCCACCTGTAGCACTCCTCGTTATCCAAGGCTAGCATCTCGACTTCTCTGTGGTGGATGTACAGGTGATTTAACTCCATAGGACAGGTGTAATCAAGGCTTTTCTATAATTGCGAGGGGTAAACATCCGTGGGAAGAAAAACACAGGCTCTTTGTGCTATTCTCGCTTTTTCGCTGTTGTAAACAGAGTTTTTCATTCTGCAAGAGATGCCTAGTCGAGGTATGCCAGCTCGACCTGTATTCTTGTTTTATTTCTAAGAAATTAATCCGTGGTCTAGGTCCAAAAATGATCTTCTAATTGCTTGCCGGATTTGTTTCCTTCTCCATTGAGGAAGTCTCCGGGAGAACAGATGACCATCAGTCGGCGAAACTCCAGTATGCCAGGGCACAGCCTTTCCAGACTCCGCTTGTGGACCAATTATATACGCTACTTCACTGAACACTGCCAGGTAAGGAGTCGAGTTTTAATTTGTGGTTTTAAATTTCCAAATGCTTAGTTAAATTCCGCTAATGATCATTCCTGGCACATCTTTTTGCTGCATTACCAGATTGTTCTCACCCATGCACTTACCTGCAGGTTTTCAAACGGCCATGGCAGAACCCACAGGTAAATTAACTAGACCGCCCTCGGATTAAACGCTCACTTTTCTGGTTCAGTCGGTGAATACAACCCCTTCATAACACTAACACACTGCTAACTGTGAATTATGCAGGTTGGTTAAACCCTAGATTTCTTTCCTCAGGTCTGCATTACCAGCTGGCGTTTTTAATTTACTTCCAAATTACATTTGCAGGTACTAGGTCAGTAGAAATCTAGAGGCCGTGGCCCCATGAGCTAGATTAGACCCATAAAAAGTGGTTACAGTGTAATTTTTGTCCGGTGTTATCGTCAAAAATTTTATCTAGCTCGCCGAGCTTAGGATGAACCTATGTACAATTTTCTTAAGCTTCAATTACAACTAGATTTGAGGGATTAAACGATTTGTCAGCTTGTATAAATAATTTTTGTTTCATTTCGGTTGATATACACTATGGCTGAGTTGTTCCATTAATCCAAACTCGTTTTAAAGAAGTACTGTCTCTAGACGGGTTTTACTTTTCTTTTCAAACCCTAGTTATGTATTAAATCAGACAGGTATATTTGCCGTTTTTGAGCTTCTCCACTCGTAAGGGTTTTATGAGGCAGTTTATTTCCGTTTTCTTGTTCTTTAATCCGGTGCAT
The DNA here is from genome assembly GCA_034641835.2 of Pinus albicaulis. Taxonomy (NCBI): domain Eukaryota; kingdom Viridiplantae; phylum Streptophyta; class Pinopsida; order Pinales; family Pinaceae; genus Pinus; species Pinus albicaulis. The sequence continues at coordinate 860,996,330 of CM076581.1, forward strand.
ACTGTGTAATTATTTTCTTCCATAATCTCTGGTTGTGCGTAACTCTAAAATCTTCCATTTCCATTCTGTGAAGGAAAAGATAATGTATATAGTTTTATGGCACGAAGTAGGTTCTTGTTCTACTGTTCAAAATATATGTATACATGTGACTATTTCGTTGCACCACATTCATTACAAGCGATGTAGCTCTTAATGTAAATTTGTCTGTATTTTCTTCTTATGAATGTAGGTTTGTCCGCAATATTATTATCAAAAGATTGTTAAATGTTAAAAACACCATTGTTCTGGCTATTTTAATGAGGAAAGCGCTGGCTAAGAATTCTCCTAGGTTAATGGCGCCAGCCCGCCAAATTAAGGGCTGTGTATAGCGTTTTCAACTCATGGACAGGGGCAGGATGTGTTTCTCTAAACTACTCCAGCTCTGCAAGTTCTTTCTAGACCCTTCCCTCGGTTACAACTGAGTTTGCGATTCTTATTTTTTTAATATAATGAATTATATTCACATGTTTGGTTGCATGCAAACGCAGTTGCTTCCCTACCCTTTAGTTGCAGAAGGGGGGTTTGTGTTAACACTGCTATCGTTGCCATGCAATACAAACTTTCTAGTTTACAAGCAATCTTGACAAATCAAATTTCTCAGAGTTCTTTGTCAGGTAAAAAAATATACGAAGTCTCTAGCTCCATTGATACAAAGAAGGAAGAATAAAATTCAAGAACATTTTTCTAGAAACAGAATTGCAGTTCTATTTTTAAAATTGGTTCTAAAATTAACCCGGTTTGCATTTTTACAGTAAATAAATAAATTTCAGTATTTACGAGAATATTCTCTCATTCCATGGAGAATTTCCCGTTCAGACAGTGAATAACCGCCTTTATTTTCCTTCACGAGCATACACAGAACCTTTTTCAACTACTAAGCATGCTAACAGAAAAATCTTGGTTCGATTCACTAACAGTATAACATCCTTAAACATTTTTAACAATTAAAGTACTAAACAGTCAAACTGTATACTTATCTGATCTGAAATAAACTCCTTTTTTAAACTGTGGTCCTCCCAACCATCAAGAGAGGCAATGACGTCCTCTTCTTGCCCCCGAGCTCCAGAACTTGGACAGTGCCGTGGAAATCAGTGGATAGCTTCCTTCTTCTGTGACCTCAGGATAACTAATCCAGTCTACAGACACAAACTCTTGCTCATAAGGGTTGCATAAGTCATTTCAACTGGTCTACCACCCAGCTCTAGAAATACTACACCCTCAGCTAGCAATTGCACAGAACCCCTACCCTTCTTCTGGAATTCCTTTTATTCCAGAGGGTAGGTAACTGTTTTCCAACTATTTTCCCATCCACTTCCTATTCCTAGAAACTTCACCAACAGTCTAAAAAGGGTTTCCCTTTTTTTTTCTTTTTTATTTATTAACTCAGTAACAAGATAATACTTTATGTCATGAGTAAATTTCCATTAAGTTTTCCTTGTTCAGAATAATAATAAAAGAAAATAAAAAATAAAGAGAATAATTAAACCAATAGTCTTTTAACCAATTGTAACTAATTGTCTTTTAATGAGGGTGTCACACAAGCAAAGAAATATCTCTTTGGTATCCTCATCTAACACATTTCAAGATTGGACTTTGTGGTCCATCTTCCAATATCAGGTTTACAAGTTTCTTAGTTACAATCATTTTCGATTTACAATAATTCAAGTCTCTTTTCTTTGTCTAATGTCTATAGTCACTATAATACTTCAAACTCAACAACTTAGAATCACCAAACTAACTTTCTTCTCCTCACAAACACTACTTCATGTATGAGAGGTTTAGTGTCCCTTTCTTGAGCTAAAGAGTTCAAATGGAATTCATTCTAAGGTGCATAGCCCATGTTTGGGCAGTTCAGCACCCCCTCTCTGTATTCCTCTCATAATTTCTTATTTTTCGATAGTTGAACTAGAACCTCGAGGGTCATGAACACTAACGTCAAGAAATATAGGAAACATTCCAATCCCATATATAATATTTATAATCAATCTATTCTTTGTTATATTTGTATATGTATTATTTATTTGTAGATATAAGAATGTAATTTGTGTGAATACATTTTTTAAATTTTTTTTATATGATTATAAATATATTATCATTCTGAATAAAATGTTTCAGTAAAAATCATATAAGAATAAATTAGGTCGACGTGTTTCAAACCAGCTAATGTGGTCCATCATCAAGACAAGAGAATGAACCACACTGGCTGGTTCGAAACACATTGACCTAATTTATTCTTATGTGATTTTTACCGAAAGATTTTATTCTAAATTTATGGATCACAGAAGCCAAATTCCTAATATATTATCATTATTTATATATATATAAATATTAGAATATTAACTTACAAATATATTAGTTTAAATATTAAGTTGTAAATACATAGGTTTAAATATTTATGAAAATTTGTTATTATTATTATTATTATTTAATTTTTTTTGTTTTTTTACATTAAATTTAAATTTAAATTTTATTTTTTAATTAATTTTTTAATATTTCATTTTTATTTTTTATTTTTTTCTAACAAAATTTAATATATTCATAATATTAATTTATCAATTTAAAATGAAAAATAATATACTTATTATAATAACATTAAAAATACATAATATTAGTTTACAAGTTACAACTCAATTAACCATTTTCATGTTATAAAGTTTTAAAGAAAACCATTATACTCAAGGTTCAAATGGTTTAAAAAGAAGAAAAAGACTAGCATAATATAAGGTTCAAATTCCTTGAAAAGAAGAAAAATACTAACATAATATTTATAATAGCATGAATTTGTAATAACAAATATTAATTAATTATTTAGTACTAAAATCGATACAATAAATAAATTTAATTAAAATTTTTAATTAATTTTAATAATTTATATTTTTTCTCAAAAAAATGTTAATCTAAAATTTTGTTAACCATAATCATTGTTTTAAATATAATAAAGAAAATAAATACTTACTAATTTTAATATGATACCAATTAACCTATAAAATAAATGTAATTATCAACATGCTAATATTTATACTCAATCTTAATCACATGAAAAAAAATAATGTGTAGTGTGTCAACATGTCACCTTGTGAGTCAATGTGTAATGTTTGTGGGTTTTGTATGTTTGTGTGCACACTATGTTTGTTGTGTGCATGCATGCTAGTTATTGTGCCTCATTGGCAATGGATTGTGTGGGTGTGCATCAGTGGGTAGTCCCATGCCAATGATGGATTGTTTTTGGGGTCATATAAGCTCTCACCTTCATGTGGTTGACCCTGTTAGTAGAGATTTTACATCTCAAAGCCAAGAGAAGCTTTCTGTATAATGGTTTTTATTTATTTAAAACATAACATTAACTTCAATATATGAATAAGGATGACATGTCTATCATGTTATCAAGGTAATGATGATTTCCAAGATGTTGTCCTCCCGAAATTTTTATATGTTGATATGTCTATATGTTAACTTGGAATACCACATGAATCATGGATGACTAATCAGCCCCTAACACATTGGATAAGAGTAAAGTTCATTTTCCATGTGGGAATCTAAAAAAGACAAGATCTAGGTGACACATGTCATACACATGGCATACCCATGTCATCCAATCATGACATCACCCCTCAGTTCTCATAGTACTTTATACTTTGGTTAGTCTTGTTATCACTCAGGCCTTCCTTGAAGTTGTAAGAAAAGGAAAGAAACCCGAGGTAACCACTAACCAACCTTCAGATACAAAATCTAGCCAATTTGTATCCAGAGAGGGCTCTCTCTTTAAAATTTAGCTTTGTTCTTAGAAAATATTAGGCTAGTTATAAGTCCAAGAGTTTTGTTTGAATTTAAATGATGGAATCCACCAACTAAGGGCAAGATTGAGTATTTTTAGGCCATTAGGATATGGAGTCGAAAATATGGCTTTACTAGATTAAGTTTCTACACACAAGATGGCTTTGCAGGGCAAGATAGCCAAACAGAGAACAATTTTAGATATTAAAGTGAATGGAATGGATTTTGAAGGGATGAAAGGCAATTAATAATCTTTCAACATGTTCAAAGAAAGAAAGTGAATGATTACAAATAAAGAGCAGTTAAGAATTCTTTACTATAGTAATCAAAATGTTTAAACCAGCGAAACAAGAGCAATCAAGAATTCATTGTTAATAACCAGCTTAGAAGAAAACATTTAGAATAATCACAATTGAAATCAGAGTACACTTAAGCAATTTCTGATTTATTATTTTTTATCAATTATTCAGAAATGGAACACAGTGATATTATAAACAGATATAAAACTTAAAACATAGGATAGAAATGACTTATTGAACTGTAGTATGACACATGAATCCTGCAAAAAGTCTTGAGCTTCAATTCATCATCCAGCAAGCCACAAAGAAATTTCTCCGAAGCACTTTTATTCCAAAAATTCAATGTTATAGCAAAGTAGAAGAATCCACCCTCAATAAGTCAATTGAGGGCTTATTTATACAAAAAATGACAAAAATTATCTCTTAACAAAATGAGATATAATCTAAGATGAGTCATAAATAAGTTACAATAAAAATAGAGATAGATGGTCTCATGGATAAGACAAGAAGTAACCTATGTTGTGTTGTTCCCTCATTTCGAGAATGTGTTGGATGATGGACATATATTTGGGCTCATCGTTGTCTTCTTCAGTAATTTCGTGCTAACTGACTTGCTTCACTGATACTCTTTGTTTTTACTGATACACTTTCAACTGAACTGATACTCTTTGACCTTTGTTTTTTCTTTTATCCCTTATACTGTGGTAAATAGGCAAAATTTCAAATAAGGATAAATTTTACAAAATTTCCAACAAGTCTTCCCACCATTTATCTTCTGTTATTTTTGTCCGTTGAAGCTTCCTCAATGTTTCATCAGCCTCGGTATATCTGAAGAAATTAGGCTGGTTAGGAAACAAATGCCTTACTTCATGTTCTAGATAAAACAAATTCTCTAATCTGTCATGAAGATTCCTTCATGTAGGTAATGTTGCTTGTGATGAACTGGCTGAGGAATTGGCAAGATTGCGAGCATGTATGTCCAATTTCCTAACATAAGTTTCCAGGTCCATTATTTTATCTTCTGACATCATAGGGCTAGGCAACCCTTTATTCAATAAAACATCAAACCTTTTTCTGAAATCAAGGATTTCAGTTTGCATGTCAAAGCATCTTCTTTCTAAATTCTGCATAAGAGTTCTCTTAGTAAAAACTCTTTTTATTTCCAGGATTGTTGCAGTTCTGTCTTGAATACCTAAATCTACAAGTTGCTGTCTGGTTTGAGTGTTCAGAAATTGTATAAGCTGATTGGCTTCCTCAGACCTATTTCCCAATTCTCCTCGTGTATTCTCAACTTCATCTAGAGCTATTATGACCAAATAATTCTGTTCGTACATTATCTGGATTGAGGACCAGATATCTTTTATTGACTGGCTAATGTTATCCCAAAGAATATCATTTATTTCTCTCAAAGGCTTCTCCAATGTGAGATCCTTTTCTAATGCTTTAACCAATTTTTCCAATCTCTTGATTTCTCTTGATTTGTCAACAACACTCATTTTTGAAAGATCATATTTCTGTTCCAAATTAACAAGCTGTAACTTTGTCTGTTGAAGTTCTGTTACTTGAAGTCTCAAGGCATTCATTTGCTTTACTAATACTTATGTGCTCAAATTTAAAATATCTACCTGTGATGACTCTGTTGGTTGACCTGTTTGCTGTGTACCTGTACCTGTAGTTGCCTCTGTCGCAGATGTTGGAAGAGCAGATTGTTTGTCTTTCAATGCTTGCTCCAGCTCTTTTTATGTTTCAGTTAGTTTCTGATTCATTTTTAAGAGAAACTCCATCATTTCCTCTTCAGAATTCTTCTTTATTACCTCTTCAGTTTGAGGATGTCTAGAAGCTGGGAATTTCAACTGCTTTCTTAATGCTGCAATGTCATCATCCTTTTTCTTTATTAATGCTTCTATACCTTTGACATCCTTTGGATTGTGAACTAATACAATTATTATTTCTTCCAATGTTTTTATTCTGTTGTCTTTTGCTTGAGAATAATCCTTTTCAATCTGTAGTTGTGCATTTGTGTTCTCTAAAGAATCCTATAACCAGTGAGCTGCCATTGCTTTATCAGTCAAAGTAGAATAGATCATTTCACCAGTCTGTTTATGCAACTCAATCTGATCTAAGGGATGGATGTCATTGGCTAGGACTTCAAAGTTTTTTCTAATATAATCAGCAGCTGTTTGGGGTTGCTGCACCTTGGGTTTGAAATGGCTCATTAACAATTTGCCCTGTTGAATGTCAAAAGCTGACATCAATCTTTCTTGATTCTTAGGGACCATTTTCAGATATTGATTATATACTTGCATTTTCAGTGGATCATTTCTTGCCTTGATATTCATAAATGTCTTTTTTATGTCCCCTCTATCCTTAACTGGTATTTTGAAAGAAGATATTTCAATACTCTAGTGCTTTTGTAATTCTTTCCCTTGTGAAGTAATGGATGCTCCACTGACTGTTCCTGTTTGCTAACTGTCTTCTCTTTCTTGGTTGTCAGATATTTCTTGAAATGATTCAACTTCTGGAAGAGGATTCAATCTCTGCCTTTTCGTATCATGCTGCTCTGTAGATCTATCACCAGGGGTAGATGTTTCAGCTTCTCTCTTTTTCCCTTTTTCCATATTAAGAGGAGTTTGAAGATTGGAAATTTTTGTCTCGTTGATCTGAACTGGAGTGATTTGTACCTTATCTTGTTCTTTAAATGTCTCTAGTTGCTCTACCATTATGAACTTTTCAATTAATTGTATGTCCGGTTCTTTTTCTTTTCCTTTTGATTCTACTGCAATGTTTTCTTGTAACTCCTGCTGAATAATCCTAGTTGAGGAAGGGCCAACTTCTGATCTTGGTACCTGTACAAAAGAGTCTAGGTCAAGCATCTTCTCAAGATCTTTCATAACATTTCTCATATTGACCTGCTCAATATCATGCTCTATCAATGTGCCTTCTATCCATTCATCTGTATTCTCATATTTTCAAATCTCTGGGATTCTCTGATGGATGTATGGTGCTGATTTATTTTTCATTCTTTTATCACAAATGAAGTTGAATGGGTCATAAGGTGCCCAATAGAAACTCTTATGTAATCTGAAACGGTCTTGTAATATCTTTTCAGCTTCCTCCCCTCCATCCCTAGAGTTACAGATAAACGGACCTAATTAACTTTTGATCCGGAGTTGAGCCTTCTTCTTTGCATTACAAAAATGAATTATATCAGAGTTATTCATTTGCATGAATTACTCTAATGCAAAGAGTCTCATAGGGACATATTTTGGCAATTTAAATGGACATAATTCACATCCATATATCCTGACTTTTGTGTGATTTTGGTACAAGTACCAATCACCAATCTTGTAATGTTTTGATAGCTGTAGAGTTTTCTTGATTTCATTGCTGAGTCTTGGAGGAGAAAATCCCGTCAACAAGGTAGTTGCAGGGTGTATAAAAAGATTAATGAAATAATTATAGGAATAGGGAGAATCTGGAGAACTATGGGTGATGGCTGACGAAAATATAATAGACCTAGGGTTCCCCTGGGCATCAAGCTTTTTCGTATAGAAAGGGAAGTTTTCAGACTGGTAATATATCTTGAGGTGATAGATGACAGAGGAATACTTGAACACTTTCTCATTTTCCAATCTTATGAACTGATCATGGATTTTGTTGGCTATGTAAGATGCAAAGTCATACCTGACAACAGGAGGTTGTCCAGGGGTAAAAATAGACAATAATACTAGAACTAAATGGTCAACAAATTCACTGGTATTAAAGCCCATTATAAAATATATTATATCCAAAACAATTCTACCCTCCTCAGTGAGAAAAGCATTTCAATAAGGGGGAGGGCCTTTAGGCTGGTGATCAGGCAACATAAAGGTCTGACAGATGCAGTTTAATTCTTCATGGGATAGTTTTGTGGATTTCTCAAGAAGGTCTCCCATGGACAGAGGAGTGAGGGCTTGATCAAGTTGAAAATGAAGCATCTCATTGATTGACTAAGCAGTAATTGAGAAAATGATGTCTTGGTTTGGGGATAAGACTACTCTCTGGTTAGGATCATAATTGGCATGGAAAAAATGGATTATTTAACGGAAAATATGAATAGAGGGAAAGAGGTACCGGGGAAGATTGGATTCCCATGACCCAATCGTATCCAAGCCATTCGAATAATTGTCTCTGCAGCGACAAAAAATTCGAAGAGGACTATCACTAAAACTCAGGTCTTTGATTTGGAAATCCCTGTCGATTAATGATAAATAATCCAGGTCTCTATGAGGGGCGTTCAATGGGGTGATGTTTAAAGCCACAGGAGTTTCCATTTTTGGTTCTTGTGGATTCAAAAATGGAAATTCAGCTTATGGTGAAAGATTGAGTAAATTCACAGGAGAAGCAGGAGAAACAGGTATAATTGCAGGTTTGGTAATTCAATTACAGTTCTTGGGGTCACGGAACGAACTAGTAATTAATTTTAACTCTGTTTCAGTGAAGGAAAAAGGAAAGCCGAGATTTCAATAGAGTTTAGTTCGAATTTAGGGTAAATACCTATTTTTGGAGAAAACAGCGTTTGGATAGGTGCTAGCTAGGGCGGATAATCTTCTGAGAGGCTTGTCTTCAATCTTCTTCAAAAGGATAAGGTTGGCGAACTTCACAAATTTGAAATTTGAATTTTTCTGCGCGGAAGGCATATTCTTTCTCTGGCGTACAAAATGATGAAAAAGACGCGAATGTTTTTTTTTATTGGCAAAGTCAATGGGGGCGAATTTTTTATTAATTTAATAAATGACGTCATCCTGTACGACGGATGAGTCACGGGAAACAGTGGGGGTGGTAAGTGGTTTATTCTGCACCACTTTTGAGGGACGACTATTTTGGACGGGGAGGCAGCGAATCCACAGAGCGCATGACACGTAGCCATTGCACTATTTGAAAACCACTGCAATTTCACACATTAACGCTCGTGCAGGGGATGGCTAGCGGAATTAACGTCAACCGTCGATCTTGGAGCAGATGATCGGATGGTAGATGGGACAGGAAGTTGACAGAGTTTTAATAGCATGGGCCCGACACATTTTATTATGAAATAATAATTTTGGGAGCCTTCTGATTGGCGGTGTTGGTTATTAATTAATCTTAAGGATTAATTAATTATTTTATGCAGCGGAGGGTAGGTAATGGTTTAAAATTGAAATTTAACCAAGGTTAATAATAAAAAGAGGTAACGGGGATTTTTACAAGGGATCATAGTTTGACCTTGGTTAAATGGAATCGGGGAATACGGGAAAAATATTATTTTTTGAATCAAAACACGTAATAACACATGTTTAAATTGTTTTTCAATATATTTTTTATTTATATGATAATTAAATCAATGTGATTCGCTTACCATAAAGGGATTAATCTCAGTAATGATATTTTTAGCCAAAGGGCATATAATGTAGTTTTTTATTTGAATATATGGGGGTTAAATACTTTGGCTAAAATAATTATAATAATAATTTAAGTTTAAGAAATATTATAAGGAAAATATTACATACATAGGAAAAGATGGTTTTCATAGGGATTTAATATATAAATTAGAGTTAATATGACAAAGGAACAAATGTAAACTCAAAACACTTAAGTATAACCAAGAAAGTGAAGATTCAAAAGTAAATGGCATTATTATACTTTCATCACTTAGACTTAGAATAAAAAGTGATTTTGAGGGCTTTTCATGAAATATTGAAGGATTTTCCTAAGTAAAATGAAATTTTACTTAGGAAAAAATGAATGAATGTGATAATGGATGTTTTGAAGTACTTAGGTCTTTTCAATTATTGGGCCGAGGGTCCAGTCCCTCCAAAATTCAAGGAAATGCCTTGAGCCCCTTTAATCTTCAAATACCTTAGTGCTTAGGGAAATTAGTGAAATGTTTAGGGAAAATGAGAGGGGAAGTTAATAATTTGACTTTGCTCTGCTGTGAATTTTTTCCAATGTAGTATCTGCCTTTGCACTTTGTGATGAAAGTAAAATTGAACACATTTAGAACCATCATTTATCACATGCAATCCTGCAACAACATCTACCTACCCTACTTACTTTACCCTACCATTTTTTCTTCTTTATTAGGGTGCACTTAGACTGGCAAACCCTTATCAATCTTCTTTTCCTTTTACATGGCAAACCTATCTATGTCTACACTTATTACATCCAGGGGCTCAGATTAAACTGTTGAGCACCTTTCATTAACTCTAACTATCTACTTATCTACCAAGATTAAGCTGTTTGGCCAGATATTTATTCTCTATTCTACAACATGAAATTGAAAAATGAATGAGTCAAGTTTAAACAGTTTGACTCTTCATAAATTGTGGCAAAAGTTTAACAAGCTGCACACAATTACTTATTACAAAAAATGAAATAGTAGTGGCATTTAGATTTGCACACTGTCCTTGGCCTTTCTTTTGTTTGGGGTTCATTTCTTTCACTTTTTGGGCCAATTTTATTTTTTGACCCTTTGATTTTCTTTTAGGGTATACCCTCTTTACATTTTTTAAAATTTTTTATTTTTTTGATTTTTTTTGAGAATATGGAACACCTTTACAACAAGAAAAAGGTTTGAAATATTGCGTAGTTCAACAAGTCAATCATGAAAAATGACACCTATTGGTATCGGAGTCTAACACTGGCTCCACTTGGGGATGGCTTTTCCTGGCGAAAAGTCAAGAAAAACAGGTCAAATGCCTCAAAATGTCTTCAACTGAACCATGCAATCTTCTTTTTCTGGTGGCTTTATTGTATATATGATAGTAAAAATTCTGAAGCTTAGGGCCTTCAGTTTGGGTTTCAACTCCAACAAGTCACCATCCAATCAGAACTGATGCATTAGGAAGGAGATAATATGTAAAAGTTAGAAAAAATTAGAACAACCTAGTAAATGGGATCAAAGTAGTGTTTTAGCATTCGACCATTGACTGGTCCTTCCTCAGCTTCTGAACCATCCAAATTCTTCAAAAAATATGTGTTGTTTCCCTGTAAATCATGAATGATGTAAGGTCCTTTCCATAAGAAATCAAATTTCCCATGTTTCCCTTTATCTTCCCTTCTAGAATCCCATCTTAACACTTTATCTCCTATTTGGAAATCTTCTGCTTTAGTATTTTTGTCAAACATCTTCTTTAATTTTTCCTTTAAAACTTGGGATCGTTGATACACTTCTTCTCTAGTCTGCTGCAAGTGAATTGTTTGATTTATTCTTCTTTGAATATCATTTGGTTCTACTTGAGCCTCCTGAAGCAACTTCATTACAGGAATTCCTAAAGATGATGGAAATCTAGCCTCAATACCATAAAATAATTCATATGGACTGGTCCCAATTTATTTTTTGGTTGTAAGTCTGTCTGCCCACAATGCATTGGTAAGTTTCTTATGCCAATTCTTTTTATTCTCTTCCAATAATTTTTTAATGATATTTATGAGACTTTTATTGGAAGATTCAGCCAGTCCATTACCCTGAGGATAATAGGCTGTTGAATGGCCTAAAGTGATGTGATATTTACTGCAGAAACTAATAATTTTCTTAGACTTAAAAGTAGCAGCATTATCAGTTATAATTTTCTTTGGACAGCCAAATCTTGAAAGTATATTGGTTTCTAAGAATCCTATAATTACAGAATCATTGGCTTGTCTACATGGGATTGCTTCAATCCATTTTCTAAAGTAATCTGTAGCAGTGAGGATCCATCTGTGTTGCCCAGAAGAAGGGGGATGGATTTCTCCAATAAAATCCAGTCCCCATTGTTGAAAGGGTCTCTCGGTGGAAATTGGTTTTAATGGTAAAGGTAACAATTTTCTCTTGCCCTCAAAGATCTGACACTTATGGAAAGCAGTTACAAATTTCTTAACATCTGAAAACAAGGTTGGCCAATAAAAACCAGCCCTTAAAATCTTATCTGCAGTTGACTTCCAGTAGAGGTGTCCACCACAATCTCCTGCATGAAATTCATTAAATACCTTGTCAGCTTCATCTTTCAATAAACAATTTAATAGAATTCCATCATGATTCTTCCAAAAAAGAACACTATCTAAAATACAATACTTTAAAGATGTCATTTTCAAAAACCTTTGTTTCGTTTTGGATAACCCTGGAGGAACTTGCAGGTTTAACAAAACATAAATGATATCAGTGTACCAGGGTGAGTCTAAAAAGGCTTGACTGATCTGTGGAGTCGCCATCTCCTGTTCTTCATCCAGTTCATTAATGTTCAGGGCTTGGCAATTAGTTTCAGTCATGAGTTGAGCCAAACCTTGTCCTTTTATGAGTTTTGTAGGTCTTATTTCAATATCATATTCTAATATGGTAGCTATCCACTTACCTCTTTTGCCTTCAATACCATCTTGAGTTAAGATGTCTTTAATGACAGCATTAGGTACATAAGCTATCACATGAGAATACAATATATAAACTCTGAAATCTTTAATTGCTTTCACAAGGGCAAAAGCTTGTTTCTCCATGATATTGTATTTCAAAGATGCATCTCTAAGTGCTTTACTAAAAAAGGCTATTGGTTTTTCACATCCTTGATCGTCCTTTTGTAGTAAAACAACTGCAACTGTATGTTCAGAAGCAAATGAAAAATTTATGAAATCTCTATCAAATTTTGGACTGGTAAGAACTGGTGTCCTGGTTAAAGCCATTTTGATTTCTTCAAATGATTGCTTGGCTTCTACGGTCCAGTCATACTTGAATCCTTTCTTAACATGTTAGTAAGCAGTCTAAGTAATTCAGCTAAACTAGAAATGAATCTTCTCAGAAAATTGATCTTTCCTATGAAAGCTTGAAGTTCTTTAATGTTTTTGGGATGAGGTATCTGCAAAATGGCTTGTATTCTTTCAGGATCAATTGTAATGCCATATTTTGAAATGATATGACCTAGGAGTTTGCCTTCTTCAAGACCAAACAATGATTTTTTTGGATTTAAAGAAATACCATACTTTCTGCATTTTATAAACACTTTCCTTAGATGATCTAAATGTTGCTGATCTGTTTTGGAAAAAACAGTTAAATCATTTAGATAAATAACCAGAAAATCATGAATTTCTTTGGCGAATGCAATGTCCATTGCTCTTTGGAAGGTGGCCCCTGCGTTTTTGAGTCCAAAAGGCATCTTAACATATTTAAAAGTACCACATGGTGTTGTAAATGTTGTTTTGTCTTGATCATAAGGATGAACCAAAATCTGGTTGTACCCTGAAAATCCATCCAGAAGAGAAATACTTGAAGATCCCACTACCCTTTGTAAGATATGGTCCATTTTAGGCAAAGGATAGTTATCTTTTAAAGAAACTTTGTTCAAATTTCTAAAATCGACACATAGTCTAATCTCTCCAGTATTTTTCCTTGTTGGTGCTAGATTAGAAACCCATTCAGAGAACCTAATAGGAGCTATAATTCCTGCTTCATACATTCTTTTAATTTCTTTCTCAATTGAAGGTAGTAAAACAAGGTTGATCCTTCTAAGTTTCTGTTTGAATGGTTTCTGATCTGGTTTCAAAGGTATTGTATGTTGAATGATTGATGTATCATATGACTTCAGATCTTCATAAATCCAGACAAAAACATCCTGGAATTATTTTAAAAGTTCAACATATTTAACCTTTTGATCTTCTGGCAGAGATTTGGATAGTTTAACCATCTTGGGATTTCCTTCAATTCCCAAATTGACTTCTTCAATATCAACTTTTAAAGGTTCCATTTTGGGTTTTAGTGGAATGTCATTTGAGTCAAAAAGATCTTCCAAAGGAGTTAATCCTTTGGGTAAATGATTATCTTTCAGATTCATCTTCTACAATCTCATCGAATTCCATTTGTTTCAAATCCTGCATATCTTTTTTAGTGAATTTGGTTGGGTGAAGCATGTGAATTGCAGTCTCTTCTAAAATATCCATTTCTTGTTCATCTAGTTGATCAGATTCATTAATTGTTGTGTCTTCATCTATACTACTGTTAGAGAACTCATTTTCTAAGGTCAAAAAATTATTGATCTGATTATTATTTACAAACACTTTCCAGTTCATAAGATTATCCGGTATAGCAGGCCTATGTCTAATCTCAGTTGTGAATTGATGATTAGGTCCAAAAGGTAATTTACACGTGCTAGCGAACATTACAAGACTGTGAGCATGCAAATTTTGTTTTCTAGGAATTTTGGCAAGTTGAGCTTGTAGAAAAGTGTTGAGAATTTCCACAATTGTTTCTCTGTATTGTTTCAATCTAGGGTCTTTTGTTGAACATTCACCATTAATCTATTGAATAATTAACTCAGAGTCTCCTATGATTGACACTCTAATTGCCCCTAACTTTTTGACATGTTTAAGCCCTAACAAAAGAGCTTCATACTCTGCCATGTTATTAGTGCATCTAAAGTTCAATCTATAAGCGTGGCCTTTGGCGTGATCATTTTCAACATTATGTATCCAAAATTTGGCTCCTGCTCCTAATTTATTTACTAAACCATCAAATTCAAAATGCCATAGAATTTCATGTTCATAATCTTCATCAATTTTTTTAACATGTGTCTTAAGAGAGAGCTCTAGTTTTTCAATTTTTTCTGGTATTTCTTGAATGTTTGATGTTTCTTTGTTTTCAGAAATTTCTTCGATTTGAACAGTAGATTTAGTTGCAGTTTCTATTTCTGGTGCTTTTAGTTCAGTAGGAAGGTCCAATTCAACATTATAAAGGATGAAAGAGTCCATATCAGAATGTACTGAGTAGACAGGGAAGTTTTCAGGCTTCTCATGACTACTGACTAAAAATTTCATCAAGGTCTCTCTGTATAGTCTTTTGGGTTGACCAAATACTGAAATAGTAGAAAATGACATATCTAGTTGAAGAGATACTCCGAGTTTAGCACCCCAGGATCTGGACAACAACATACCATATTTAGGAGGAATATCTGCAACTACTATATCCATCAGAATAGATTTCGCAGGGTATTGCACCAAAGTAACACACAAATCTTTAATCAAACCTAAACATCTTACCTGACTCGAATCAAAAGAAAAAACATCATTATATGGTATGGTAATGTCTAGATTTAATCTTTCCATCACAACTTTGGGCATTAAATTATGGGACGCTCTAGAATCAAGCATGGCGTTATGAAGTATTTTGTCATGTACATTTAAACTCACATAAAATGGAGGATTTCCTCCACTTTCTGGTTTACCATTCACTTCAGGGCCAAAAAGTAGTTTTGGTTGATCATCAAAAACATTTACTGAATCGTCCATTCCAGTAATGTTAAGGGATCTGCTGATTTGGCTTCTATAGACATCGTGTTTAGCTAATTTTTCTAAGGGAACAACTATCTTTAGTTTGCCTATTTCAGCTTCTAGATTGAAATATTTTTCTGTTTGAGCTCTGGTATTTTGAACATTTGGATTTTCTCTATTTTTTGGGTCTTCAGTGTTTTTCTCTTTTTCATGAATAGGATTATGGGTTGAAAGTGTTTCTGAATTAACTTCTGCTGGTTCTTCTACGTTTCCTGCAGGAGGAAAAGCATTAGAAAGTTTTTTACTATTTGGTTGATTATCAGACACATCTTCAATTATCATATTTGCGGGGTTAGGACTTGTTCTAGAAAGAATCTGTACAGGAGGAGTGTTATTTTTAACTTTGATGTTTTGTTTTACAGCTTTCTATTTGTTATTCTCTGGCACATCAATCCGTCTGCTTCTCAAATTGTATTTTTTATGAACTTCATAAATTGCGGTGTCATATCCTTCTTTAAAATTGAAATTTTCTCCTGAATGAGTTTCAAATGTTTCAAGAATATGATTTTCTTGATCATCTTGAGATAGGAAAACTTCTGGTTCATTTTTATTTTCAGTCACATTATTTATTTCAACATCCTCAGTAGGTTCCTCAGAATATGAACCTTCAACAAAATTTTCTTGGAATGGTGGCCTGATGTTTTGGTCAGGGACATTTTTCCCAGTATTTTGGTTCTAATTTCTTCTGAAGTTTGGGTTTCTAACAACATTTTTAGCATCACCAGAAGAATTTCTTTCGATTGTCTCTACTCTGTCTCCCAGTCTTCCCATCCCTTTGATAATTGCATCCAGCTTCCTTTCAAAAGCCGAAGGCTCTTCGTTCATAGGCATCCTTCTTTTAGCTCTAGCTCTAGCTCGTTTTTCTATCAAGTTAGCTTCAACACTAACCACTATTCTTTGCATCTCTTCTATGGTTTGGGGAGCTCTTTCCCTAAGTGAATATGCTATGTCAGAGTCAAAACCATCAGGGAATTTAACCAGTACTGAATCCGGAGGGGGTCTAAGGTTCTGAGGAACAACGTTGTAGGCTTCGTTAAATCTGATGATATAATCTTGTACTATTTCATTAGGTCCTCTTTTCAATTTTCCAAAGTCAGATAGGATTTTAAGAGGGTCTTTATTCTTCTCCCATCTATTCAAAAATGCCCTATACAGAGCTGGTAAGTCAGCAACACTGTTTGGAGCAAGGGCCCTAAACCATGTCCTGACTTCCCCAGTAAGAATCTAGACAAAAATTCTCATTCGAACATCATCAACGTCAATTTCATAAAATTCAAAGTAATCAGTCATCCTTTTGGTATGTTGTTGAGCAGTATAAGTACCTGAACCATCAAAAGGGGTGATTTTACTCTGATAATCTTGAGGCAAAGCAGCAGGGTTGCCTGGCAATCTTAATGGAGCATATCTATTGGCCATTGGAAGGTGTAATGGAATAACAGGTGATGATGGTCTGGAAGTAGTTGGTGGAGGAGTAGAAGGAGTGGCTAGTGTTTGAGAATTTTGGGGAAAAGTAGCTGAACTTGGGGAAGCTACAGTAATTACATAAGTGTTTGAAGTTTCTTCAAAGGTCTGTTCAGATTGAATGGAATTTTGTAAATGTCTGTCAAGATGTAATGAAACAAATCTCAATTGCAAATCTTCAAAAAACAATGGGGCTGGAACCAGTCTAGGTAATTCAGTTTCAAAAAAATTCACAAATAAAGATGTTTCAAATCGCTCATCAAAAGGTATTTCATCAAAATAAATCCACTTTATAGGACGAGATGCTGATCTAGAAAGAGGTCGAGAACTTCCAGAACTTTCTTGACTTCCTCTTTTAGAGCTTTCTTGACTTTCTTGTCTTCTAAGAATCCTAGGAATCAGATTTGGATTATCGAATACCGGAGGTGGGTTTTGATCAGGATTTGACCTGGTATAACGAATTCTTTCTGAAGCCAGTTTTCCTAGTAGTGTTTCTTTTTAATTTTTTGTTTTAAATAACATGAAAGTACAACTTCGGCAAATTATTCAAGAAATTTAAGATTTTTTATTAAAATTTTCTCAAAGATTTATTGAACTAGAGAATCTGATTGAATATTTGAAACTAAGGTTCAGTTTATAAGCTAAACCGGAGATAGACTGAAGCAACATTTATTTACTATGTAGTTGCAGAGAAAAATCATTTCAAAGGCTACCTGGCTGATCTTCAGACTCTGCCTATAGCTTATAAGAAAACAATAGTAATAATAAAAATGACTCAGATCCCCAGCGGAGTCGCCACTATGTTATCACTCAGGCCTTCCTTGAAGTTGTAAGAAAAGGAAAGAAACCCGAGGTAACCACTAACCAACCTTCAGATACAGAATCTAGCTAATCTGTATCCAGAGAGGGCTCTCTCTTTAAAATTTAGCTTTGTTCTTAGAAAATATTAGGCTAGTTATAAGTCCAAGAGTTTTGTTTGAATTTAAATGGTGGAATCCGCCAACTCAGGGAAAGATTGAGTATTTTTAGGCCATTGGGCTATGGAGTCGAAAAGATGGCTTTACTGGATTATGTTTCTACACACAAGATGGCTTTGCAGGGCAAGATAGCCAAACAGAGAACAATTTTAGATATTAAAGTGAATGGAATGGATTTTGAAGGGATGAAAGGAAATTAAGAATCTTTCAACATGTTGAAAGAAAGAAAGTGAATGATTACAAATAAAGAGCAGTTAAGAATTCTTTACTATATTAATCAAAATGTTTAAACCAGCGAAACAAGAGAAATCAAGAATTCATTGTTTATAACCAGTTTAGAAGAAAACATTTAGAATAATCAAAATTCAAATCAAAGTACACTTAAGCAATTTCTGATTTATTCTTTTTTGTCAATTATTCAGAAATGGAACACAGTGATATTATAAATAGATATAAAACATAAAACATAGGATATAAATGACTTATTGAACTGTAGTATGACACATGAATCCTGTAAAAAGTCTTGAGCTTCAATTCATCATCCAGCAAGCCACACAGAAATTTCTCTGAAGCACTTTTATTCCAAAAATTCAATGTTACAGCAAAGTAGAAGAATCCACCCTCAATAAGTCAATTGAGGGCTTATTTATACAAAAAATGATACAAAATATCTCTTAACAAAACGAGATATAATCTAATATGAGTCATAAACAAGTTAAAATAAAAATAGAGACAAATGGTCTCATGGATAAGACAAGAAGTAACCGATGTTGTGCTGTTCCCTCATTTCGAGAATGTGCTGGATGCTGGACCTATATTTGGGCTCATCGTTGTCTTCTTCAGTAATTTCGTGCTAAATAACTTGCTTCACTGATACTCTTTGTTTTTACTGATACACTTTCAACTGAACTGATACTCTTTGACCTTTGTTTTGTCTTTTATCCCTTATACTGTGGTAAATAGGCAAAATTTCAAATAAGGATAAATTTTACAAAATTTCCAACAAGTCTTCCCACCATTTATCTTCTGTTATTTTTGTCCGTTGAAGCTTCCTCAATGTTTCATCAGCCTCGGTATATCTGAAGAAATTAGGCTGGTTAGGAAACAAATTCCTTACTTCATGTTCTAGATAAAAAAAATTCTCTAATCTGTCATGAAGATTCCTTCATGTAGGTAATGTTGCTTGTGATGAACTAGCTGAGGAATTGGCAAGATTGTGAGCATGTATGTCCAATTTCCTAACATAAGTTTCCAGGTCCATTATTTTATCTTCTGACATCATAGGGCTAGGCAACCCTTTATTCAATAAAACATCAAACCTTTTTCTGAAATCAAGGATTTCAGTTTGCATGTCAAAGCATCTTCTTTCTAAATTCTACATAAGAGTTCTCTTAGTAAAAACACTTTTTATTTCCAGGATTGTTGCAGTTCTGTCTTGAATACCTAAATCTGCAAGTTGCTGTCTAGTTTGAGTGTTCAGAAATTGTATAAGCTGATTGGCTTCCTCAGGCCTATTTCCCAATTCTGCTCGTGTATTCTCAACTTCATCTAGAGCTATTCTGACCAAATCATTCTATTCGTACATTATCTGGATTGAGGACTAGATATCTTTTATTGACTGGCTAATGTTATCCCAAAGAATATCATTTATTTCTCTCAAAGGCTTCTCCAATGTGAGATCCTTTTCTAATGCTTTAACCAATTTTATCAATCTCTTGATTTCTCTTGATTTGTCAGCAACACTCATTTTTGAAAGATCATATTTCTGTTCCAAATTAACAAGTTGTAACTTTGTCTGTTGAAGTTCTGTTACTTGAAGTCTCAAGTCATTCATTTGCTTTAATAATACTTCTGTGCTCAAATTTGAAATATCTACCTGTGATGACTCTGCTAGTTGACCTGTTTTCTGTGTACCTGTACCTGTAGTTGACTTTGTTGCAGATGTTGGAAGAGCATATTGTTTGTCTTTCAATGCTTGCTCCAGCTCTTTTTCTGTTTCAGTTAGTTGCTCATTCATTTTTAAGAGCAACTCCATCATTTCCTCTTCATAATTCTTCTTTATTACCTCTTCAGCTTGAGGATGTCTAGAAGCTGGCAATTTCAACTGCTTTCTCAATGCTGCAATGTCATCATCCTTTTTCTTTATTAATACTTCTATACCTTTGACATCCTTTGGATTATGACCTAATCCAATTATTATTTCTTCCAATGTTTTTATTCTGTTGTCTTTTTCTTGAGAAGAAGCATTTTCAATCTGTAGTTGTGCATTTGTGTTCTCTAAAGAATCATGCAACCTGTGAGCTGCCATTGCTTTATCAGTCAAAGTAGAATAGATAATTTCACCAGTCTATTTATGCAACTCAATCTGATATAAAAGATGGTTTCCTTGGCTAGGACTTCAAAGTTTGTTCTAATATAATCAACAGTTGTTTGGGGTTGCTGCACCTTGGGTTTGAAATGGCTCATTAACATTTTGCCCTATTGAATGTCAAAAGCTGACATCAATCTTTCTTGATTCTTTGGGGCCATTTTCAGATATTGATTATATACTTGCATTTTCAATGGATCATTTCTTGCCTTGATATTGATAAATATCTTTTTTATGTCCCCTGTATCCTTAACTAGTCTTTTGAAAGAAGATATTTCAATACTCTGGTGCTTTTGTAATTCTTTCCCTTGTGAAGTAATGGATGCTCCACTGACTGTTCCTGTTTGCTGACTGTATTCTCTTTCTTGGTTATCAGAGATTTCTTGAAATGATTCAACTTCTAGAAGAGGATTCAATCTCTGCCTTTTAGTATCATGCTGCTCTGTAGATCTATCACCAAGGGTACATGTTTCAGCTTCTCTCTTTTTCCCTTTTTCCATATTAAGAGGAGTTTGAAGATTGGAAATTTCTGTCTCGTTGATCTGAACTAGAGTGATTTATACCTGATATTGTTCTTTAGATGTCTCTGGTTGCTCTGCCATTGTGAACTTTTCAATTACTTGTATGTCCGGTTCTTTTTCTTTTCCTTTTGATTCTACTGCAATGTTTTCTTGTAACTCCTGCTGAATAATCCTAGTTGAGGAAGGGCCAACTTCTGATCTTGGTACCTGTACAAAAGAGTCTAGGTCAAGCATCTTCTCAAGATCTTTCATAACATTTCTCATATTGACCTGCTCAATATCATGCTCTATCTATGTGCCTTCTATCCATTCATTTGTATTAGCATATTTTTCAATCTCTGGGATTCTCTAATGGATGTATGGTGTTGATTTATTTTTCATTCTTTTATCACAAATGAAGTTGAATGGGTCATAAGGTGCCCTATAGAAACTCTTCTGTAATATGAAACGGTTTTGTAATATCTTTTCAGCTTCCTCCCCTCCATCCCTAGAGTTACAGATAAACGAACCTAATTTACTTTTGATCCGGAGTTGCGCCTTCTTCTTTGCATTACAAAAATGAATTATATCAGAGTTATTCATTTGCATGAAGTACTCTAATGCAAAGAGTCTCATAGGGACATATTTTGGCAATTTAAATGGACATAATTCACATCCATATATCCTGACTTCTGTGTGATTTTGGTACAAGTACCAATCACCAATCTTGTAATGTTTTGATAGTTGTAGAGTTTTCTTGATTTCATTGCTGAGCCTTGGAGGAGAAACTCCTTTCAAAAATGTAGTTGTAGGGTGTATAAAAAGATCAATGAACTCATTATAGGAATACTAAGAATCTGGAGAACTATGGGTGATGGTTGACGAAAAGATAACAGACCTAGGATTCCACTAGGCATCAAGCTTTTCTGTATAGAAAGGGAAGTTTTCAGACTGGTAATATATCATGAGGTGATAGATGACAGAGGAATAATTGAACACTTTCTCATTTTCCAATCTTATGAACTAATCATGGATTTTGCTGGCTATGTAAGATGCAAGTCATACCTCACAGCAGGAGGCTGTCCAGGGGTAAAAATAGACAATAATACTAGAAATAAATGGTCAACAAATTCACTGGTATTAAAGCCCATTATAAAATATATCATATCCAAAACAAGTCTACCCTCCTCAGTGAAAAAAGCATTCCCATAAGGGGGAGGGCCTTTAGGCTGGTGATAAGGAAACATAAAGGTCTGACAGATGCGGTTTAATTCTTCATGGGACAGTTTTGTGGATTTCTCAAGAAGGTCTCCCATGGAAAGAGGAGTGAGGGCTTGATCAGGTTGAAAATGAAGCATCTCATTGATTGACTGAGCAGTAATTGAGAAAAGGATGTCTTGGTTTGGGGATAAGACTAATCTCTGGTTAGGATCATAATTGGCATGGAAAAAATGGATTATTTCAGGGAAAATATGAACAAAGGGAAAGAGGTACTGGGGAATATTGGATTCCCATAACCCAATCGTATCCAAGCCATTCGAATAATTGTCTCTGCAGCGACAAAAAATTCGAAGAGGACTATCACTAAAACTCAGGTCTTTGATTTGGAAATCCCTGTCGATTAATGATAAATAATCTAGGTCTCTGTGATGGGAATTCAATGGGGTGATGTTTAAAGCCACAGGAGTTTCCATTTTTGGTTCTTGTGGATTCAAAAATGGAAATTCAGCTTATGGTGAAAGATTGAGTAAATTCACGGGAGAAGCAGGAGAAACAAGTATAATTGTAGGTTTGGTAATTCAATTACAAATCTCGAGGTCAGGGAATGAACTATTAATTAATTTTAACTCTGTTTCAGTGAAGGAAAAATGAAAGCTGAGATTTCAACAGAGTTCAGTTCGAATTTAGGGTAAATACCTGTTTTTGGAGAAAACGGCGTTTGGATAGGTGTTGGCTAGGGCGGATAATCTTCTGAGAGGCTTTTATGTAATCTTCTTCGAAAGGATAAGGTTGGCGAACTTCAAAAATTTGAAATTTGAAATTTCCTGCGCGGAAGGTGTATTCTTTCTCTGGCGTACAAAATGATGAAAAATACGTGAATGTTTTGTTTTATTGGCAAAGCCAATGGGGGAAATTTTTTTATTAATTTAATAAATGACGTCATCCTGTACGACGGATGAGTCACGGGAAACAGTGGGGGTGGTAAGTGGTTTATTCCGCACCACTTTTGAGGGACAACTGTTTTGGATGGGGAGGCAGTGAATCCATAGAGCGCACGACACGTAGCCATTGCACTGTTTGAAAACCACTGCGATTTCGCGCATTAATGCTCATGCAGAGCATGGCTAGCGGAATTAACGTCAACCATCGATCTTGGAGCAGATGATCGGACGGTAGACAGGACATGAAGTTGAAAGATAATTAATAGCGTGGGCCCGACACATTTTATTATGAAATAATCATTTCGGGAGCCTTCTGATTGGCGGCGTTGGTTATTAATTAATCTTAAGGATTAATTAATTCTTTTATGCAGCGGAGGGTAGGTAATGGTTTAAAATTGAAATTTTACCAAGGTTAATAATAAAAAGAGGTAACGGGGATTTTTACAAGGGATCATAGTTTAACCTTGGTTAAATGGAGTCGGGGAATAAAAAATATGGGAAAACGATTATTTTTTTGAATCAAAACATGTAATAACACATGTTTCAATTGTTTTTCAATATATTTTTATTTATATGATAATTAAATCAACATGATTCGCTTACCATAGGGGGCGGGATTAACTTATAATGATATTTTTAGTCAAATGGCATATAATGTGGGTTTTTTATTTGAATATATGGGGGTTAAATACTTTGGCTAAAATAATTATAATACACGGGTTTTGGGAATATTATATGAAAAGGAGTTATATAGATAGGAAAAGGTGATTTTCATAGGGATTTAATATATAAATTAGAGTTAATATGACAAAGGGACAATGTAAACTCAAAACACTTAAGTATAACCAAGAAAGTGAAGATTCAAAAGTAAATGGCATTATTATACTTTCATCACTTAGACTTAGAATAAAAAGTGATTTTGAGGGCTTTTCATGAAATATTGAAGGATTTTCCTAAGTAAAATGGAATTTTACTTAGGAAAAAATGAATGAATGTGATAATGGATGTTTTGAAGTACTTAGGTCTTTTCAATTATTGGGCCGAGGGTCTGGTCCCTCCAAAAGTCAAGGAAATGCCTTGAGCCCCTTTAATCTTCAAATACCTTAGTGCTTAGGGAAATTAGTGAAAGGTTTAGGGAAAATGAGAGGGGAAGTTAATAATTTGACTTTGCTCTGCTGTGAATTTTTTCCAATGTAGTATCTGCCATTGCACTTTGTGATGAAAGTAAAATTGAACACATTTAGAACCATCATTCATCACATGAAATCCTACAACAACATCTACCTACCCTACTTACTTTACCCTACCATTTTGTCTTCTTTATTAGGGTGCACTTAGACTGGCAAACCCTTATCAATCTTCTTTTCCTTTTACATGGAAAACCTATCTAAGTCTACACTTATTACATCCAGGGGCTCAGATTAAACTGTTGAGCACCGTTCATTAACTCTACCTATCTACTTATCTGCCAAGATTAAGCTGTTTGGCCAGATATTTATTCTCTATTCTACAGCATGAAATTGAAAAATGAATGAGTCAAGTTTAAACAGTTTGACTCTTCATAAATTGTGGCAAAAGTTTAACAAGCTACACACAATTACTTATTACAAAAAATGAAATAGTAGTGGCATTTAGATTTGCACACTTTCCTTGGCCTTTCTTTTGTTTGGGGTTCATTTCTTTCACTTTTTGGGCCAATTTTTTTTTTTAACCCTTTGATTTTCTTTTAGGGTATACCCTCTTTACATTTTTTTAAAATTTTTGATTTTTTTGATTTTTTTTGAGAATATGGAACACCTTTGCAACAAGAAAAAGGTTTGACATATTTCATAGTTCAACAAGTCAATCATGAAAAATGACACCTATTGGTATAGGAGTCTAACAAGTCTAATGTTTCGAGGTTCCAAATTCTTAGTTACATCACATCATGCTCCTTGTTAATAGATCAAATGATTCCCACTACAATTTTTTCTTGGGGCCATTTTAAAAAAGGATTTTTCATAATGATTCACTTTTTTTCCTTGATGGCTTGCTATGTTGATATTCTGACTATCTCCTTATGATCATGTCTTTCTCCTCACTCTCATCAATCCATCTAACTTGGGCTAACGATGGGGCTAGCCAAAGCCCAATTTTCAAATGCTCCACCATATCAATGGGGAATGCCATCTTGATGTTTCCAAAGAATTTCATTCTATGGGGTGCAATCCCAAAATTCTTTTAGTAGCTTCAGTTACAGGGGTCAAAGCACACAATTTCCTTTTTTTTCCAAAACCAAGGCTTAAAACTGCAATCGCTTAGCCACTAAAGTTCTTTCATAGGATTTACTTTAGTTTAATATTTCTTTGGTGAACACTTCCAAACTAAATATTAGATTTTATTTCCTTTCAAATCTCTCCTTCCTCATCAGGGATTCTACTCTTGCTTTTAGGTGCCATCATTAACAAAACATTCCAATCCTCAGATCAAGCATAAGGCTCCTTTAGCCTATCCACTGCAACCTAACCTTTTTTATTGTAAATCACAAGGAATAATGATTTAACCAAAATATTTATAATAACTTGGACCACCAACCTATCAATCCTTCCCCTTTGGAAACACACCATACATCACAAAACGTCATAAATGATTACAAACATACATGTAAACATAACACAATCAAACACATCCAAGGACAACCTATGAATTTATGAACGTAAAACACATAATTATCTCATTCAACATAGATTAAAGGATCCCATTTCACACTACATTCATATTCATAAAGTAATTTATTTCAACATTCACACCAATTATGCTAATTGTTTAGTGAATTTATCACGCATCGTGCATATTAATTAAAACCGTACAACTCTCAACCAACCATTGCACACATATCTGGTGGATCAAAAATAATATTTAAATATGAAATATTGAGAAAAATTTACAGCTTATACACTTATCTATTCCTCTTAAAATTTTTGGAAATCGAATAAGGGATGACCACTATGCACCAACTCGCTGGAAAAAATACACTGCAAATTTATTACAACTAGCCATGCCCCAACCATATCCAATATCTAATGGATTCCTCACTTAGTGAATAAAAAAAAGAGTTTAATTCAATGTATAGGGTATGAAGGAAAAATTCCTTCATTGGCTAGGAAATAGGGATGCCACAGTGCGATAAATAATATTGGATTAATCAAACAAATAATATAGCCACTAAGGGCCTTCATAACATAGAAGGAAATCCATTCCATTTTATATAATCCCTAATACTATCCTTATTCTATTGCTTCATGTGCATACAAACAACCAAATAGTTTAGTTATTTTTAGTTTACGTGATTCAAGCAGATAAATTTCTCTTTGGTATCCTCATCTAACACATTTCAAGATTGGACTTTGTGGTCTAGATTCCAATCTCAGGTTTACAAGTTTCTCGCTTACAATGATTTTGGATTTACAATAATTCAAGTCTATTTTCTTTGTCTAATGTCAATAGTCACTATAATACTTCAAACTCAATCACTTAGAATCACAAAAATAACTTCCTTCTCCTCATCAGAACTACTTCATGCATGAGAGGTTTAGAGTCCCTTTCTTGAGCTAAAGATTTAAAAAGAAGTTCATCGTCAGGTGCATAGCCCATGTTTGGGCAGTTCAGTACCTCCTCCCCCAATTCCTCTCATAATTTCTTATTAGTCAATAGTTCAACTAGAACCTCGGGGGTCATGAAAATTAACGTCAAGGAATATATGAAACATTCCAATCCCATACATATGTTTTCTAATCAATCGATTCTATTCCTCATATTCAAATTTAACAATTTGTAATTATATTAGAAAAATATTAACTTCAAATATTTGAACATGCCATCCATGATGGCTCTCCAACATTGTCATCTTTCAATACATTACAAAAATTTGGAATTAGACAAAATGATGTTACATTACCATCCTCCTTAAATAAAAATCATCCTCAGTGTTCTACTATATGTAGAACTGAACTTTATACATAAAATAAATTGGTATGACTTCTACATGACATCCTATAGTTTCCATGTTGCTTTAGTTGGCCCAAAGTGCTTCCATTACACCTTGACTTACATGGAGCATGGTGGTCCTCTTTTTTGAGTATCCATGTGGTTTTGGATGGAATTATCCATTAGATTTCACCTGTATCATATTAAAATCAATAATATGGTTAACATCATGCATATATATTTTAAGTAAATATATATATAACACATCATATTCCTTCATTGTTGAAGGAATGGTGAGTTTGTATGCTACTGGCTCCAATCTCTTCAAAATATGAAATGGTTTACAATATCTTTGCATTAACTTGGCACATAATCCCACTCTTAAAGAAATTTTGTTTTCCCTGATTTGGAGATGCACATGATCTCCTATTAAAAACTCCTTATATGCTTTGTTTTGGTCTACATAACTCTATGTTAGTCTTCTGTGACCTTCAATATTTTCCATACTCTAGCAACTTCCTATTCCATTTTATTTAACATATATAGTTGTTGGAAATGTTGGACCCACCAAAATTCAAGGGATATGCCCCATATGAAGTCCCAAGTAGACTTCCCACTGTTTGGTATAAGAGTCCCATCTAGAACAAAGGTCTGGTTGACTTATTCTTAAAGATATGCCTTAACTGTTGTCGTTGGCAAGAGAGAGTGATGCAAATGTACTTTCAAAAAGAAAGAGGGGTGTGCTTGGTGAATGTCCAATTGCAAGTGTATCAAAGTTCTTCTACTATGGGGGCAGTAAGAGAAGTGAGACTCTAAGAGAGAGGTAATAGTACCACCTAGGAGGATACACACATGAACTGAAGGATTCTATCTAACATCCAACAAAATAGTCCACAAGGAATGCGATAGTCATTACACACAAAAATTTGAGAAATATTTATTTAATATATTACGGAATAGTCCACAAGGATGGGAAAAAAATTACAACCATTACAACACATTCTCAACAAGATAAGAAATAATATAACCAAAATAGTTCAACTATCTTAGTACATGTGAAAATAAAACATGAAGTACAAACATCTACAGAATAGTCTTACAAACGTTCATAAGTCATGCATGAATAACATGTTTTCCTCGTAGCATTTTTTTATTAAGTAAAATTTTCAAGACACGTATCTTCAATAAACATCACTATCTCCAATAGTAGACCACTGGAGCCACTCCTTTCTCCACAAAAGTACTAACTTATCTTTCTATTGCTTTGCTGGTGGAGCCAAGGTGAAAAGTCCTTTTCTCATACAATGAGGGAGTATATATAACCAAGGAAGAATATTTGACTACCCTCGTGACTCTTTGACTAACCTCATGAAGATTCTTCCTCTATAAGTCTCAATAATGGAAGTCTCGTATCATTTGGTTGGATATTGAGTCAAATTCTCCCATTTTTAGTCCTTGATCCTACCTTTAAGGATTCTCCCCTTAAGATGTGGACCTTCCTCCCTCTTTTGTGGATCCTTAACCTCTCCAACCTCCCTATAAGAGAATTCCATGCCTTCCCCAAATGGTTGGTCATTGTTGGTTTCCTTCCTAGTGCTCGAATGCACCTAAGCGCTGTCAAAATTATAAGGAGAATGAGTGCTTGAATTCGTTGGCTCGGACTCTGAAATCCATGCTTAAGGAGGTCTCCAACATCAAGGCACCAGTTTTATGCTTCCCTCTTCAATTTATTAGTAATACAAAGCATGTTTTAATTTCCATAAGATTGTTTATGATTGCTTGCTTAGTATGATGCTCCTTGGTATGTCATATGGTTTATATTAGAATGCAATATACTATGCTTTCCTTATTTGTTTTCGTTTGATCCCTCTTGCAGGTATTTGTATGTAAAGGAATAGTGAGGAGTGAGCTTGGAAATGAGGAGATCACAATTAACATTGAAAAACGACCGCATAGGAGTAAGATAGGCCATCTTTCTCTCTCATGTCATTCTGATCTACGCTATGAGAGTTTTCTTTCTTTTGTCTTGTTTGTTACTAGACCCATTCATTGGGCTAGAGGGATTGCTTCTATTCATATAAGGGATTTCCTCGATAATAGGCACCTTGGTCTGATAAAATACTAATATAATTTAAACATTTTAACCAAGTAAAATTAAAATAAAAAATGAGAGTAAAAGTTAAAAAACAAAAATAAATCTATAAAAAAATTAAACAAAAAAAATGGTATTGGGAACAAATTCATGTGGAATATATATTATTTTAAGGATGAAATTAAATGAGGTTAGGTTCATTGTAACTCTCGAACTACAGCCCATCCAAAAAAATCAAATCTCTTTGCACTCTAAAAGAGGTTTTCATCTCAAGAGATTTGAGTCATATATATCCGGTGTTAAGTTGAAATATAGGTTGGTACAAATGTTGTTACATAATATCTAAATAAATAAATAAAATAAAAAATATAATATAATGTTATTATTTTAACAAAGCTAAAAAAAAAATTGAAAATAAAAATAACAGTAAAAATAAACTTATAAAAATAAAATAATAATAAAAATATAGTATTGAGAACCAATTCATGTGGAATATTTCCTATTTCAAGGGTGAAATTAAAGCATACCAAATCTATTTTAACTCTAGAACTACAAAGCATCTAGAGAGATCATACCTCTTCTCACTCTAGAAGGGATTTCCATATCAAGAGATTTGATCGATCTAAAGCCTGTTAAGATGAAATCTAAGTTGGTTATATATATAGCCAACCTAGTACCTTAGGGATGTTGTAACATAATGTTTAAATAAATTAAATAAAAATTTTAAATTAAAATATTAATATATTCTAATAAAAAAAGGTTTATATTTCAAGAGATTAGTCTCAAGGCTTGATCGATTTGATGTTATGATGACATCTAAATTAATTATATTATTTTCCTACTTAACTATTTTATTACATATTTTACAATTACAAATATATTAATATAATTTTAATAAATCTATAAAATATATACTTCATAAAAATATAAATATATACTACTCATTATTATAGATTATATTTATAGATTTCATTATATATAATCTATAATAATGAGTAGTATAATCTATAAAACATTTAATTATTAAAACATAATGATAATAATATATAATAAAATTTAAAAATATATAATATGTTTTAACACAAAATTGAAATATAATTAAATCAATCTTTAAAAATTATATAATTAAATGTTAAAAAATTCATTTCAAATATAATTAAATCAATCTTTGAAAATTATATAATTAAATATTAAAAAATCATTTCAAAATCTATTTGAAAACAAATTTAAATGATAATAATAATCCTATATTATTTTATTTAAAACACATTATTATAAAACATAACTTTAATAATAAAATAAAAACACAACTTTAACCTTAAAACATTTGGAATTAAAATAAAATGTTTTACTTATGTATCAACAATAGTTTTATAAAATTGTAATTGAATAAAATTATAATAATATAAGAAATAAAATAATATTTTAATAAAATTTAAAATATATAAAATTATATTATTGAGTTACTAAGTGTAGCTTATCTTTACAATATATATCAAAATGAGTCATGGAGCCATACTCAAACATCAATCATAAATAGTCAGAAATGCCAAAACAAAATTACTCCTTTGCAAAAAACCTAAATTTAGAAACTATGTAAAATGTAATCGATATATATATATATATATATATATATATATATATATATATATGGAGTTAGAATATGTATATTACTTTAAAAAATATTACTATAAATAGGTGCCACTATTATTGATCTGTAACTTGATAAGCCAAGCATTTAGGCATAAAACAAAAAGGGAAAATTTACACTACAACTTATTCGTCCATATATAATTATGGAAATGTAATGTTAAAAAGTGAGATCTTTGCCCAAGTTTATAGTTATCTCGGAAGAAAAAAGGTTAATATTATAAAGAGAAATAATAACAAAAAATTAGGGTTTAAAATGCATCTCTTACATGAAGAGAAATATGGAACTATTCTCCATCCATTTTAAAAAGTTTTAAATAATATGCGACATAAAAACATCAAATGGAAACGAATAACAAGGTGGAACACCTCAAAAGTTACAATGGCATCTATAACGATGCAGAAAAGTCTTTTAACACACCTTACGAGCTAATGGCATATTAGGTTTGGGGAGTGTAATTACACTTCACCTTCAAGGTCTATTACAAAGGAGGGATCAAAGTATTATTTCGATCATAACCTTAAATCAAATTTCTGATACCACTATCCTCTTTGGCTCAGCGAGAGCTTTCCCATGATACAAATTTCATTTAAAATTAAGATCCTAGCATAAAATCTCTAAACTTTCACCCCTTTAAAGGATCATTTCATCATTTTTACAACCATGTGGAAATTACTAGCCATATATCTCCCCCGTATCTATCTAAGTTTATTGGATTCTTGCTATACTGGAGCCTTTCCATATTGGCGATTTGACAAGTTTTGGATTCTCCAAACCTTGAGCATTATGATATGTCGATACGCTAATACAATGTTAAATCCATCGAATGCTGATATAACAATACTCCAAAATGGCTTATCTAAGATTTAAAAAAAAACTTTATAACTACAAATAATCACAAAAAACTGATAAATCTATAGGCCTAAGGTCATCTTGATACACCACCTCACAACTTTGTCACCGAATCATAGGTTTCCACATGGAAAAGATGAAAATTTTGACACATGGGATATTTGACATATATATCATATTATCAAGGTAACGATGATTTCTAGGATGATGTCCTCTCAAAATTTATATATGTTCATATGTCTATATGATAGGTTGGCATGCCCCATCAATCATGGATGAAAAATCACCACATAACACACTGGATAAGAATAAATTTAATCTTCCATGTGGGAATCTTGATATGTGCCACATGTCACTCATAATAAAAAAGCTGGCATATAAAAAAGACCAGATCTACGTGACACATGTCATACACATGACATACCCATGTCATCAAATCATGACACCACCCCTAAATTCTCATAGTACTTGATACTTTGGTTATTCTGATGTTTTGAGGTTCCAAATTTTTAGTTCCATCACTTCATGCTCCTTGTTAATATATCAAACAATTCCCACTGACAATTTTTTCTTAGGGCCATGTTAAAAAATGATTTTTCATAATGATTGACTTTTCTTTCCTTGACAGCTTGATATGTTTATATTCTGAGTATCTCTTTGTGACCATCTCTTGCTCCTCACTCTCATCAATTCATTTAACTAGGGATAAGGATGGGGCTACCCAAACTCCAAGTTTCAAATACTCCACCATATCAATGGGGAACACCATCTTCAATTTTCCAAAGAGTTTCATTCTAAGGGGGGCAGTCCCAAAAATATGTTAATAGCTTGAGTTACAGTGGTCAAACCACAAAATTTCCTTTTTCTCCAAAACCAAGGCTTAAACCTGAGATTTGTTACCCGCTTAAGTTCTTTCTAGGATTTCCTTTAGCTTAAGGTTTCTTTGGTGAACACTTCCAAATTAAATATTAAATTTTCTTTCCTTTCGAATCTTTCCTTCCTCTGAACGGCTTCTACTCTTGCTTTTAGGTGCCATCATTAAAAAAACCTTCCAATCCTCAGATCACGCATAAGGCTACTTTAGCATATCGAGGGAATCACAACCTTTTTTATTCTGAATCACAAGGAACAATGATTTAACCAAAATATTAATTCGAACTAGGACCACGAACCTATCAATCCTTCCCCTTTGGAAACACACCATACATCACAAAAGTCATAATTGATTACAAGCATGCATGTAAACATAACACAATAAAAACAATCCAAGGATAACTTATGAATTTATGAACATAAAACACATAATTATCTCATTCAACTTAGATCAAAGGATCGCATTTTAGACAGCATCCATTTTCATAAAGGAATGTATTTCATCATTCAGGCCAATTATGCTAATTTTTCAGTACACAGATCATGAATCGTGCATATTCATTAAAACCACAAAACT
This sequence comes from Pinus albicaulis, assembly GCA_034641835.2. Classification (NCBI taxonomy): domain Eukaryota; kingdom Viridiplantae; phylum Streptophyta; class Pinopsida; order Pinales; family Pinaceae; genus Pinus; species Pinus albicaulis. The sequence continues at coordinate 861,029,228 of CM076581.1, forward strand.
CTCAACCTACCATTTTAAACATACACGGTGGGTAGAAAATAATATTTATATATAAAGTATTTAGAAAATTTTTCAATTCATACACTTATCTATTCCTCTTAAAAATTTTGGAAACCTAATAAGGGATGACCACTCTCCACCAAATCACAAGAAAAACTACATTACAAAATTATTACAACTAGCCACACCCCAACCATATCCAATTTCTAATGGATGCTTCACTTAGTGAATAAAAACAAAGAGTTTAATTCAGTGTATAAGGTATGAAGGAAAAATTCCTTCATTGGATGGGATATAGGGATGCCACCACGCAATAAACAACTTTGAGTTAATCAAACAACAAATATAGCCACTAAAGGCCTTCACAACATAAAAGGAAATCTCTTCCCATTTTCTATAATCCCTAATATTATCCTTCTTCTAGTGCTTCATTTGCATAAACACAACCAAATAGTTTAGTTCTTTTTAGTTTACTTGAATTTTAATAATATTTAAATAATATTATTATCTTAAAAACATATAAATATATCAACTTAATAAAATTATAACAAAACAAAATAAATTAAAATATTCATATTCATATTCATATATATATATATATATATATATATATATATATATATATATATATATATATATATATAATTAAAAATAAAATAAATATATATATCTACACGAGTTGATTTTACAACATTTTTTTCAAATATATTAATTATAAAAATAAACCAATATAATTGTTAATTATTATCATGTTTTATATTAAAAAAAATTAGGAAAAAATATATGTTATTATATTTATCATTCACATTCAAATATTAAATCATAATAATAAAATTTAATAATTTTTTCATGATTTTTATTAAAATTTAGAATATATAAAATGTAATTAAATAAATATAAAAAATTAAATAAAAATAAAAATGATGATGTCACGTAATGTAAAAATAAATAAATAAAAAATTTAAATTAAAAGACTAATATAATGTAATGTAAACATTTTAACTTTGCTAAAAATAAAATAAATAATGAAAGTAAAAATAACAAAATATAAATAATTCTATAAAAAGAAAATAAAAAGAAAAAAAATGTTATTGGGAATCAATTCATGTGTAATATAGCTTATTTGAAGGGTGAAATTAAATCATGTTAGATGTATTTTTACTCTAGATCAAATCTCTTTTCACTCTAAAAGAGGTTTTCATCTCAAGAGATTTGATTAGTCTAGGTGCTTGATATATCAGGTTTTAAGATGAAATCTAGGTTGGTAGAAATTATGTGACATAATGTCTAAATACAATAAATAAATTAAAAAATATAATATAATGTAAACATTTTAACAAAGCTCAATTTTTTTTTTAAAGTAAAATTAACAAAAGAAACTTATAAAAATAAAATAATAATAAAAATATGGTATTGAAAACCAATTAATGTGGAATATTGTCTATTTCAACGGTGAAATTATAGCATCCTAAATCCATTTTATCTCCAGAACTACAAAGCATCGAGAGGGATCATACCTCTTTTCACTCTAGAAGAAATAAATGAAATAAAAAATGAAAGTAAAAATAACAAAATAATAATAAAAATATGGTATTGAGAACCAATTCATGTGGAATATAGTCATTTTAAAAGGTGAAATTCAACCACCCTAGATCCGTTTAACTCTAGAACTACAAGACATCGAGAGATCAAATCACTTTTCACTCTAAAATAAGGTTTCCATTTCAAGAGATTTGATTAGTCTCAAGGCTTGATCAATCTGATGTTATAATGAAATCTAAATTGATTATATTATTCTCCTACTTAACTATTTTATTACATATTTTACAATTATAAATATACTAATATTATTTTAATAGATTTATAAAATATATACTTAATAAAAATATAAATATATACCACACATTATTTTAGATTATATTAAATGAAATAAAAATTAATAATATATTAATATATTTATAAAAAAAAATTAATTATTAAAACATAATGATAATAACATATAATAAATTTTCGTGTTTCCTCTGTCCCTACGCGACGCTTTGAGTTTGTGCGGTGCATTGGCGCTGTTGTGCGGCGCACTGATCTGTTGCGCGGCACTTGGAGATTCTTTCTGGCGTTTTCTTCGCTTCTGGTCTCCTCTGCTTTTGAGGCCGTTGGCCTTCCTTGGCCCTCTGTCTGCTGAGTCGGAGGGCTCCATGTTTCATCTTTCCTGGTTCAGGGACTTTTTTTGTGCCTCCTCTGACCTTGCGCGAAGCTTTAAGACTGCGCAGCATTTTGGCGCTGTTGTGCGATGCATTTATCTGCTGCGCGGTGCTTGGAGACTCTATCTGGCACTATCATTGCTTTGGCTTTCCCGAGGCTACAGAATGATGCACGCTATGCCTGCGCGTATTCCCTAACCTATGATTGTTGTCTCTCTCGCTCGAGGACCGTCATGGCCCCTCCGGGCGCTACTTTGGAGGTATCCAATGATTTTTCTGCTGCAGATGCCTTCTTTGCGTTGGTTAAATCCTTACAGCCCCAACGACCTCGTCCTGCGCTCTCGAAGTTTGTCAAGAAGTTAGATGGGTTGCAGGAGGTCAAGTTGCCTCCTACTCTTCCTCGAATGGCTACGCTTTCTCTAGCTGATCAGGGTCTCATCGGTCAATTTACTGGCTTATGGCCATCTCCGAAAATAGTTCAATGCTAGATTGAAAGGAATTGGGCAGACAAATTTAATGGTAAAATATCCATTCGCTTCTACGGGAAAGGTTATTATACCTTCCATTTTGAATCAAGAGCAGACAAGGACTTAATCTTCAGAAATGGTCCTTATTTCATGGATTCTCATGGACTGTATCTGAACAAATGGACTCCAAATTTCGATCCCGAGCTGGATGTCCCTAATGCGGTTCCGGTTTGGGTCCGGCTTCCACATCTCCCGCTCCACTGTTAGGGAGATAACTCGGTTCGTGCCATTGGCAATGCTGTCAGGAAATACATTGATCGGAGCGAGCCAAGGATAATATGCAGGCATGTGCGTGTATTTGTGTTGAAGTCGACCTCGGCAAGGGACTTATATAAGCAATCAGGCTAAAGGTGGATGACTGGACGCACATTCAACAACTGGACTATGAACAAATTCCCTTTAAATGCAAGGTATGTCATGAATATGGCCATTTTTCCAATCGTTGTTCTAAACTTGTTAATGATGAACCTGCTCAAGCTGAGGAACAGTGGGAAATTGTTAAAAAAAGAAGACTGCAGCTGGCCTGAAAGAAAATTCTGAAGCGGCTCCTCCCAAAGCTTCCCCTTCCATACCCACCCCCTCTTCAGATCCTCCCAAGACCTCTCCCTCAGCTACTCCTCCCCTCTCTTCTTCCCTTGGCCCTATCCTGGGGCCAACCTCTGACCCTCCTTTGAACTCCTTAAACCCCTTTGGCGCCCTTCTCTTCCTGAAAATGATCCCCTTCTTTCCCTTGAAAATGATCCCCCCATCATATTTTCCCTTTCCCAATCCTCCCCCTCTCAATCCCTTGATCCCCCCCCCACCTCGATCAACCAGGAGCTCCTCGAAAGAGCATGGGGTTAATCCAGAATCACAAAAAAAGGATCTGGCAGGAAAACAAACAAACAGCAAAGGAACGAAAATGCCCAAAAAGATATTGCCATGGGAACTCAAAATCCCATAGAAACTTATATATTGGGTCAAAATAGCAAAGAAACAACGCAAAAGGAGCAAGGGGGACGAGCATCCCTCTGAACCCCAAATACTTAATGATGAAAGTTATATCATGGAATTGTAGGGGACTGGGGCACCCCTCCAAGACTTCTGCCCTAAAAGATCTTTTAGATCATGAGAAACCAAGAATTGTGATGATTCAGGAGACAAAACAAAGACTGCAAGAGATGAAAGAAATTATAAAACAACTTAGACATTATGATGGGCATATTTGTGAAGCAAGAGGAGCTTCCAGTGGAATCACCACTATCTGGAACAAAAATATTTGGACATGCACATCCAACACTATCAGTCAGTTTTGGGTTAAAGTCACATTAGAAAAGCAAGAAGAGCACAAGCAAATAGTCATCTATAATATTTATTCTCCAAACCATTTTAGAGACAAAGAGCAGTGTTGGGCCACTCTACAAGAAGACATCCAAGCTGAAAACAACAACAATATTATCCTTGGCGGAGATCTCAACCTTATATTACACTCCAATGAGAAAAGAGGAGGTATCTTTACAGTTCATTCTTATAGAGTAAATCTGGAGGATATCATGCAAGAATATGATTTAGTTGATATTATTCCAAAAAACCGGAGATATAATTGGAATAACCGCAGATTGGGCAAAGATAACGTAATGGAACGACTTGATAGAATTCTGATAAACACCACTCTCCTCTCTGATTTCTCCACAGCCTATGCTGAAATTCTTCCTTATTTAGCTTCCGATCACTACCCCACCAGCATTGTCCTTGAGACACACTGCCCCTTGGGGCCTTTTCCTTTTAAATACAGCTCTATTTGGTGCATCAATCCAATTATGGATCAAATAGTTAAAGCAGCATGGCAGCATCACATAGAAGGATCACCGGGTTTCATTTGGGAATGTAAACTGAAAAATACAAAATATGCCTTGAAGGAATGGGTGAAGCAGCATTATAAAGAACCAAAAAATGCTAACGATGATATAAAAAAAAAACTGAAAGAAAATCACAAAAAATATAGGAGAATGGGCTCTCCCAAGAGGTAAAGCACTAGAAAGTGACTTATATTATCAGCTGTACCGAGCCAATAGAGAAGAAGAGCAGAAATGGAGACTAAATTCAAGGCAGCTTTGGCTTCAAGGAGGAGATAAGAACTCTACTTTCTTCCATAAGCAAGAAACTATCAGGAAAATAAAAAATAATGTTACCATGATCAATGATGAGGAAGGCCTCCCTCAAAAAACCCTAGCAGCCATCAAACAAATAGCTTCATCATATTACCACTCTCTCTTAACAGAAATAAAGGAAGCAGAGGATTACTCTGATCTCCTACAGCACATGCCCAAACGAATCAGTGAGGAAATCAATGCAGATTTGACTAAAGAAATCACTGAAGATTAAATACAAAGTGCCATTTGGACGCTACATCCAGATAGAGCCCCAGGTCCAGATGGCTTCCCAATCTGCTTCTACAGAACTTACTGGGGAACAATTAAAAAAGACCTCGTCAAGATGCTAAAATGGACTCAACGCAATTGCAAAATAGGAGGGTTTACCAATGCCACCCATCTTGCTCTCATTCCTAAAGAAAATTGACCTTTGACCTTCTCTCGTTTTCAACCCATATCATTTTGTAATTCATCTTACAAAATCTTGAAAAAAATCTTGGCTACTCGCCTTAAACGTCTCCTCCCCTCTCTCATTTTTGAGAATCAAGGGGGATTTTTGGCCAATAGGAAAATCTCAGACTCCATCCTTCTTGTCCAAGAGGCTATACATTCCAGTCAAGCTAGAAATGAGAAAGGCTTCATCTTAAAGTTATACTTAGCTAATGCTTTTGACTGTGTCCGGAACTCCTTCCTTTTTGTTGTTCTTGAAAAAATGGGATTTGCTACAACCTTCATCAGCCTTAGTAAAGCCTGCATTACTGGCCCTTGGATCTCCCCCCTTATTAACGGTAGACCTCGACCATCCTTCCAATATACTCCTGGACTAAGACAAGGTTGTCCTCTGTCTCCCTATATTTTTATTTTGATGGCTGAATCCTTCAACAAAGCTCTGGACTTAAACCGCCGCATGGGCCTCATCACCGAAATTAAATTTGGTAATGGAATCAAGAACATTAACCATTCACAGTTTGCTGATGATACTCTTCTAATGGGGGGAGCTTCAAACATCATAGCCAATCGTTTCAAAGCTCTTCTAGATCAATTTATCGCTTGATAAATTACCACAAGAGCTGTATATATGGATGGAACACTTCGGTTCAAATTATCCATAGAATTGCTAATACTTTTGGAGTTCCTTGTAAGTTGGACTGGGAGCATTTCTCTTATCTGGGCATGCCAGTGAGTGATGGCAACCTGAAAGTTGCTACCTGGGAAATTATTATTGACAAGATGAAAAGGAAGATACAGCAATGGGGCACCTCATGGCTTAATCCAGCAGGGTGTCTCATCCTTCTTAAAGCAGGTCTCTCTTCCCTGCCCTTGTATTGTTTTATGCTCATGCAAGCCCTTTCCAGTTTTCATAAGAAAATGGATGCTCTCCTTCGTCAATTTCTTTGGCAAGGAGGGAGAACTGAAACAAAAAAATATAACTTGGTAAGCTGGAAGCAGGTCATTCAACCGCATGAGAAAGGAGGATTGGGAATCAGATCTCCCAAATTTATAAACGTTGCCTTTGCTGGAAAACTTATTTGGAGATTCATTACTGGCAAGAACGCTTGGTGGAAGACAGTTCTTGAAAAAAAATACCTCGGTTTCTCAAGGCATCAGCTTTTGGATCTAGAGCTCCCTAACAGAACGTGCTCTAAAATCTAGAGGATGTGTAAGAAATCTATTCCTTTTATTGAACAAAACACCTCCAAAGTGCCCAAAGGTGGTAGCCAAATTAGGATTGGGGATGATAAAATAATGGGGCAACAACCCATAAGTTGCTGACCTGGAACGCAGCAGATTCTAGATTTCTTTAACAGCACAGGATTTCAAACTCTAGACTAGATCTCTCAATGGGATGCCCACTCTCATATCTGGAAAGGATGGACCTTCCCTCACATATCAGCAGACATAGAAAACAGCCTCAATAATATTCAAACCCATCTCCATGGTATAGCTCCTTTCAAACGCTTCGTTACTCATGATTTTCGATGGGATCCATCACGTACTAACTATACCATAAAGGCTGCTTACCATCAGATTTGCAACAGTGAATTCCCCATGTCTATTTGGACGCAGTGGAGATTAGTTTGGAAGGCTGAATCTCTTCCAAAAATCAAATTCTTTCTATGGACCCTCCTAAGAGGGAAAGTTCTCACCTCTGAGAACCTTAGAAAGCGAGGAATAATTGGGCCTTCTCGCTGTCAAAACTGTCAATCTGATGAAGAGACAAGCCAAGACCTTTTCATAGACTGCCCTTTCGCTATAGCTTGTTGGAAGGAAGCTTTTCAGAGCCAAAATATCCCTTGGGAGCCTAGCACAAGCATCTTTGAAGCTTTGCACATATGGAAAAAAAGCTACCCATGGAGAAAAAAAACAAACAACATTGCACAAAGGGTTTGGAATGCTCTGCCCTATACTCTTCTATGGAACATCTGGTTGGCAAGAAACCGCATGATCTTCAAAGGTAAAGAAACCAACGTCAGAAAGCTCTACAACAAAGCTTGGAGTCTCAATTTAGAAGCCCTATCCACGAAATGTCAAAGGCAATTGAACACGCTGGACCTCCATGTTGAAGAAATAAATTACATAGGGTTTCTTCTAGATAGAAACAATATAGCACAAAATAGAAGCAATCCTAGTAGTAGAGATAGTCTCAGGTACAGATGGAAACTCAGGATGAAAGAAGAGGAATTTGCACGATGGCTCGGGAATTGCAATACACATTATCTCTTCTTTGATGGTGCCTCCAAGTCCAACCCAGGAATGGCTGGGGCTGGAGGTCTCATCTGCAATGGCAATGGTGATGTTCTAGTGGATTACAAATGGGGTCTAGGCACTTTATCCAACAACAGAGCAGAAGCCTTAGCTCTCTACCAAGGCTTGCTTCAGCTTCAGAAACTTGGCATCAACACAGCTGTTATCATTGGAGACTCAGCCATAGTTATTAGCTTGATGATATGCAACAAAAAAGCCCCCAAATTAACTCTTCAACAAGTCATAAGGCGCTACCAATTCATTAATCAGCAGATGAAAGGGAATCTCTTTTATCATGTTCTTCGAACCCTCAACAAAGAAGCTAATAAAATGGAAAACAGAGCATGTTCTCACTCTGTTGGAAACCTCTGATGTAACGACTCAGATAAGATTTTTTTCCTGCCATGAATAGTTTTCTTCTCCTCAGTATTTTCTACCCTCAGCAGATCTCTGCTCTTGATATGCAAAATCTCATGTTCAGACCTTTGGCAAAGTCTCAAACAACAATAACTTGTCTCTTGAAAATGATTACCACAGCTATAAACTCTGCTCTTTCAAAATCTCTCCCCCTCTGTTGTGATCCTTTAAACTATGCGCACCCTCCTGTGTATGGTCCCCTTGACCCATTGAACGCTCTCAGTCACCCTTTTACCTCTGTCAAACTTCATATCTTTGATTCTGTTCAAATCAAGAAGCACACCTCGACTATGCATCTCCTAGCTCTTCGATTTATGTTTTAACTGTGCCTCTGACTACTATGCCCCTATCCGCCTCTGAGCTTATCTTCTCCTTGTCACGATGACCAGTCAAGTTTGGCACATCACAGCATTATGAAACGGATGAAGACCTCTTCGGGCGGCAATCTCATCATCCACTCAAATTTCAATTATGAAATGCAAAGTTTGCTTTTTATTACTTCAGCTCGTTAGAATCTATACCACCACTTATTTTCTCACTGTAAATCTAGCCAGATGTAAAAAAGAATTTGGCACTAAAAATAGCGACATTGGGCCCTCCTCCTGCCAATGCTACTTTTTAACTCTGGAGCTTCACCTCACACATTTTTTTTTGAATACTAATCAGCATCCGACTTTGTGAAAAAAAAAACATATAATAAATTTAAAAAATATATAATATTTTTTAACTCAAATTTCAAATATACTTATATCAATCTTTAAAAAGTATATCATTAAATATTAAAAAAATCAGTTCAAAATTTATTTGAAGACAAACTTAAATAATAATAATCTTATATTATTTTATTTAAAACACATTATCATAAAACATAACTTTAACATTAAAACATTTCAAAATAAAATAAACTATTTTAATGATGTATGAATAATAGTTTTATAAAATTGTAGCTCAATACAATTATAATAATATAAGTAATAAAATATTTTTTTAGTAAAATTTAAAATATATAAAATTTATATGGCCTAGTCACTAAGTGTAGCTTATCTTTACTATATATATGAAAATGAGTCATGAACCACACTCCAAACATCAACCATAAATATTCAAAAATGCCAAAACAAAAGTACTCCTTGCAAAATGCCTCAACTTTGAAACTATATAAAATGCAATAGGCATTTTCTCAAGATTAATTTTTTTTTTGGAATATATATATAGTTAGTTATTTAGAATATTTATATTAATTTCAAAATTATTAATATAAATAGTTAACCAATACTATTGATTTGTAAATTGATAAGCCAAACCTTTAGGCATAAAACAAAAAGAGAAAATTTACACTACAACTTATTTTTCCATATATATTTATGAAAATGTGTGTTAAAAAGTGAGATCTTTGCCCAACTTAGTTATCTCAAGAGATAAAATATTAATATGATAAGAGAAATAATCACAACAAATTAGGGTTTAAACTATTATCCATCCAATTTAAAAGGTTTTAAATAAGATGCCACATAAAAACATTGGATGGAAAAGAATACCAAGGTGGAACACCTAAAAAGTGTCAATGAAATCTATAGTTATGCAGAATATTCAAAAGTGTCAATGAAATCTAAAGCTATGCAAAATATTATTGTAACACACCTCACAAGCTAATGTCATATTAGGTTTGTGGAGTGTAATTACACATCTCCTTCAAGGTTTATTACAAAGGTGGGGTCAAAGTCTTATTTTTATCATAACCTTAAATCACATTTCTGATACCACTGTCATCTTTCGCTGAGCAAGAGCTTTCCCACGATAAAAATTTCATTTAAAATTAGTATCCTAGCATAAATTATCTAAACTTTCACCCTTTTAAAGGCCCATTTATTCATTTTTTACAACCACGTGGAAATTACTAGCCATGTAACTCCCTAGCATTGGTCCAACTTTGTTGGATTCTTGCTATACTGGAGCCTTTCCATATTAGTGATTTCAAATTTTTTTCATTTTCCAAACCTTGAGCATTATAATATGTCGATATGCTAATACAATGTTAAATCTATTGATTTTTCATATAAAAATACTCCAAAATGGCTTATCGGAGATTCAACAAAAACTTTATAACTACAAATACTCACAAAAAATTGTTAAATATATAGGCGTGAGGTCATCTCGACACATCACCTCACAACTTTGTCACCCAATCATAGCTTTCCACATGGAAAAGTTGAAAATTTTGAAACATGGCATGTTTGGCATGTATATCATGTTATCAAGGTAACGATGATTTCCAAGATTTTATTCTCCAATTTTTTTTTTATGTTGATATGTCTACATGATAGCTTGGCATGCCACATCAATCATGGATGACCAATTACCACTTAAAATATTGGATAAGAGTAAATTTCCTCTTCCATGTGGGAATCTTGATGTGTTCGACATGTCACTCATAATCACAAGGTTGGCATATCAAACATACTAGATCTAGATGACACATGTCATACAAATGGCATACCCATGTCATCAAATCATGAAATCACCCCTGAGTTCTCATATTACATTATACTTTGGTTAGTCTAATGTTTCAACGTTCCAAATTTTTTGTTCCATCACTTCATTCTCCTTTTTAATAGATCAAATGACTCCTACTCACAATTGTTTCCTAGGGCCATGTTAAAAAATGAAAATATGTGTTTTCACCCCTGTAATTCAAGCTATTACAAGAATTTTGGGATTGCACCCCTTAGAATGAAACTATTTGGAAAATTCACAATCATATTCCCTATTGATATGGTGGAGTATTTGAAACTTGAGGTTTGGCTAGCCCCATCCTTAGCTATAGTTATATGGATAGCGGAGAGTGAGGAGAAAGAGATGGTCATAAGTAGATAGTCAAAATATCAACATATCAATCCTTCAATGAAACAAAAGTGAATCATTATGAAAAATCATAATGATTCACTTTTTTTTCATTGAAGGATTGATATGTTGATATTTTGACTATCTCCTTATGACCATCTCTTTCTCCTCACTCTCCGCTATCCATATAACTATGGCTAAGGATGGGGCTAGCCAAACCTCAAGTTTCAAATACTCCACCATATCAATAGGGAATATGATTGTGAATTTTCCAAATAGTTTCATTCTAAGGGGTGCAATCCCAAAATTCTCGTAATAGCTTGAATTACAGGGGTGAAAACACATATTTTCCTTTTTTTTCCAAAACCAAGGCTTAAACCTGAGATCTGTTAGCCACTTAAGTTCTTTCATATGATTTCCTTTAGCTTAATATTTATTTGGTTAACACTTCCAAACTAAATATTAAATGTTTTTTCCTTTCGAATCTCTCCTTCCTCGTCACGACTTCTACTCTTGCATTTCGGTGCCATCTTTAACAAAACCTTCCAATCCTCAGATCACGCATTAGGCTCCTTTAGCCTATATAGGGAATCCTAACATTTTTTAATCTAAATTACAAGGAACAATGATTTACCCAAAATATTAATAATAACTAGGACCAACATCCTATCAATCCTTCCCCTTTGGAAACACACCCTACATCACAAAAGTCATAAATGATTACAAACAGGCATGTAAACATAACACAATCAAACAAATCCAAGGATAACCTATCAATATATGAACATAAAACACATAATTATCTCATTCAACATAGATGAAAGGATCCCATTTCACACAACAATAATATTCATAAAGGAGTGTATTTCAACATTCAAGACAATTATGCTAATTGTTCAGTACAATGATCACACATCATGCATATTAATTAAATCCATACAATTCTCAACCTACCATTTCACACATAAACGGTGGATCGAAAATAATATTTAAATATGAAGTATTGAGAAAAAAATTCAATTCATACACTTATCTATTCCTCTTAAATTTTTTGGAAACCGAATAAGGGATGACCACTCTCCACCAAATCACATGAAAAATTGCACTACAAATTTATTAAAACTTGCCACGCCTACCCCATATCCAATGTATATTGGATGCTTCACTTGGTGAATAAAAGAAAAGAGTTTAATTCAATGTATAGTGTATTAAGGAAAAAATTCCTTCATTCGCTAGGAAATAGGGATGCCACCAAAAAATAAATAAGTTTGGGTTAATCAAACAACAAATATAGCCACTAAGGGCCTTCACAACATAGAAGGAAATACATTCCCAATTTATATAATCCCTAATATTATCTTTATTATAGTGCTTCATGTGCATAAACACAACCAAATGGTTTAGTTATTTTCATTTTAATTGATTCAAGCAGGGAAGTCTCTCTTTGATATCCTCATCTAATACATTTTAATATTGGACTTTGTGGTCCAGCTTCCAATCTCAGGCTTACAAGTTTCTTTCTTACAATAATTTTGGATTTACAATAATTAAGTCCTCTTTTCTTTGTCTAATGGCTATAGTCACTATAATACTTCAAACTCAACAACTTAGAATCACAAAACTAACTTCCTTCTGCTCACGAGCACTACTTCATGCATGAGAGGTTTAGGGTCCCTTTCTTGTGCTAAAGAGTTAAAAAGGAATTCATTGTAAGGTGCATAGCCCATGTTTGGGGAGTTTAGTACCTCCTCTCCCAATTCCTCTCATAATTTCTTATAAGTCAGTAGTTTAACTAGAACCTCGAAGGTAATGAACATTAATTTCAAGGAATATAGGAAACGTCCCAATCCCCTATATAAGATTTATAATCAATCTATTATTTTCCCCATCTTCAACTTTAGAAAATTTAAAATTATATTATAAAAATATTTACATAAAATAGTTGAGCATGCCATCCATGATGGCTCTCCAACATTGTCATCTCTTAATTACATTACAAAAAATTGGAATTAGAAAAAAGGATGTTACTTTCCCATCCTCCTTAAAGAAAAATCATCCTTGGCATTCTACTATTTGTAGAACTAAACTTATACATAAAACCAAACTGGGTATGACTTCTACATGACATCATCTAGTTTCCATGTTGCTCAAGTTGGCCCAAAGTGCTTCCATTAAACCTTGAATTACATGGAGCACGGTCATCCTCTTTGTTGAGTATCCATTGTGGTTTTGGATGGGATTTTCCTTTATATTCCACCTGTATCAAAGTCCAATCAATAATATGGTTAAAATAATGTATATGTATTTTAAGTTAAGATATATAAAACACATCATGTTCCTTCATTGTGGGAGGAATTGTGAGTTTGTATGCTACTTGCCCCACTTTCTTCCAAATATGAAATAGTTTACAATATATTGGTATTAACTTGGCACATAATCCCACTCTTAAAGAAATTTTGTTTTCCCTAATTTGGAGATACACATTATCTCCTATTCAAAACTCCTCAAGTGATTTTTTTTGGTCTACATAACTCTATTTTAGTCTTCTGTGACCTTCAATATTTTCCATATGCTAGAAACTTCCAATTCCATTTTATTTAACATATCTACTTTTTGACGGTGTTGGACCCACCAACATTCAGGGATATCCCCGATATGAAGTCCCTCACTTTTTGGTATAGAAGTTCCATCAAGAACAAGGGTTTGGTTTCCTCCTTATTAAAGATATGCCTTTACTGTTGCTATGAGCAAGATAGAGTGATGTAGATGTATTTTTGAAGAGCAAGGAGGGTGTTCTTGGTGAATTTCCAATCGAAAATGTGTCAAGGTCCTTCTACTGTGGGGGGAGAAAGAGAAGAGAGCCTCTAAGGGAGAGGTAATAGTACCACCGAGGAAGAGACACACATGAACTGAAGTATTCTGTCTATCATTCAGAAAAATATTCCACAAGGAATGCAAAATTCATTACTCACAACGATTTGAGAAATATTTATTTAATATCCTACGAAATAGTCCACAAGGATGGGATAAAAATTACAAACATTACAACACGTTCTCAAAAATATAAGCACTAAAATAAACGATATAGTTCAACTATATTAGTACATGTGAAGAGAAAAAATGACGTAAAAACATCCACAGAATAGTATTACAAACATTCATAATTCATTCTTGAAGACCATGTTGGCCTTGTAGGATTCTGTTATTAATTAAAAGTTCCAAAACATATATGTACAATAAACATCACTAGCTCCAATAGTGGACCGTTGGAGCCAATCCTTTCTCCACAAAAGAACTAGCTTATCTCTCTATTGATTTGTTGGTGGAGCCAAGGTGAAAATTCCTTTGCTCATACAACGAGGGAGTATATAAAACCAAGGGTGAATCTTTCACTACCCTCATGAAGCTTCTTCCTCTAGAAGTCTCGAGAACGGAAGTGTGGTATCATTTGGCTGGGGATTGAGTCGAGTTCTCCCATTTTGAGTCCTTGATCCTACCTTTAAGGATTTTCCCCTTAAGATGTGGACCTTCCAACCTTTTTTGTGGATCCTTAACCTCTCCAACTTGGTCATTGTTAGTTTCCTTCCTAGTGCTCGAATGCACCTAAGCGTTGTCAAACTTCGAAGGAGGAGTGCTTGAACTCTTTGGCTTGGACTTGGAAACCCATTATGAAGGAGGTATCCAACATCAAGGCACTGGTTGTATGCTTCTCTCTTCAATTTATCAATAATACAAAACTTATTTTAATTTCCATAAGATTGCTTATGATTTCTTGCTTAGGATGATGCTCCTTGGTCTTTCATATGGTTTACATCAGAATGCAATAAATTATGCTTTCTTTCTTTGTTGTCATTTGATCTCTCTTGCAGGTATTTGTACATAAAGGAATGACGAGGAGATCAAGATTAGCATCGACAAGCAACCGAATAGGAGTGAGATAGGCCATATTTCTCTCTCATGTCACTCTGAGTTAAGCTATGAGAGTTTTCTTGCTTTTGTCTTGTTTGTTACTAGACCCACTCATTGGGCTAGAGGGATTGCTTCTATCTGTAGGAGGGATTTCATGAATAACGAGCACCTTGGTCTAACATTATTGCATGGTTGTTTCTGTGTGGGAGTAGTTTCTATTCTCTTCATGTAGGGTTTTGGATTGCATGGTATCTACTTCTTCCTCCACACAAAATCCCACTACCCCATGAGAGGATTCCCATTAGCCAGCTTTATTCTCTCTATAGAAGATTTTTACTGCAATGTTGCATTTCTGCAATGCCAATATTATCAAATTATGTCATTTTTTCTTTGTCTCTTGAGCCCTCCTCAAGTCCAAAAAAGTAGGAGCAGATATTGATGTCATTATATTTATGTTTAATGAGTATTCCTGCTAAAATCAAAACTTCTTGTCTCCCGTAGGGATTCCTGGGATTGTGGGTTTCATCATGAGAGGTAGGAAATTGAGCTTTACATTCTTGTTGTGGTCCCATGGAAATGTGTGAAAAAAATTCCATTCTTGTTCTCCTGAGGATTGAAACTACTAGTCTCCACCTCAATTGGTATATTTTCATTCATTGGAACTATAGTCTGCACATTCAGTGAAGAAATGGAAATACTAGAAAAGAGGTGGATGGTCAAAGAGGGGCACTTTCTTAGAAACCCATATCTTTAGTCTACCATCCATATTGGCTCAAGTTTAAAGGATAAAAGGCAACATCAAGGGCCACTTGCATTATGGTGGCTACTTGGATTTCTCCCTTGGTCAAAGAGAAATGCATCCTTGAGGAGTCCTGCAGCAGCTCCTCACATGTGGTCTGATCCATGACGTGATTTCTATGTTGCATGTGTTGTCTATTAAATACATGTGCTTTTGTGAGATTGATGTTATGGAGGAAAAATAAGTTTTGTGTGAAACATTAAATGAAAATTCACCTATTTTTGTATGTTCACTGTAGTATCATGTTGACATTAAATGAAAATTCACCTATAGTTTCATTTTCACTACAATATTGATCAGGATTTATGCAGGAACATATTGAAATATATAAATAAACATAAATGTAGAGATGCAATGGAAATAAAAATTCATTTCATTAATAAAAAATCACTTAAATATTCTTAAAGACAGAATGGAAATAAACTAGCTAGGGCATTGGTAGCTTATCTCTAAGAAGAGATGTGGTGGCTACAGGCCTCTGAATTTTGTTACAATGAGGATCGAAGGCCTATTTATTATTAAGTAACAATGTAAAACCGTAAAAATACAAAGGCCTATTTATTATTGAGTAACAATGTAAAACCCTAAACATCTAAAGGCCTAACCCTAGGAGATGAAATGCCAAAATTATAGGCCCCGTTTGGGTAAATTGTTACATCAACTTCCCAGGGACGTAACTTTGGCATATGATCTATGTTTGACGTAGTAAATATCTAGTTAGAAATATCTATCCAAGGATTAAAACCTTTGAGTGATAAAAATTGATGGAACTTCAATATTTCTACCATGTTTCCCAAAAAAACATCATTTAGGGCCTCAAAACGACTCCAGAAGTTCAAGACCAAAAAATATGCTAAAAATACTAAACTGTGTTATAATTAAGGAAAATAAAAAACTGAAAGAAACAATGGTGGGGGTCCAAGTTGAATAGGAGTGTGGCCACCAAAATCCACCTGGATCATTCCTCCCCCCTTAGGAAGAAATGATCCCCATTGCATTGAGTTCCTCCATGAGATCAGGAAAATTTTGCTTGGTCCCCGGTGAGCCACTTGCCTTGTTGATGGTGTATGGCCCATATTGAAGTGGGTGAATCTTGTAATGGGGTCTAACGAGGTGCTCCTTCTAAAAATTTAGCCACTCTTTTTCACCCACCTAGAAGTTGTCAGGCATCTGATGCTAATCATGGAATTTCTTGTAATTGGCATTGGATTTGCCTAAGATATCGTGGACCTACTGGCGAACGTGATGGATGCGTTAAATAAATTTAGTTTCTTCATCAGCCTCAGAGAGTACATGTGTGGATTATATCTATGTGGTCACATGAGATATGGAAACATCAGGTAGTGACGCATCGGAGGTCAGATCAATGGAGTTCCTGACATGACAGTGTAGAGGAACCTTTGTGTGCGAGGAGAAAATTTCCTTGTATTCCTCAACGAATTTCTTCATCTACTGCTTCTGAGCAGGGGAGCCATGTTTTGATTTTGTGGCCACAATATTCTTCTTTCCCTATGGGTGAATTGTAATTAAAATAAATTTCCTGGTTTGGGAATCAATCTTACGGTGTTTCTTTGCAGTAATCAAAGAGATGGCGGGAGGCAGTACTACCTCCGGTATCCATTAGGGGAATTTTGAGGTCTAAAATGGATCTCCTAAGATAAATGTACAACCAAAATAAAATTTATAAGAACCAATAGGATTCAAGATAATGATTTCAACCATGGGGGATGATTCACCATTTTTGGAGTAAAAAAGTAAAAATAATAAAATAATAAAACTACTTTTTCAACTAGTATTTTCAACTTATCTCCCTAAGGTTTTACTCAAATTTCGAGTGAGAGTACTCGTTGGATGAAAAAATTAATTCCTCATCCAAGGAGTACCCATATTGCATACTTTTGATGGACCTTGCTACACAGAAAATGAGAAATACACGAAAAAACGTGATTGCAATCACATCCTTCATGTATTTATCATTTTTCATGCAGCAAAGTCCATTAAAAGTATGAAACATGAGTACTTCTTGGATGAGGAATTAATTTTTTTATCCAACGAGTATTCCCTCTCGAAATTTGAGTAAAAACTTAGGGAGATAAGTTCAAAATACGAGTTGACAAAGTAGTTTTTTCTTTTTTCCTTCTAAAATTTGATGATGTAATCAAATATTATTTTATTATTTCCACTATTATTTTATAATTTACTTAGGAGGCCCATTTTAGACCTCAAAATTCCCCTAATGATGTACAAATTATTTCCTAAAGTAATAATAATAGAATGAGGCCTAGACTCGTACACAACATGTCGCTTCCGCAAGTATGGATGGCCCAATAATACATCAGGCATATCAAGAGTAGCAACATCACACAATACCTCATATGGGAATGGATTGATATTGTACGAAAGGCGACATTGTTGGTGGATGCGAAGATATCTCGCTTGGTGAAGGCACGGATTGGTACATTAATGTGGGTGTGCCATGGTCAGTAGGATGAGCCACTTCATGACCTCTACAAAAATGAGGTTCTTTTGGCTTCTGCTATCGAAAAGGAATTGTAGTGGAGAACCCTTCACGCACATCTAGGAATGGAAGAGGTGTTCCCCTTCCTCTATGTCCTCGAGATCCTCCCTGTGGAGCTTGGTGGTGGAAACAATGGCGCTAGGTTCTATATCAATGATTCTCTTCCCTTTGTCATTTCCCTTCTTTGGTTTTGACTCAGGATCATAACATGCATTTGATTCGGATGCCTTCATTTCGGCCACCGGCCACTGTTTGGCCCAACACTCACTTGTGTCATGAGTGGCGTTTTTATGAAATTCACACCACTTCCTTCTATCCTTATTTGGATTTTCAGTGTTGTTCTGAGTCGCCCTGCTTTTTGTTTGCCCCTTGTTCTATGGTTTGGGGGTGCATTTTCCTGGCTTTGGATTTGTGGATCCAAATTCACGCTTCTTCTGCCTAAATTTCTGCTCAATATTGATGACATATCGATATGTCATACCAAGCGAGGTAATTTCGAGGAACTTGATTTCCTCCTAAATGTATTTTTGCAAACAACTGCAATAATTTAGCACCAAATTTTTCTTCGAATATTTAATACCCAACTTTGAGTGCAGGGTATGTAACAAATTCGTCAGCTCGTGCACATCTTGATCCCTTTTTTTTCGTAGCATGGTCCATTGGATGTACTTTTCCTCATAGCTCCCCATAGGAAAATATTGTTCCTTGATGCCATCTCAGAATGAATTCCAAGTGGGTGTGGCCTAGAACAGAGAGTGTTCCTTCTTGTCCTTTTGCTCACAGTAGGTTTCCCACTAGTCTTTGACATGGGGGGAAACTTTGAAGATTTAAAAAGTAATATTTTATCAATCAGAGAAATCATGAAATGAGAGATACCCTTCCAGCAAATTAAACCATCTATATATGGCAATTGCATCTGTCTAGACTTCAAATATAGTAATTGTTGGGCCTTGTTTTTTTATCTCTTTTTGCTTAAGGAATGCATTTTATTTTTCTACATTGTCCATCCATTTACCATCATATTCACCTCACATAGACCTAAAGATGCATATACAGGTATTTAATTTATGTTTTTAAATTATTAGATGTTTTTGTGAAAATTGAAATTTAAGTGCAATTTTAGACAGCAGCAGAAATTCTCGTAATAGCACGATGGTTTGCATATGTGCAGGACACTTGGGCTCGAGCTGGATGTGTTTCTAGAAATATCAGGAACTAGGAGTAATAGTACACCTATTTTTATCATCAGATTTATCTTTAATACGCTTAATCAAAGGCAGTCAAACAAGACCAGTCTTTATGGAGGATCTGTAGAAACTAAGTCAACATTCTAATTTTATAGGATTTCTCCAGATTATGATCGATAGGATATATGGATTTGACTTGATATGATAGGATAGAGATATTTATGATTACCTGAGACATTTTAGACCAGTTTTTTATACATTTCATCTATTTAAGCCTCACACATTGAAGGCTTTGACATTGGAACTTGTATAACTTATGATTATTATCTTTGAGACTTGAAGACATAATAGAGGATCTGTTCTACCATATTTTGATGATGCTACATGCTGATTGATTTCTTGAAGTCTTGATTAGCTGAGTTTACTTTCAGTGCGCAAGGAAAGGGTGGAAGGGCCCCCACACTGAGCTAAGTGCACTTCTTAGTTTTCATAGTTGTAATCTGTGAACTAGTTTACTTAGATTTATTATTTCTTGCTTTCATGTTTTCACAATGGTATTAACAATGTATGCAACTAGTAATTAAGGAAAACCAGGATCTCTAAAGCTAGAGCCTCTTGATTATTATTCCATATGTATTAATCCAGTATTTAGAAGTTAGATTTCATGCTTTCATGATTTCACAATAGTGTTAATGATATAATGCAACCAGTAATTAAGGAAAACCAGGATCTCTAAAGTTAGAGCCTATTGATTATTATTCCATATATCTTAACCTATTCTTTAGTATTAGATTTCCTGCTTTCATGTTTTCACAATGCTATTAACGAAGTATGCAACCAGTAATTAAGGACAACCATGATCTCTAAAGCTAGAGCCTCTTGATTATTATTCCATATGTCTTAATCCATTGTTTAGAAGTTAGATTTCCTACTTTCATGATTTCACAATAGTGTTAACGATGTATGAAAACAGTAATTAAGGACAACCAAAAATCTCTAAAGTTAGAGCCTCTTGATTATTATTCCATATATCTTAACCTATTGTTTAGAATTACATTTCTTGCTTTCATGTTTCCACAATGGTATTAACGATGTATGCAACCAGTAATTAAGGAAAACTGGGATCTCTAAAGCTAGAGCCTCTTGATTATTATTCCATATATCTTAATTCATTGTTTAGAAATTAATTAAATTAGTTTTTATATTTGTAATATGCATTTCACTAACCATCAATAATTCTATCTTCTAAATTTGACTCTGATTGAAACCCATATACTTTCAGGATGCTTCTAAGTTCACCAACCCGGATTGATATTAAATACTTGTGTTAATTTGCAACTATAAATTGACCCAAAATTTTGGCACTATTGCTGGGGAAGCATATTTCCAAAATGGTCAAAATAGGAAGAAAAAAATTAAACACAAAAACAACATAAAACCACCAAAAACAACAAAAAACATAGTTTTCATTTTAAACTAATGTTTTCTTATGCCTAGAGATAGAGATAAAAAAGGTAGATTTGTGAAACAAAACCCCCCAACAACACATTCATCCATAGGATTCACAACACCAGTTGTTGGAAAACCTATTGTAGAAGAGTTAGAGGAGAAGCACAGATCAGGTTAGGGATTAACTTTAGTTGAAAAAAAAAAATTGTTAGCTTATGAGGTAAAGAAAAATCAATTACCTAAAGAACCTCCTTCTATTTGGAAACAAAAATAAACACCAAAACCAAAACTAGAACAACCTGTCCTTGAGAAAATTGTAGTGGAAGAAGTACAAAATCAACCTATTGAAACACTAAAAATCTTTGAACACGAAATGGAAGAAGAGGGAGAAGGATCAAATATAATAAACATGACTCCTGAACAAGAATTAGAGTATGAAAGACAACAAAGACAATGGTGAAGACAAAGAGAAGAAGAAAGAAGAATTGAAGCGAAAAGAAAGGCTGAAGAAGATAGAAGCACAGAAGCACTTCGAAAAATAGGGGAAGAAGCAAGAAGAGAAAAACAAACTCGAAGAACAAAAGAAAATGAACAAGAAGATAATAATGATAAGGAGACTACTTTTGGCTTTCCTATTTTATATGCAAGAGAAATACTAGGAGAAGAAATAAAAAAGAAAAAATATTCCACCGTCTGTATTGCCAAATTTCTATGGAATGTCAACAGAAGATCCTGATGCATTTATTTTTGAGTTTGATATCTTGTGTAGAACATATGGATATACTGATGATACAAACAAACTTCAAATTTTTTGTGCTACTTTAAAAGCTGCAACCTTAAAATGGTTTATGGGATTAGGAGAACACACTATATTTTCTTGGGAAGACATGAAGAAAATATTTCTTAAAAAGTATCAAGATTACTACAGGGCTAGAGACTCGAAAGAAGACATTTTTAGAATGTCCCAACAGGAAGATGAAAGTTTAGAAGAATATTTGGAGAGATTCCTGTATAATTTAAAAAATCCAAACATCATTCTCTTAGTCCAAATACTATCTGCACCATTTTTCTAAAGGGAATTAGAGATGAGTATTTAGACATTCTTAATGTAATGGGAAAATGATATATTTCTAATTTACCATTTGAAGAAATTTATGAATTATGTCAAAAATACTCTAGAGGAAGAGCTAAAAGTGGAAAAGAGATATTTCATCAAAAGCTTCTAAATTTGCAACAAGTGCGGTAACAAGAGAAGAGATAGGAAGCTTGTTATAAAATTTTAAAATAGATCCCTTAAGCACTTTAGGTGCACAAGAAGATTTTTTAAAAGCTAAGAAGAGGAAAGAAGAGCAAGATGAAGCTTTAGCAATTTTCAGTCCAAAGTGTAGACAAAAACATCCACTCAAAGAATGTCCTTTGCAAAATATACAAGTATGTGGAACATGTACAGAAAATCATACAACAGATAAATGTCCAAAGTTAAAATAATTGCAAGGGGAAGAAGTGCAAGAAGTAGATTCCCTCTACTATATGGCACCAAGAAGACCTTGGCAGCCAAGAATAACTCAATAGATCCCTCAACAAAACTTTCAATACCCTCAAAACATATGGAATATGCCAATACCATGGCAAACTTGGCCACCACAACAATATCAAAACCAACTTTCACAAGGTTGGAGGGGATATGGTTATGGAAACCAACCACCACAACAAATGCATAACCAACAATATCAATATCAATAGCCATATCCTCCACAATCATTCCCTCAATATCAACAATTCCAACAACTGCAACCCATGCCATATCGAACTCAAAATCCACCAATGCTAACTCAACCACAGCAAATTCAGCTACCAACTAACCAACAACCTCCTAGACCAACACAATTACCATCTCAGCCAGTATCTAATCTATGAAATAATGTGGATAGACCAACATATCATGTAGAAGACGCAACATATTATCCTACATATTCAATTCTTCCTATAGAGGATGTCCACCTAAGGTTTGGGAAGGTACTACAAAAATATTCTCCTACAGTAATTGAAGAACAAACAGAACAAGGAGAACAAAATGAACAATTTCAACCAGAAAAAAAAATTCAAAAAGGTAAGGCTTTCATGAAACAAACTCCACCATATC
Source organism: Pinus albicaulis (assembly GCA_034641835.2). NCBI lineage: Eukaryota > Viridiplantae > Streptophyta > Pinopsida > Pinales > Pinaceae > Pinus > Pinus albicaulis. Next base: position 861,052,096 of record CM076581.1, read on the forward strand.
CGGAGAGACTTAACAACAAAACATTCCAATATCTCTCCCTGAATTTAGTATTCTGGATGAATTGAAAAACACATATGTTAAATTCCTTTATTGCAAGGAATTAAAGACATTCCAATATATGCAAAAAAAATAAAGGAATTATGCATAAATAAATCTGGTAGAAGAAATAACGATCCACCAACAATCCAGGTAATTGGAAGTTTATCAACTCTCATGTCTAAGAATACGGATATTAAAAAATATGTGGATCCAGGGATTCCTATGGTTACTATTTCGATTAACAAATTTTCAGTACCAAATACTTTAATAGATTTGGGAGCAGCTATCAATGTTATGACAATAGAGACTATGAAACAATTGAATCTGAACAACATTAGACCTACTACCACAGTCTTAGAACTTGCAGATAGATCTAAATTTGTTCCAGAAGGTATACTAGAGGATATCATTGTCTCAATGGATTCTTTGGAATATCCTGTAGACTTTTTGATTTTGTAGCCAAAAACAAACTTGGGAGGGCATCCCTTAATTTTAGACCGACCTTGGTTGGCCACTGTATATGCTTATATTGGATGCATATTGGGAAGCATGATTATTGCACATGGAGATGAACGGAATCATGTCACATTATATCCTCCTGCTCAATCTCCTTCTATATTTACAATAATTGAAGAAGATGAACAGCAAACATTTCAACCTGTTCTTAGTCTTAATCAAGTTTATAATTTTAGAGAGGAGGAAGAAAATGAGGACTTATTAAATCTATTCATCTCAAAACCAAATCTTTCAGAGCATCTTAGGGTGACTCAATATGAAGCTACTAGTTATTTTCTAAATGAATGCTTTCAGGAAAATTACACAATACAATCATTGAAAAATACATTTGAAAGCATTTTTCCTGTAATTTCAATTACCAATTCAAATAGAAAAATCATTGAAATCATTTTTCAAAGACATTTGAATATTGGTAACAATTTACAATCATCACAAGAAGAAAAGCTAATCACATTATTGTAAAAATATTCAAAATATTTTTCCTGGGATTATAAATACATGCCCGGAATTCATCCAAAAACATGTGTCCATCTCATTTATACTGATAATGAAATCAAGCCTGTTAGGCAACCACAAAGATGAATGAATCCCATGATGAAAGAAATAGTGAAAGAAGAATTACAAAAAATATTACAAGTCAGATTTATCTATCCTATTTCAGATAGTCAATGGGTCTCACCCTTATTTGTGGTGCCTAAGAAAAATGGGAAATGGAGAATTAGTGTTGATTATAGAGAGCTTAACAAAGCTACATTAAAAGATCATTTTCCTTTACCATTTATTGATCAAGTGTTAGATTCATTAGCTGGAAAGAATTTTTTCTCCTTTCTAGATGGGTTTAGGTGATATAATAAGATAAAAATAACATTAGAAGATCAAGATAAGTCAACATTCACATTCCCTTGGGGTAAATATGCATACAATGTATTACCCTTCGGTTTATGTAATGCACCTGCTACCTTTCAAAGAGAAGTTCTTGTTTTTTTTGCTAATTTGATTCATGAGTGTGTGGAAGTTTACATGGATGATTTTACCGTGTATGGTACAACACATGATGAATGTTTAAATAATCTTGAAAAAGTATTAAAAAGATGCATTGAGGCAAATCTATCACTCAGTAATGATTTTTTTTTATGATGTTAACTGAGGGGATAGTGTTGGGACACCATGTTTCTTCTTTGGGAATAAAGGTGGACCCGGCAAAAACTCAGGTCATTGTGGATTTAAAACCACCTACAACACAAAAAGAGGTTCGAAGTTTCTTGGGTTATGCAGGCTATTATAGGAGATTTATTCAAAATTTCAGTAAAATAGCTTTACCATTATTCATGTTACCTTCAAAAGATGTAGAATTCCAATGGACTAATAAATGTCAATATGCATTTGAAAAATTAAAACACAATTTATCAATTTCACGCATTATTCGAGGACCTAATTGGTCTTTTCCATTTCACATTTCAACTAATGCATCTGATACAGCTATTGGAGCATCACTTGGACAAAAAGAGAATAAATTCAATTACACTATATATTTCATCAGTAAAAACTTAACACTAGCAGAATTGAATTATACTATGAAAGAAAAAGAAATGTTAGCTTTTGTACATGTAATAAATAAATTTTGACATTATATAACAGGTTATTAAGTTTATATTCATACGGATCATTCTGCTATAAAATACTTAAAGAAAAAATCTATTACAAATAGCAGAATAACTCAATGGATGTTATTGATACAAGAGTTTAATATTATTGTGCAAGATCAACCAGGAAAAGATAACCAAGTTGCTGACTTTTTGTCAAGATTAAATTTACTTGGCGAACCTAATCCGGTATCAGACAATTTTCCAGATGAACATTTATTTTCTATAAATTTCAAAACCCCTTGGTTTGTAGATATAGTTAATTATTTATCATCTGATATATTACCATCTCATTACAAAAGTTTAAAAAAATGAAGAATAATTAGAGATAGTGCCAGATATAGCTGGATCAATGGAGATCTATTTTACATTGGTCTTGATTTAATTATTAGATAATGTGTAAGGGAGGATGAAATAATTGAAATTTTGAAAGCTTGTCATGATGAACCCTATGGTGGCCATTTTTTAGAGAAAAGGATGACATACAAAGTATTGATGCTTGGCTACTATTGGCCATCCATATTCAAGGACTCCAGAAATTATGTCAAAAGATGTGACAGCTGTCAAAGAATTGGTAAACCAGTGGCATCAGATCAAATGCCATTAAAGCCACAAGTACTTATTCAACCATTTGAACAGTGGGCTTTATATTTTATGGGACCAATCAATCCTCCATCCAATGGAAAGAAATACATACTTGTATGTACATATTATGTGACTAAATGGGTGGAGGCCAAGGCAGTAATACGGGCAACAGAAGAAATAGTTACGTATTTTCTATATGAAGAAATATTTGTTAGGTATGGAGTTCCTAGACAAATAGTGACTCACCAAGGTGCAAAATTTACATCAAAACTTGTTCATGATATTACAAAAAATTTCCAAATCAAACACAGAAAATCTACTCCATGTCATCCTCAAGAAAATGGACAAGTGGAATCTACAAATAAAGTTCTAGAAAGTATTATGAAAAAAACAGTGAACATGAATAGTAAATACTGGTCAGATAAATTGAAATATGCATTATAGGCATATAGAATCACATGGAAAAATACTGCTGGTTTCAGTCCATATCAATTAGTATATGGAAAAGGGGTTCTATTACCAATTGAGTTTCAAATACAAACATACAAGCTAGCAGCTGAGTTAGGGATGGAATTATCGCAAGCACAACAAGAAAGGATTATGCAGTTAAACAAATTAGATGAGATTCGACAACAAGCAATTGAACATACTAATCTAGTACAAGAACAACGTATTAAATGGCATGATCGATTTATCAAAAATAAAGTCTTTAAGAAAAGAGATTGGGCACTCTTGTTTGATTCCAAATTCAAATATTTCAAAGTCAAATTTACAACTCATTGGCTTGGGCCATATGAGATTGAAGAAATCTTCGATAATGGAGCATTCAAGATAAAAACAATTGATGAATCATCTATATCATTTGTGGTAAATGGACATAGGCTAAAAATTTATCATAAGCCTGTAGACAAAGAAGATTTTCTGAGAAGAATTTCCATGGATTTTGATCTAGAAATATTTGGACAACATAGTAATATGTTTTCCAGAACTCCAGTAGACGATCCATAATCGTAAAAATAAATAAATAAAATTTTGGTTGTGAAAACCTAGGAAACTGGCAAAATAAAAACTCGAATTCCTATTGGAAAACCAACTTGTTTGGCCAATTTGAATTCCATTTTTGTTTTCCTCTTATCCTACTTATACTTTTACAGATTTACCCTCTAAATTTTTCAGACTTGAGGACAAGTCACAATATCAGTTTTGGGGGAAGGTGTGAAATAAAAAAAATGTGAAAATAGTTTTCAGTAGCAGAATTGAAGGATATGAACTACAATCATGAACGGACCTGGTACATTATTTGACTTATGCAGAATGGGACCTGAATACGACAAGAATAAATCCTCAATTATGAAACATCATTGTGAAATTATGCAAGAAAGGGGACCTGCAAATTTCAAATATGTTAGTAGGGACTTGAATACGACAAGATGAGATCATCAATTATGGAACATCATTGTGAAATTACACTAGAATGGGGATCTGAAAATTTTAAATATGTCAGAAGGGACCTGAATATTGTTATGAAAGTTTGTCAGAAGGGACCTGAGAAAATTATAGCAGATGTCAAAGAATAAACTTACATAAAAGGGACCTAAACAATAATTCAAAATCAAAACAGATGTATATCAATTCAATAAGAGCTGTCGTAAAGAAACACAATGACGATCATCATGAAACATCAACAAGGGGGTATATTTGTAATGTGAGTAAAAATTTTGCTCTTAAATTTTCATATTTTTCAAAAATAGTCTGGAATTGATAAACTAATTAAACTACTAGTTAATCCATATTTTACCTACATTACATTACATTTCATCACTAATATTACCCACATTTCATATTCCTTACCCATATTTTATAACCTTCTTCATATCATTTAACCCTACCCATATATTACTATTTGAAATATTTCATATCACTACCATATCATCTAACCCTAACCCTATATTACTATTTGAAATATTTCATATCACTACCCATATCCTACCCTATGTATTTCTTAATAAAAATAATGATAAACAAGAGATCACAAAGTTGAACCCATAAGAATAATTTTTGAGAAGATCTACAAAAACCACAAAACAAAGGTTAGCATTCTCCATAAGGAATTAATTTTAAAAACTTGACTATTGCATTAGTCAAGTTTTAAAATTAAAAATCAAAAAGTTCAAAACTAAAGTTTAAAAATATATGGCGCAATTCAAAATGAAATGGTGAGCACAATTATGCAAATGGAAACACAATATAAAGTAATGAATGCAATGATAACCTACGAATGCAATGGTAAGAGAGGTATGCATAGATATGATGGCATGCATGTAATGCAAAACAAATCATAATGTAATACGAATACATGCAAAGTATGGGAATGATGGCGTATGAGAAATGCAATGCATGGATGCAAAGGTTAATGATGGAGCACGATAACATTGCAGGTAAGATAGATGTACATACCATGAATATGAATCATTAATGTAATGCAAAAGGATAGGCACGACAGTTTAAGAGAGGAACGTGCATGGATGGTCAAAGTGTTAGTGAACGGGTAGGAAATTCAAAAAGAAAACACTGTGTAAAACAAAAAAACTTATTCCATCTCTACAAAAACCATTTCCGCTTTTTTGTAAGCCATTTCTGCTCCTGTAGGAAGCCATTTCGGCCATTTTTAAACATAGAGAACAATACTTGAGAAAGGTTTTCACCATCATCGCCATTGGAAGACTCAAAGAGAAAAAGGAGTGCGTATTCAAGCACATCCTAGTGTATGTAACCACTATGAAAAACGTAAAGGAGAGATAAGTTGTGAAGGCTGAGAGGAGAAAATGCAGAAGGAGAAGCAAAATATATAGTAAGCAAAGGAAAATTGGAGTGATAAGAAGTATTCATGGCCAGAATTCTGGAAAAAAACTAACGGTGCCATTCATCAAAAAGTGGAATTTATCTGAAGTGAGGTAAGATTTGATTGTTTTAATGAATTTTGGGATTGTATAAATTAGTCAAGCTCTGAGTTAAAAGGGAGTTAATTTATTTCGAAATGCAAGCCTGTCATGTAAAAAATTTTGCATCCAACCAATTTAAAAATGTGTTGACAAGTTTTACAAATGCTCTGCCATCAGTCAATCACGAATTTTCTTTTGAATGAGTTTGTTAAAGAGAAGATTTTAATGGATTTGTTATGTATTTTAAAACTCCAATTCAACTGAAGAAAACCACCAGATCAGAGAGAAGTCATAAGGAAACAAGTGCATAGAAGAAGGTAAGGTCGACACATCCTCCTCTTCAGTGTATTAATTCAAATAAAAAACAGAGAAGTGGAACTACAATTTGAATGCATGAGAAAATTGTTAGTTCAGTTATATATTTGTTTTAAAAACACACTCAGTCTACAAATCTAGAGCACAAAATACAAAGAAAATGGAGAATAGATAGATGTGTTTTGATAGAAGACAAAATTGAGGAAGAAATGGAGTAAGACAGTTTTCAATAATTTTTTGATGCAAATGATTGAAGTTTCTTTTGATAAATGTACAGTGAATTTGAATACAGTGTTTTGGAGAATTTTTGTATGAAATAAGGAGTGAAAAACTACTGAGTATAAAAAAAATTCAACTTTTTTTACACAAGTCAATTTATTTGCGAAACAGAGGAAGTTTTAAGAGAATACCTTCCAATTATTTGCAAAACAGAGACTGATTTTTAAAGAGAAAATAGAGAATTAGTAGAAGATGTAACATTAGAAACATAAATTGTGTTTTCTTGTAACATTTCCTATCAAATTATTTTTGTTTAATTACAATAAGAGTACATTCTTCAAAAGAAAAGAGACAGAGAACTGGTTGGTTGTCAAAAACAGTGAAACAGTAAGGTAAGCCTACTACCACAGTTATACTCAGTGTTTAATTTTTATTTGCAAAATGAAATTAATAACAAGGAATGGTCACATTAAATAGTTTTTAGAACAAATGGCTTCCAGAGTAGAGCCAAAGGATTTTCAAATAGAACACTAGAGTAGGGAGACTGTGGAGAAACTGTATCAGTCAGGGTTGATAGGGTTTTTACAAAAATTCAGAGGCCATAATGAGAGAGTGACAAAAGAATTTATAAAGAACTTCACACAGAGTGAAAACATGGTGGGAAATATACATATATCTTTAAGTCCTGAATATATATCTGAAGCATTATATTTATCATTTTCAAGAGAGTTATATCATAAAGGTTTTCATTTTAGAGACAAAGGGTGGACATTCTTCCTAGGGAAAAATAGGAAAGGCTCCTTTGACAGGTCAAAATGTATTTCGATGGAATGGTTCAATGAACCATGGGCTGAATTGGTGTTAATAATTCATAAGTATTTCACTTGTGATACTAGATTCAGTGTTACCATGTAAGGATACTAAAACACATAAAGGGAGACATAAGGATAAATCTACCATATTTCTTCCACAAGAGTTTGATGAAAATGATTGAAAGCATTCAATCAGAAGCCAAAAAAAAATAATTTCAATTCATTCACCAGGGACTCATTAAAATTCTTGTAGATCATCAACTGAAGATTAATGGGATAGTTTGGGAAGATTTCCTAGCAGAAAATGGGTTTATTGAACAGATTGTGGAAAAAAAAATTAAACCCATAGAAGAAACAAGGAATATCATGCATACTTCTCTTTATCCATCTACAAGATCAAAGAAACAGTAGGGAGAAATGGTATTAGAAAAGGAAACATATTTTGTGACTATTCCTAGGAGGCAAAAGGGAAAACATTCAGTAGAACTAGAGGTCCAAATCTTGAAAACTTCTCCTATTAGGAAACAAGCCACTGATTTAGACAAATATTCATGCTTTGGGAACAATGAAGTAGAAGCTGTTTCAGTTTCTAAAGATTCAAAAGAGGAGGATCAGAATCTTTTCAAAGTCAAAGAGCTTACTAAAAACTTAGAAATAAGAAAGATCATGGAAAGACACTTGAAAGAAGAGAATGAAAATTACAAACTAACCAATGAAAAATTGGTTAAAGAGAATGAGAAAACTAGTGAAGAGATGGAGAAAATGAAAAACAAAAACAACCTTCTTTACACACAGGCTTTCAAGTGGCTTCAGGAGAAAAATTCCTAGAAAGCTAAGTATGAGAAGCAGAAAGTAAAAAATTCCATTTATATAGAAGAACATGGTAAGGAAATGGATTCTATTTTTTACACATCACAGCATGAGGTTACAGGATCAGGGATAGGATTAGCATCAGGACTCAGAAGGTCGAAGAGGAAACAACAAGCATGAGGACATGCTTGATCTTCAGTTTGGGGGAGATGTTGGGCCTTGTTTTTTATCTCCTTTTGCTTAAGGAATACATTTTATTTTTCTACATTATCCATCCATTTACTATAATATTCACCTCACATAGACCTAAAGATGCATATACAGGTATTTAATTTATGTTTTTCAATTATTAGATGTTTTTGTGAAAATTGAAATTTAAGTGCAATTTTAGACAGCAGTAGAAATTCCCGTAATAGCATGATGGTTTGCATATGTGCATGAAAATTGGGCTCGAGATGGATATGTTTATAGAAAGCTAATGAACTAGGAGTAACAGTACACTTGTTGGTATAGTCATATTTAGCTTTAATACGCTTAGTCAAAGGCGGTCAAACAGGACCAGTCTTTATGGAGGATCCCTAGAAACACTACAAGGAAAAATCACATTGGTGAGGGGCGAAAATGGTTACCATAATCTCATTGGTGAGGGTCAAAAGAGCCTTTGTCACCAAAAATGGATCATCACCAAAGGTGGCGTCATCGAAAGTATAGGTGTTGTGGTGACATTCAAGGTCTGTCAAAAATAATGATTTATAGTGATGGATAGTGACCGTTGTTAGCCCCTTATAAACTCCTTGACAAGAAAGAAAGGGGATAATTTGTTTTATGAGCCTTCAAGGAATGAATTTCCTCTAAAAAAACATCATCCTTGAAGTCTCCTGTGCCTTTTCCTTTGATAAACCCCCACTGTTGTTCCTAGTTTAAAGGTCCTCACTGATTTGAAAAAAAATGTGCTCCAAAAAGCCTACATCTGCCTCTTGTATCCCTGTAGAATGCCCATTTTAACCTTTTTTTCCCCTTGTCAAATTCCCCTCTAATCCCCTAAATCTTCCCAAAGTCCCCTTTACATCCTACACACCCTCCTTGTTTGGCCAAATCTCCCCTTCTTTCCCCTATCGTTACCCTTCATAGGCCTTAAAATGATCTAAAAATGGGCCAACTAACCATATTTTCATGTCTATTGGGTCTTAGCCCCTTCAAACCAGCCCCCTTAATCTTTGTCTCCACGGACCCAGTGCCAAGACCAGGCGCCAAGGCGGAAGGCGCTTATCTCAATTGGTTATTGGGTGATTTTTTCGCCGTCGATCTATTCAGATATGACGGTTGTCGCAAAATCTCTTCGCACCCATCTTTTCCCATTCACCGCCCGATCATATATCAACTGTCTGTTTTCCCGCAGATCGATGGTCTGTATTCCCTCTGCTTGTTGGTTCCAATAATGTGCACTGTTCATAAACCACCGGTTTCCATCTCACCACGTTTGGAGGTTGGGCGGTAATTTTGTTTCGGAGCGATTCCACTCATCGCATTCCACGTGGCTCTGTGCACTATTCACAAACCACCCTCCATCGCGCGTTATCGTTCGGCATTTTCCCCGGCGCGATATCACCCTGCGCCATCCGATCTGAGGCAGGCCATCCAACGGCGATCGCTCTGTGAAGTCGCACGAGGATTAATCAGAGGAAATCGTACCCCTGGCCCACTATCCATCGCCCTCCGACGTGTTTTCCACCATCGATCTCCGTCGGAGATTGGACTGCCTAGATTAAATGCATGCCCACCAATTAACCCCGTATCGCCATGTCACCCTTTCCACGTAGTTTTTTCGTATTTCGCCCGTCTCTCTTTATATATTCAAAAGGTCAAAATTCAAAGGTTTTGCATTAAAAAATTTCTGCGCTCCGCCCATGTCCTCCAGACCATGTTCCACTATTAATTTTTATTTTCCACCATGATCCTACACTTTTCCGCCATCTCACCAGTTTGCATGGCCATTCTCATCATCCTCGTTGCATCCACCACCTCCATGCATGGTTTTCTTAATAGGTTTTCGTTTTTTGCAGGGTTATCAGATGGTGAAAGCCACCATGATTACACAGTCTTTATTACAGCGGCAAAAAACGTAGAAAGGACCATTTTTTCAGAGGCCAAAATCACAAAGAAAGCCTGGGAAGGAGCCATGATAGGACTTGCATTAAAAGAACAAGGTTTGAACTCTGTAAAACCTCCCCAGAGCCATTAAAAGCGTAGATTTCACCAATAGAGACAGAAATGGTGTCGCAGAGAGTTTAACGCATGAAAATGAAGATCTTTGAGCCTTAACTTAGTGGTTTAGAGGCAAAGTACAAGATTGAAGACATCATGGATCAAACAGAGGGTACAGAGTGCATAAATTAATGTATATTAGGTTTTCTACATGAGCAGAATCTTTTTCTCCATGAAAGGACACGGTACACATTATTTTTTTAGTCTACATTGTGTCCAAGTAAAGTTTTCCCCCTTGACAATAGTCCTATGCTATCAGAAGCATTTGTTACACAGTATGGTAGACCTTAGCATCATTATTCTACCTTTTTGTTTAGTTCACCAGAGTGTTACAACAAGTACAGTAGAGGCATACCTGGAGTAAATGGAAGCCTGACGAAGACCACTCTTTCATCCAAAGAGTACTAGAGATAAATGCACAGGATTTAAAACAGAATGGGCTTCGGCCCTCTTTCTTTTCGAATTTTTAATGCTACATTTAGTGTTCACCTACCTTCTCTGCTCCATTTGAGCTATAAATTCATGAAGGAACTCATTGTAATGGTTGTTGATCGGCTATCAGAGAATTACAAGATGTTTCTTTTGAGACATAGTCTCTATGTAAAGTTGTAAGATAGGCTGAGGAAGATGTTTTCAGACTGAATATCCAGCTATTGGTAATGTTGTACTTGATTGGTGTTGCTCTTTAATATGACAAGCACATTTCTTTGGATCCAGATCTAAAGCAGCGGTAATGTTCTCCTATCTCTGTACTTTTTTTATTTAGCAGTTCAGCTCATTTCATTTCTACTGGCTCGCATCAGAAATCTAGCATAGGATTTACCCTTGTTAGGTATCCTATGTTTCTTCTCTCCTTGCCCTCAATTTTTTCTGCTATATGTGTTATCTAAGGTTCGATTTCAATTAATTTAACCAGTGTAGTGGATGTTATTGCCTGCTAGCTGATGTATGAATTAATGAATATGTTCTTAGATGTTCTTGTTAGGATTTAATTGAATTAATTGGGAACACTGGGAGGTCTAGAACTATGTCTCGATCTCACTAGGATCCTTTTTAGTTAATTGAACCTTTTCTAAGATCCCTCAAGATGGAGGCTGAAGCATTGAGAGTTCAAAGTCTCTCTCTGATCTCAGGTCTTTAACTTTGTGTTCTAAATATTTAATGTTTCTTGTCTGAAGAGTTAGCCTTTCGATTTTAGAATCACAGGTGGTCAATGGTATGCCCAGTCCCTGGATCTGATTTCTAAAGGTCACCTTGGATGGTTTCCTTGCTTTCACCTTCTCTCTTACCAGTTCATATCACGCAATCATCTTTAAGATCCAATGCTTTAGATGACTAGCCCAACTGAAAGCCTGCACATTGAATAGAAAGTAAACCCTTTCCTGACTCCATTGCCCAATGATATTGAATGTTCCCTGGGTATCTCTCCTTTACCTAAAACCCTCTTTGCTCATCCTTGTCTTATATCGAACCTTTCTTTCGTGATTCCCAACGACCAAACATACATCAAACAAACAAATCGAGCCTTATAACTAGCCTAATATCTTAACACCGAGCTTCAAAGACGTAAAACCTTTTCTTATATAGAAATATCCCTCTCTAGACCTAGGAGGGCTAGATCCTGAGGTCTGAAAGTGGTTCTGATGTTGTCTCATCTTTCAGTCTTGCCAATCTGGCCAAAACATGGGAACCCCAACATAATGGCGACTCCACTGGGGAAAATCTGAGAGCTTATAATTGATAACATTGGTCTGTCTCCCATTGTCATCACCACATAATGGCGACTCCAATGGGGACATTCTGAGTATTTTCCAACTTACTACATCATAAGAGCCTTAGAAACCTACAATCTCTGGTTAGGTTTGCAGTTAAACACTCCTATTCACAGATCAACCTCTATACCATTTGTTGTGTTTCTCCCACACTCTTAGAGAGAGTCTGGAAAGGGCCAGGTAGCCTCTAGATCTCACACTCTTTTAGAGGTGACATATCTAGTAAAATCCCTCCCAGTCAATCTCTGGTTAGAGTTTGCTGTGTTTGGAAGTTTCCCTTGAAAAGGGACATCTCATAAGCACTGTGGTGGACAGTGTACCCTCCAGAAGCATCCTAAGCCCTCCACTTGGCAACTCCATAATTCCTAAATGATTCAAAGACTCCACTGGTGATTAGTAGGCCTGCTGATTATCTTGGTTCATATAAGACTCCACTGGGAGACCAGAGCCCATTACAACATCAGCCATAATAGAAGTAACAAGTAGGGTTAAGCTGCTTTGTTGGAAAACAACATTTTGGCTTTAAGAACCATTCACACGAGAGCTTATCCCAACCCAAAACCACTTGAAATAGTTGATAACCCTGAGAGAATCCTCAAGAGATCTCCTACACTTGTAAGACCAACTATTTCCAGCCACACCCATAGAGCTAATTCTACACCAGAATATTTTACAACTCTATCAGACCCACCTTTTGACCTAGGCTCTCAAAATAGTTTAACAAGAACTAGGTCATTCAATGTCCTAGACAAGCCAGACCTTGAGCTCCCTAGTTCACCACCTCGAAGTGGTAAACACCTTTGGAATAGACAGACCCCGCCATCCACACCCCTTGATATTCACTTCCTTCAAAACTTGGGGCTCTGCCACCCCAAATTTGCCCATCAAGCTTCTGCCGGTCCTAGTATCCCTGTCATCCATATACCAGCTACTCAAGCCAACCCTTTACCTCACCAAAACATCGCCATGGCAGCTTGGTATGCACCCCTAGTATTACCTCAGCCTCTAGTGCCCTTACCCAATGAGTATCAATCGAAGATCGCAAACTTCACTGCCAAAGAGTCTACCACAACTCAGCACCATGTAGATAGGATGGAAGATTCTTTCGACTACATGGAGATAGATGATGATACAGTCAAAATGAGAATCTTTGCCCAAATCTTAGGAGGTGATGTGAAGAAGTGGTTCAAAAGCCTACCTCCCAACAACACCCAATGCCTTCCTGCTTTATATCAGACCTTCATAAACAAGTGGGAAGTTAAGGCCAACCCTCTCCAAATCCTAGCAGAATACAAGAACATAAAAAGAAACGTAGGAGAGAGTGTCCAGGACTACTCTACAAGGTTTAACAATGTTTATAATGCTCTTCCACCACACATGAAACCTCCCCAAGGTATGGTTATAGTGAAATACCCTGAAGGCATGGATGCTGACATGGCCTACCAGCTTAGGGAGAGGGATTACAACACATTGGAAGACATGCAAAAAGGAGCAGTGAGTGTAGAGGAAAATCTTATTGAGAAAAAGAAAGACTGAGAGCTGAGAAAAGGGTAACATATAGATATGACAATGTAGCTTCCACATCTGACCCCAATTATGACCGCATATCCAAAAACATGGAAAAGCCACAACAAACTATGGGAAAAATGGTTTTCACATTTAGTAACCAAAACAGAAATCAAAGCCATAACCAGAACCAGAACTTTAGAAGAAACAACACCACTCCCAATAGACAAAGAGAATCAGATCAGCAAGTTATTCCCCCATTCCAAGAGAAATTTTTAGATGAAGATGAGGGAATCGTAGAAGAGTCTGAGGAAGACACAATAAAAATGTTTGAAGTAGAAAAATCAATCCACAACTATTCCACAGAAAAAGATCAGCCCTCACCCTCATATTGGGATTAGGAATGGTTAGAATCTGAGGATTACAGGTTAGGATTTGAAGATGCCATCATGCAAGTCAGAGAAAAATATGAAATTAGAAGCAAAAAGAGCCAAGACACTGCCAGGCCGAAAGCATCTAAGGTTACCATCAAGAAAAGGTCTAAGAAAACTTCTAAAGTGACTGCTGAAAGTAACAACTCAGCAGCTGAGAGTTTTGGAAAAAACAAAGAAAAAGACAACCAAAACACTGATAAACAAGGTAAACCAACTAGCAGCACTAGCACTACAGCTAGTGCTCCTAATAAAATTGTCATCAACACGGTATATAACAAGAATCATCACATTGATTCAACCACGAAGGCAATGGCTAACAAAACAGAGTCGAGCATTCCAAAGAGTCAGTCCACTTTCAATCTGGAAAGTGAGATTGCAAAAATTAAAATCTCTGTACCACTCTCTGAGCTGGCCACTCAGGATGTATATAAAGGCCAAATTTTGAAAGCAATAAATTTAGGAGAGAACAGTGACACTGTAAATCTGAATGATGATTAATCGGCCCTTCTTTTTGGTCCAAATATAGAAGGAAAGTTTCAGGAGGGGGTAGTGCCACCTTTTTATATCAGTCTTAATATCCATGACAAGATCCTTCACAATGCAATGCATGATTCTAGGGCATCATACAACCTGATGCCTAAAGTAGTGATGGAAATATTAGGCCTAGAGATAACCCGCCTCTATAAAGACCTATATTCATTTGACTCTATCAGAGTAAAGTGTCTTGGCCTGATCAAAGATTTATGTGTGAGCCTTACCCAGATTCCAGCCAAGTGCATGGTCATGGATGTTGTGGTAGCAGACGTGCCACCCAAGTATGGCATGTTATTGTCAAGATCATGGGGAGCTAAGCTGCAAGGTACAATGCAGATGGATGGGGCTATGCCACAATCCCGGTCTTTATCCAACTTAAAAGATTGTATAGAGAGGCACAAATGAAATTTTTGGTCAACAGCCCCGAAAAGCCTGAGAATTCACCTTTATAATTTGTACGTATAGACCTCGACTCCTTCATCCTTTGTAATGATGAATCCTTAGAGAGGTCAGAGTCCAAAAATAGAGATAAAAACAAGGAAACAGAGCCCATGGACTTTAACATAATGGATACTCTAGACTCGGAGGAGAATGATGTGGAAGATTTTGAACAATGCATTGAAATGAAAACTCAAAGTGAACCAGAAACAAAATGCAGTCAGTTGATTAGTCACCCTTCACAAGCACATACACCACACCAAGAACGAATTGATGAGAAACCCGAGAATGAAACCTTATGGGAAATGAATTTCGATGGGTCATGCACCAAGAGAACTGCT
Source organism: Pinus albicaulis (assembly GCA_034641835.2). Classification (NCBI taxonomy): domain Eukaryota; kingdom Viridiplantae; phylum Streptophyta; class Pinopsida; order Pinales; family Pinaceae; genus Pinus; species Pinus albicaulis. The sequence goes on from CM076581.1 coordinate 861,067,267, forward strand.
GGAGCAGGAGTATGGATACATAACACAGAGAGTGACTACGCAAAGATCCATGCCTGCAACCTACACTTCAAATGTACAAACAACATAGCAGAGTACGAGGCTCTTATCCTAGGCTTAAACGTATTGACAAAATTAGGAGCCCGTAGGATAACTATGCATGGGGACTCTGAGTTAATCGTTAAACAAGTGAGTGGTGAATACACAAAAAAACATCCCAGGCTAAGAGCCTACGGGAACGACGCTATGGATCTATTGAAAACCTTTGTAGAATACGATCTGGTGTTCGTCCCTAGAGGTCAGAACGAAATTGAAAATGGACTAGCCTGCATGGCTAGTTCGTATCATAAGCCTCCCAGTGACCAACAGATCATCATTCAGACCAAATTTAGACCTTTAGTGCAGGAAAATGAAAAATATTGGCAGGTCTTTGAGGACGATAAACAGATTGAAGATTTCCTGGTAGGCAGAAACGTGTTTGAATTTTGTGATTCGGAATCTAAATCTGACAGTAGTTGCCTAAGTGAAGAGTCCTCAGATGAGGAAGAAACACCCTGTAACATAGAAATAAACACTTTAAATGAACAGATTGGAAATCCAAATGAAGAATGTGAAAACGCAGATAGTGGAGAAGTAGAGGTGCTACAGACCAAGGATAAGAACATACCTCTAGGTCTGGCACCTTTAGAAGACCTTTTTGACTTCGATGATGTAGCAAAAAAGCCCACCATAGAACATGCAGACTCTGATGTCGAGGAATGCAACATAGGCACTGAAGATAAACCCAAGATGATCAAATTGGCTAAGTCCCTACCTGCAAACATGAAAAAGAAATACATTTACCTATTCAAGGAATTCATTGATGTGTTTTCTTGGAGTTATGAGGAATTAAGGGCCTATGACACAAACATCATACAACATAAAATTCCCTTGAAAGAAAATCAGAAGCCCTTCAGACAAAAGCTTCACAAAATAAACCCAAAACAATTTCCTGCAGTGGAAAAAGAGATTAAGAAGATGTATGAGGCAGGTATAATTTTGCTTGTGAGGTTCTCTGAGTGGGTATCAAACCTAGTGGCTTTGAGAAAGAAAACAGGGGAGATCAGGCTTTTTATTGATTTCAAGAATCTTAATAGAGCCTCACTCAAAGACAATTACCCTTTGCCAAAAATGGAACATATTCTTCAGAGGGTAGTAGGCTCTAAAAGGATCTCCCTGCTAGATGGTTTTTCAGGTTACAACCAAGTCTTAGTAATCCCAGAAGACCAACTCAAGACAACCTTTACCACTCCATGGGGCACCTTTATGTATGTTAAAATGCCCTTTGGACTGATGAACGCTAGTGAAACCTTCCAACGAGCGATGGATATAGCTTTTTCCGATGAGATAGGGCACTTCATTTTCATCTACCTGGATGACATAAAAATATATTCCAAGACTGAAGAAGAACACCTAAAACATCTGAGAAAGGTCTTTGAAAAATGTAGAAGGTTTGGTCTGTCATTGAATCCTAAAAAGACCGTATTTGGGCTGCAAGAAGTTAAGCTTCGTGGCCACATCATATCTGAGAAAGGGATTAGGATAGATCCACAAAGAGTTGAGGGAATACTACATATCACACACCGAAGAAACATCAAAGAATTGTAGTCCTTCCTTGGGAAGATCAACTTCCTCAGGAGGTTTATTCCCAACCTAGCTGAACACCTCAGGAATATGAAAAACATGTTGAAGAAAGGTGCGGGAGTTAAATGGACCGTAGAGGCCAAAAAATATTTTGAATCAGTAAAACTTGTACTCACCCGGGCTCCTGTCCTAATCAACCCTGATTTCTCAAAACATTTTTTGATTTTCTCATTTACATCCGAGCATATAGTAGCTGCAGTTCTGCTGCAGAAAAATCTAGAGGGAATGGAACAACCCATTTCTTTCTTTAGAAAATATTTGAGAGACGCACCCTTGAAATACAAAATTATGGAAAAATAGGCCTATGCCTTGGTAAAGGCCTTGAAAGACTTTAGGGTGTACATACTGCATTCCCACACCATAGCCTATGTACCCAACAGAGTGGTTAAAGACATCTTGTCCCAAGACCCAGATGGGAAGAGGGGAAAATGGATTGTTGTGATCTTATAATATGACCTTGAGATAAAACCCACCAAACTGATCAAAGGTCAAGGCTTAGCTCGACTAATGGCTGAATCAAATCTACAAGCCCTGGACATTAACATGATATATGCCTTGGGCGAGCAGCAGGGATTGCCTGATCCCACTGTTGAGGAGAAGTTTCAGAGCTCTCCTTGGTATTCTAACATTTTGTATGTGCTTACACACCTCAATGCCCCACCTGAACTATCAAAGAACAAGGCCAGATTATTAAAGCTAAAAGCCAGAAGCTATTGCACAATGAATTAATGCTTATACTGGAAAAATACAAATGGCTTATTGCTTAAATGTTTGCCTGAGTCTGAACCAGGAAGGATTAAACAAGAGTTCCATGCAGGAGAGTGTGGAGGTCACCTGAACTGGAAAGCCACTGCAAACAAAATACTCAGAGCAGGCTACTATTGGCCTACACTCTTCAATGATATCCATCAGATGATAATTGCCTACCACAAGTGCCAGATTTTTTAAGGCAAAAGAAAACTCCTCCCCTTACCTCTACAACCCATCATTGTTGAAGGTCCCTTTATGCAATGGGGCCTAGATTTCATAGGAGAAATTCACCCTGCTTCTTCTGCACAACACAAATGGATCTTAACAGCCATAGACTACTTCACTAAGTGTATAGAGGCTATACCTACTATGAATGCTATAGATTTAGTCATCATTAGGCTCCTAGAAGGTCATATCCTCTCTCGGTCCGGCTGCCCAAGGAAAATAATCACTGATAATGCTGCTGCTTTCGAATCCAAGAAAATGGTTGATTTTTGTCACAAGTATCACATAGTACTCGGTCATTCAACTGCCTATTACCCACAAGGTAATGGCTTAGCTGAATCATCGAACAAGAACCTGGTGACTATCATCAAAAAGCTGCTGGAAGAGAACAAAAATTCATGGCATAACAAATTAGTGCATGCCCTGTGGGATGACAGGCTTACAACAAAGAATTCCATTGGCATTTCACCATACCAGCTTGTCTATGGAGCAAAAGCAGTGTTTCCTACTAGACTTGGAGTGCCAGTGATCAAACTTGTCCAAGAAATTCAGACAGAAGAAGACAACATGGTGAGGAGAATAAACCAAAAAATTCATCTCCAGCAAACAAGGGAAGAGGTCTATAACAGAACTCTAAAGGTTCAGGAGAACATAAAGAAGTTGTTTGACAAAAGAACTAAGGCTTCTGATTTCAAAATTGGAGACAAAGTTCTGAAGTGGGACTCAAGGAGAGAGGACAAAGGAAAGCACGGCAAGTTTGACAGTTTATGGAAAGGTCCATACATCATCCAGGCCACTGTGGGTCCAAACGTCTTTTTTATACAAGAAATAGATGGTACAAAGTTGTTTGGGGGTCCTGTCAATGGCAGGATGCTCAAGCACTATTACTGCTGATTTCCAATTTCCAGTTTCCATTCCCATTGTACATACCATTGCAGCATTTTATTTTCAAGAAAAAGAGAAAAAGTTCTAAGAAACAGAAAGAAAGGAGAGGTTCAGACATGCTCAAAACATGAACCTCAGAATTGAAAGGGATTGGCTCTAATATGATCGAAACCTGAGCCAAGGGAAGTAAATATAGCTGGTTCAAACATGCCCAAAAACTTGACCAGCAAAGAAGGAAAAAGAATCAGCCCTAACAAGTCCAAAATCAGAGCTGAAATGAAGAAAAGAAAGTGACTCTAACAAGCCCAAAAATTGAGTCACAAAAGAAAGAAGGATGCTTCAAAATTTCAGATTTCAAACCTTCAAAATTTTGTTCGCAATTTTCTACAAGTTTCCGTCCATGTGCAACTGTCTTTATGCCTTTGATCCACAACAAACTAGACTATCTAATCCTAGTTTGACTGTTTTCAATTCTTTTTTGTAGAATGTAGAGAAGAAATCTGCTGGAGAGTATAATCCCTGTAGATGTTAGATTAGGTAGAGAAACATGTGAGGCCAACAATTTAATCTAGTGTCACGGAGAAATAAGGGTAGAAATAGAATAGGTTTATTTTCTTATTTGTAAAAAATAAAAATGATGTAAAGGGTCTGCTAGTTCAAATGCACCCTAGAAGAAGAAAAGATGCTAGGAGTGTAGGATGGGTAGGTAGATTGTTTGGGAGAGTTTTTCTGCTAAATTGATGTCTTCATAATTGTGGCAGCTAAAAATCAAAGAAGAAGGTGGCTCAAGTAGCAGGCATCTGGCCTACACCAAAGATCATTTTCTGAATTCTTGACTCCTTCAAGAAGAAGCCAACCCCATGTGGAGCCACTATTAGCCCCCTATAAACTCCTTGATAAGCAATCAAGGGGCTAATTTGTTTTATGAGCCTTCAAGGAATGCATTTCCTCTAAAAAAACATCATCCTTGAAGTCTCTTGTGCCTTTGCCTTTGATAAACCCCCACTGTTGTTCCTAGTTTAAAGGTCCTCAATGATTTGTAAAAAACTGTGCTCCAAAAAGCCTACATCTGCCCCTTGTATCCCTGTAGAATGCCCATTTTAACCTTTGTTTTCCCCTTATCAAATTCCCCTCTAATCCCCTAAATCTTCCCAAAGTCCCCTTTACATCCTACACGCCCTCCTTGTTTGGCCAAATCTCCCCTTTTTTCCCCTATCGTTACACTTCATAGGCCTTAAAGTGCTCTAAAAATGGGCCAAATAACCATATTTTCATGTCTATTGGGTCTTAGCCCCCTTCAGACTAGCCCCCTTAATCTTTCTCTCCACGGACCCAGCGCTAAGACCAGGCGCGAAGGCAGAAGGTGCTTATCTCAATTGGTTATTGGGTGATTTTTCTGCCGTCAATCTATTCAGATCTGACGGTTGTCACAAAATCTCTTCACACCCGTCTTTTCCTGTCCGCCGCTCGATCATATATCAATCGTCCGTTTTCCCGAAGATCGATGGTCCATATTCCCTCCACCTGGTGGTCCCTGCAATGTGCACTGTTCATAAACCACTGGTTTCCATCGCACCGCGTTTGGAGGTTGGGCGGTAATTTTTGTTTCAGAGCGATTCCACTCATCGCATGACATGTGGCTCTGCGCACTATTCACAAACTGCCCTCCATCGCGCGTTATTGTTCGGTGTTTTCCCCGGCGCAATATCGTCGTGCGCCGTCCAATTTGGGGCAGGCAATCCAATGGCAATCACTCTGTGAGGTCGCACGAGGATTAATCAGAGGCAACTGTACCCCTGGCCCACTTTCCATCGCCCTCCAACATGTTTTCCACTATCGATCTTCGCCGGAGATCGGACGGCTCAGATTAAATGCCTGCTCGCCAATTAACCCCATATCGCCACGTCACCCTTTCCATGTAGTTTTGTTGTATTTCACACATCTCTCTTTATATATTCAAAAGGTCAAAATTCAAAGGTTTTGCATTAAAAATTTGCTACACTCCGCCCATGTTCCACTATTAAGTTGCATTTTCCACCATGATCCTACACTTTTCCACCATCTCACCAGTCTGCATGGCCATTCTCGTCATCCCCGTTGCATCCACCACATCCATGCGTGGTTTTCTTAACAGGTTTTCATGTTTTGTAGGGTTATCAGATGGTGAAAGCCACCATGATTACACAGTCTTTGTTACAGCGGAAAAAAATGTAGAAAGGACCATTTTTTTAGAGGCCGAAGTCACGAAGAAAGCTTTGGAAGGAGCCATGACAGGACTTGCATTAAAAGAATAGGGTTTGAACTATGTAAAACCTCCCCAGGGCCATTAAAAGCACAGATTTGACCGACAGAGACAGAAATGGAGTAGCAGAGAGTTTAAGGCACAAAAATGAAGATCTTCGAGCCTTAACTCAGTGGTTTAGAGGCAAAGTACCATATTGAAGATATCATGGATCACACAGAGGGTACAAAGCACATAAATTAATGTATATCAGGTTTTCTACATCAGCAAAATGTTTTTCTCCATGAAAAGACACGGTACACATTATTTTTTCAGTCTACATTTTGTCCAAGTAAAGTTTCCCCCCCTGACAATAGTCCTATGCTATCAGAAGCATTTGTTACACAGTATGGCAGACCTTAGCATCATTATTATACCTTTTTTTTTAGTTCACCAAAGTGTTACAACAAGTACAGTAGAGACATACCTAGAGTAAATGGAAGCCTAACGAAGACAACTCTTTCATCCAAAGAGTACCAGAGATAGATGCACAGGATTTAAAATAGAATGGGCTTCGACCCTCTTTCTTTTCGAAGTTTTAATGCTACATTTAGTGTTCACCTACCTTCTCTACTCCACTTGAGCTATAAATTCATTAAGGAACTCATTGTAATGGTTGTTGATTGGCTATCAAATAATTACAAGATGTTTCTTTTGAGACATAGTCTCTGTGTAAAGTTGTAAGATAGGCTGAGGAAGATGTTTTGAGACTGAATATCTAGCTATTGGTAATGTTGTACCTGACTGGTGTTGCTATTTAATATGACAAGCACATTTCTTTGGATCCTGATCTAAAGCAGCGGTGATGTTCTCCTATATTTGTACTTGTTTTATATAGAAGTTCACCTCATTTCATTTCTATTGGCTTGCATCAGAAATCTGGCATAAGATTTACCCTTATTAGGTACCCTATGTTTCTGCTCTCCTTGCCCTGAATGTTTTCTGCTATATTTTTTATCTAAGGTTTGATTTCAATTAATTTAACCAGTGTACTGGATGTTATTTCCTGCTAGCTGATGTATGAATTAATGAATCTGTTCTTAGATGTTCTTGTTAGGATTTAATTGAATGAATTGGGAACACTGGGAGGTCTAGAACTATGTCTCTATCTCACTAGGATCCTTTTTAGTTAATTGAACCTTTTCTAAGATCCCTCAAGCTGGAGGCCGAAGCATTGAGAGTTCAAAGTCTCTCTCTGATCTCAGGTCTTTAAATTTTTGTTCTAAATCTTTAATGTTTCTTGTCTGAAGAGTTAGCCTTTGGATTTTAGAATCACAGGTGGTCAATGGTATGCCCAGTCCCTGGATCTGATTTCTAAAGGTCACCTTGGATGGTTTCCTTGCTTTCACCTTCTCTCTTACCAGTTCATGTCACACAATCATCTTTAAGATCCAATGCTTTAGATGACTAGCCCAACTGCAAGCCTGCACATTGAATAGCAAGTAAATCCTTTCCTGACTCCATTTCCCAATGATCTTGAATGTTCCCTGGGTATCTCTCCTTTGCCTAAAACCCTCTTTGCTCATCCTTGTCTTATATCGAACCTTTCTTTCCTGATTCCCAACAACCAAACATACATCAAACAAAGAAATCGCCTTATAACTAGCCTAATATCTTAACATCGAGCTTCAAAGATGTAAAACCTTTGCTTATATAGAGAGATCCCTCTCTAGACCCAGGAGGGCTAGATCTTGAGGTTTGAAAGTGGTTCTGATGTTGTCTCATCTTTCGGTCTTGCCAATCTGGCCAAAACATGGGAACCCCAACAACCGTCACCATTTCATATGAGAAATGGTGATGGGCAATAGCCTCTGTCACAAAAAAAATTGAACGTCACCAAAGGTCCATCACGAATATTGATTATAATGACAGATAATGACCGTCACCATTTCATATGAACAACAATGATTTTTTGTGATGGACCTTTCATGGCCTTCACTATTGGTGCATATAGATGGTGAAGTTCATTGATCGTCACCATAAACTCATTGGTGACATCAAGGTCTGTCACGAATAATGACTATAATGACAAACAGTGACCCTCACCATTTCATATCAACAAAAATGATTTTTGGTGATGGACCTTTAATGGTCGTCACTATTGATGCGTATATATGGTGGTGTTCATTGACCGTCACCATTTCATATTTTGGTGAGGGTCAAAAAATGTCACCATAATCTCATTAGTGATGGTCAAAAGAGCATTCGTCACCAAAAACTAATCTTTGTCATTCCCTTTGAATATCAGGGCACGATGGAATCGAACCACCAACCTCCTGCTTGTAAAGCAGGTGCTCTTCCATTGAGCTAGCACCCTTTAAAGAATTAGACTTTAAACTAGAAATTGCCTCTAAAGGTGCAAAGATACACCAAAGGAATAAGAACCAGGAAAGCTGAAAGAATTTAGTGTCCTTGCTCCTATTTTTATTCTACGACACTCTACAAAGTATGATCTTGATCTATGACGTATTTGTGTCAAGTGGTTCTAATTTAATAGTAAATGTTATATTCAGATAAAATAAATGAATAACTGAGAGGCCTTATGGACTAATTTTTAATCCTTACACCAAAATCTCTTAATATTCAAGTCTATGGAACAACTCGTTCAAAGTTCAAACTGAAGTAGATTTTAAATGGAAAGCCTAAAACCAGCTAAGTAGTGTACAAGTTAACATTTTGGATATAACTTCTGTTCAATTTATATGACAAGTTATGCCATAACCTTGAAACTAGTTTCTTAGCTAAAAGACTTTCTTAAGTCAACAATGACAAAGAAAGATAGTCATGGCAAGCAAAATTCTCTTGCTTTTTCTAATGAGGGTGCATGTAACTTGATAAAGGTTCCATGAGAGTATCAAACCATAAACAGTTTCACTAAAACATGGAAATGACAAAGTCTTGTTAAGCAACAAAATTTTAGTTGAATATATGAAAAGCATCAAGCTAAATGATATAATTAAACTAAAATTAACTGTAAAAAACTGAAATTTCCATCATATACCATCTGGTTTGGCTAGTTCTTCAGAAAGAGAAAGTGCAATTGCATGATCCAGCTCCTCATATTGATTTTGTAATGGACCATCCTGAACAAAAATGTCCACATACAACAATCAATGTTATCGTATTGGTAATACTTTTGATATAATCTATTAAAGCATGTACTATGTAGGGGAATAACTGAAAAGCACAACTAGAAATTTGAATCACAACATAACAATATAAAAGAACATGCAACAGGAAAGGAACAACTCCACAGTTTTATAAATATGAACAATCCATGAACTTGTTCTTATATATTGATATAGATAATGAAATAGAAATCTAGATTTATGAAATTCAAGTATCACACAACAATGTCTTGAACAAATATCAATATGTAAAATAGTATTTTTTGCATTTGGATTTACTTTGCATAACCTCAGGAAAAATTTTCCACAGAAACAACCAATAAACATAATAACATGGACCTCAGGAGCAATTGTGCAGGAGATAAAATATGAAAGTAAAGCACTAGAGAAGTATTCAAAGAAAATGATGAAGTGTATCTAGAAGAACAGAGAACCCTCTAAAGTAAACCACACATTTATCATTGTGACTAGTACACTTGCAAAAAAAGATCAGAATAAATTATGAACTATTCCACCAAAAAACAGTGAATTTTTCCACTAAAACATAGTTTCAAATTAATCACTAGAATGATGCTAACTTTGTTAGAGCTAACAGATAGAGGATTGAAGTTTAAAAAACAATACACTCTGATGAATTAGATATTACTGTGGCATTAGAGGGCACATGCCAAATTACATTATCATTTCAAAATGTACCCCTACGTAGTGTCCATATGACACTTTGTGACTTGAACCTTTAAAAGGCTTGCTCAGCCATGTCATCATTCAAGATTTATTGTGAGTATGATGGTACAATGTGACCTGCATGTCCCAAATAACATGAACCAACAATGAAAACCATAATTAAATTATTAATGACTTACTAATTTAATCCTTGAAAAGACGAAAAACATGAATCCAAGAAAGAAAATGATAAGGTTCTCGTTAACCAACTATTATATTTACAGATATGGTAGAATTGTTGATTGGTTGATTCAGAATTTAAAGCATTTTACTTATTCTCTCAAACATATGAAAAGACACAAATTACCAAGGTCATATTTCAACATAAATCTTGCAGAAAATCATATTGCAACTATGAAGATACTATTACAAAAATCTTACAGAAAATCAGATTGCAACTATCAAGATATTATTACAAAAATCTTGCAGAAAATCAAATTGCAACTATGAAGATATTATTACAAAAATCTTGCAGAAAATCAGATTGCAACTATGAAGATATTGTTCTAAATTTTAAAAATTATAGTAATAAAATCCATCTTCAACATGACTTAACATTTTATATCATATTAGACAAATTTTATGTTAGGGAACAAGTACAAGGTTCTGAGTTAAAATATTTGCGTCAAGGACAAGGAGATATCATATACAACTTTTTGAGTTGAGGTTTATCACTAGAGAACATAGTCTTGAGTCTTAAACCAGTACTTAATGAGGGAATTCTCGAAGTAAATGGGTACAAAATGTGAATTTATCCCTCATGAGTCATGGCAACCTGCAGACAACTCTTGAGGCTTTACAACCACTGCAGCTGCACCCATCACACTACGTTTTTAGGTTGAATTGTCCACACCTGAGCCTTTGCAAGTTTCATCCACTGCAACTGCACCCATCACACCACCTTTTTAGGTTGAATTTTCCACATGTCCTAATCCACATAAGATGTAGTTGAATAGTCTATTGTGCTGAATTGCACAACTTTTTCCCACAACTGACCATAAGTTCTTATGTGTGATGAGTGCACCAGATATGTATCATGGGAGCCACAAAACCTACAAACACAATTATCCATGAAGTCCAGAACGGGGAGGATGTAGCAAGAACAAAGCTGGGACAAATGCTCCCTTGCAATGAAATTCCAAATGTGACTCCTCATGAACAAAGAGCCATTCTTATCAAAATATTCTAAGAGAAGCATGTTCTAAAGTTAAATGGATACAATTCATTAACCACCCTGCCATCCTACCCTATCATATCACCTTGAGCACCCCCCAACACAGTGAGCCCCTTGGTAGAAAAGGCCAAATAGCTAAATAAGTTTGCTCAAAAATGTAAAAACAACATCCAGATATGGGAAGAATACACCAATGCCAATAGGCTTGGGACTAGCAGTTGCTAGCGAGGAGTTTCACACATTTGGCCAAGATTCTATTCTCACAGGCTTCACCCATGGGGGATAGGAAGAGATTTAAATTATGGCATTGGGAGGTGATGAACCATGTGCATATATTGCCGCTTGTGACGTGATTGCTCTTCGTGAGACAATAATTTATCAGTAAAAATAATGTATATATTCTCGAAATATGATCTAACTCTGAATATGGAAGTGTTCAACTATCTTATTGAGGACATTGTATCTGTGAAAATCTGGAATTCAAATCTTTAAAATAACATAATTTATGGGAGTGACATGGTATGCAAGGCAGTGGTAAGCTAGAAGTCAAATCTGAAATAAAAAAATTCCAAAATAACTTAGGGTTTACAGTGGCTCCACTAAAGATAATCTGACATAGAGATTTTTCTCATGGTTATTTTAGATTGTTGGAGAATATTTGGTGGAGCTAGGGTTTCTCTTGGTTTTCCCTATCTAGGGTTTTCGAAAGAATGGAGAATTATGTGATAGGTTGTGATTGTGTTCATGGGTTTCATTTATTCTTTATATATATGAAGTTTTCAAGTGAATGTTCCAACAAATCCTAACACCTTAAGACAAAAACACATAAATTACAAAGAATATTGAATGAGAGAGAGAGAGATTAGCATTTCTCTTACATCCCTAACTCAAGTATGAAAAGGAATATGCACAAGTGCATGATCGACTATAATAACAACTCACTCCTTCCTCTTTTTATATGAGAGGTAAAGGGGCTTTATTGGACCTAGTCCACTACAAGAAAACTTGCAAGACACAAGTAGGTCCACGCATGTGAAGCACTCTACTCTACGTGACATGTGTCAGCATCAAAGGTGACAGTGATTAACAAGCAAGCCCTCCATGGCATGAGCACTACTCCCCAAGATCCAACAATCCTCCAAAGTTCTTAAGCTCCAATGCATCTCCTAGGTCATATGTCTCCTTAAGGACAATGCATATCCAAGATAATGTGTCACCTTAAGGACTCCCACACCTACATATCCACTCCCTCAACCCAAGAGTTCACATGTCAAGGGATTTTGTGTGCTCATGTTGATTTTGGGATGTTTTTTTCATGGTGAAATACCCAAATCTACTCCAAGCACACAAACTCCCCTCATGCATCAACAACATGAAGTCACCAAGCTCCATACTAATCCACACTTCAAGGAAGAGTGTCTTTCAAACATACAAACAAGGTCTAGCAACAAATGGTAAACCACATCCAATGTCCAAGTCCATCAATGTAAAATTCATGCTATTATTATTTCAAGAATATTTATATTTTATCCAACATGATGACCCACTATGTGCACTATTTGTAGGGAATCTTCTGGATTTTTTTGCTTCAACGTGTTGATCCACTATGTGCATTGGTCAACAACTCCATTTAGTCAAGGAACTCTTCTAAACTTATTTCCAAGTTTCATTTCTCTTTCCTGTCATCAAGCAAATTGGAGCAACTAGAAAGAATTCCATTAACTATCGTCCATCCAGTTGTTTCCTAAACAAGTGCCTATTGCTTAAAGAAAATAGGAAACCATCATGAAATGTGACTATAGCCACATAGTTTCAGTAGCTATAATCTGACAATGTTATTAAAAACACTATTAGATTTGTTTCATAAAAGAGCACCTAGTCCCAAAAAACAGAAAATGTTCGTGGAGAATGGCTTGTTTCAGTATCGTTGAGCTTGACTGTAAACACTGATAGGTTTTTGAGCCAATAAAGTCCCTGGAGAAAAATGGTGATGGTTTCTCTCTAAAACATATGCAGATAAAGATACAAGATTCTAGTGGAGGACTTAAGTAGTTTCATGACTATCGCTCGACTTCTAACTGTTTGGTTTTTTGGTCTGCTTTATTTTTTATATTTCAGATCTAGTTCCAGAATTTTTAGATTTCAAATTTCAGTTATAATAGCAAAATTTTGGGTTGGCTCACATCATTGGTATTAGAATCTCATTGGTGGAGAATGGCTTGTTTCACTATCGTTGAGCTTGACTGTAAACACTGACAGTTTTTTGAGCCAATAAAGTCCCTGGAGAAAAACGGTGATGGTTTCTCTCTTACATAATGACATCCAGTGTGAATGTGTCACCTTAATAGACTCTACACCATATCCACTCCTCAAACCTAGTAGCCCACATGTCTGAGATTTTGTGTGCTCATGGTTATCTGGGATGTTTTTGTCATGGTGAAATACCCAACTCTACTCCAAGCACACAAACTCCCCTCATGCATCAACAACATGAAGTCACCAAGCTCCATACTAATCCAACACTTCGAGGAAGAATGTATTTCAAACATCCAAACAAGGTCTAGCAGCAAATGGTAAACTACCTCCAATGTCCAAGTCCATCAATGTAAAATTCATGCTATTATTATTTCAAGAATATTTATATTTTATCTAACATGATGACCCACTATGTGCAATTTTTGTAGGGAATCTTATGGATTTTTCTGCTTCAACGTGTTGATCCACTATGTGCATTGGTCAACAACTCCATTTATTCAAGGAACTCTTCTAAACTTCTTTCCAAGTTTCATTTCTTTTTCCTGTCATCAAGCAAATTGGAGCAACTAGAAAGAATTCCATTAACTATCATCCATCCAGTTGTTTCCTAAACAAGTGCCTATTGCTTAAAGAAATTAGGAAACCATCATGAAAGTTGACTAGAGCCACATAGTTTCAGTACCTATAATCTGACAATGTTACTGAAAACATTGTCAGATTTGTTTCATAAAAGAGCACCTAGTCCCAAACAATAGAAAATGTTTGTGGAGAATGGCTTGTTTCACTATCGTTGAGCTTGACTGTAAACACTGACAGGTTTTTGAGCCAATAAAGTCCCTGGAGAAAAATGGTGATGGTTTCTCTCTAAAACATATGCAGATAAAGATACAAGATTCGAGTGGAGGACTTAAGTAGTTTCATGGCTATCGCTCGACTTTTAACTGTTTGGTTTTATGGTCTGCTTTATTTTTTATATTTCAGATCTAGTTCCAGAATTTTTAGATTTCAAATTTCAGTTATAATAGCAGAATTTTGGGTTGGCTCACATCATTGGTATTAGAATCTCAATTAATAGCAGATTCATATCAGATTTTTCCCTACAGTTCAGATTAGTTACTTATGTTCACCAATCTATTTATATTTCAAGGAATCCTTGTAAGGAAGATAGAGCAAAGCACAACTAAGATATATTGTCACCAACATACACATCAACTTAGATATATTGTCACCGAGAGAGAGATTGTAGCACTCCTCTTACATCCCTAATCCAAGCTTGAAAGGAATATGCACAAGTGCATGATCAACTATAATAACAACTCACTCCTTCCTCTTTTTATATGAGAGGTAAAGGGGCTTTAGTGGACCTAGTCTGCTACAAGAAAATTTGCAAGACACAAGTAGGTCCGCCCATGTGAAGCACTCTACTCAACGTGACGTGTCAGCATCAAAGGTGACAGTGATTAACAAGCAAGCTCTCCATGGCATGAGCGCTGCTCCCCAAGGTCTAAAAATCCTCCAAAGTTCCTAAGCTCCAATGCATCTCCAAGGTCATGTGTCTCCTTATTACTACTGTGCTTTCTACCTATTATTTTCATAGTGCCAAAATGTCCACTTGCATTAAAAACTGCATGCCATGTACATAAATAGAAAACCTAATGGATGATAAGGAAAATGGGCTATCCTATATGCCATTGAACATCATATTCCATACTTAGAATGCACCCCAAGGTGTCAAAATTTCATGCCAAGTGGAAAATTTGCATTTCTCATGTTAAAATTTGTGTTACAACTTACAACCTGACCTGATTGCACACAGCTTCCTGTAGATGTACCTATGGAAAAGTCATAAAATACAGTGCTACAGTACTTCTCCTTGTGCATAGACATCAATTTTTCTAGAAGAGTTTTGCATAGACAATCCTTCTATAGTTCTAGGAAGCCCCTTTAAGAGATTTTCTGACAAGTGTCAGAATTCTCTGAAACATTGAACTAACATGCAATGTGCAAGGATACATAAGGCTCGACTTTTTGGTAAGATTTAAGAAGTCTTAAAGGAGTCAGATCTATCCAGAGTGACTGAAGTAATCCATACCACTCACTGTACTGTCATGTTCAGAGTATTGAAATAATTCACATTCTTGAAGTGTTAAGTTCTTGGAATAGATATCACTTTTTTGAAGCATAATTCAATAATTCTGGTTATAATTTTTCAGGGGAGTATTCCCAATCATTAATTTAGAATTGTTCACAGGGGAGTGAGGATTCTATCTATAAAATCACTATTCCAACCATTACTTTACTATTCCAATCACGAAGAAGTAACACTATTCTACTTAAGACATACCATTACTTTACTATTCCAATCAGGAAGTAACACTTGTGACTAAGATATATCACCACTTCTGTAATCTGGTTAAAATTTTTAAGGATTCTAATATAACTTCACTATTCAATAATGTGGTTAGAACGGTTAGAATTTTTTAGGAAGTAATAATTCAAATATAGCTTCATTATTCCAATTAAGAAATGACATTATTCTAACTAATATTTCCACCAATTGCAACCAAGTAACACTATTCTTGTCAAGATTTTTCTTGTTTAATATTCTGACCAGGATTTCCTAGGTTGCAAAGGGCTCCCTCAACTTTTTGGTATTCAGTCAGAATTACCAAGGATGAATGGGTATTTTGTTTTAGAATATCTCTTAGTTTCTATCATTAGAAAACCCGTTGACTACTATTTTAATTCCATGATAGGATGAATCTAATAATCTAATATTAGCAAGAACATAATAAAACAATATATACACAATATGATGCACTACCTCAGAACAATAATATTTGACCACAGAACTTGAGTTTGGTGGCTGAAAAGGCTCATGATTCGATCCCTTTGCCTTCTGTAACGAAATCAATTTATTCAATTTCACATCCATAATAGTTGCTTGATGCCAAGCAATATAACCCAATCCCAATTTATGATATTCCTTACCAAATATAAAAGTAAGCAATACAAACTCCTTCAAAAAACCTTTAATTATTGATTCACATAGATTCTAATGAAATATAATTTAGAAATCATTACAAAATATTAAAGATTAAAACATATATAACATAACGCACAGATTGCAAACAGAAATATATTTTACCTTGCACAGATTGCAGACCTGGTGCATACCTCATGGCGAGGCCAAGCCTGGCTTACCGTAGCGAACCTTGACATCCCACAAGCGGGTGCTCGGATCTGGCAGCGGTATATTTGGGCCCTTAAAGCCACTAACATTCGGATTACAGAGCAAGCTGATAGGTTAATTTGGGATGTATCTCCAAACGGTCGATATGCTCCTAGACTTGGATACCATGCCTTAATTAGGACAAAAGAACCTCCCATTAAAGATTAGTGGTGGCGTTGTCTTTGGAAACTAACTGCCCCACACAAGCATAGAACGTTGTTCTGGTGCACTCTCAATAATTGTATACCCACGATGGATTACCTCCACAAAAGAGCGTTCCAAGGGGCTTCACAATGTAGTTACTGTGGATCCTGCTGTGAGGACGTGAACCACCTATTTCTCCTTTGCAATAGCGTCAAAGATATCTGGGCTCGGATCTGCACAGACCTGCGCTGTAATTTCATTTGGCAAGGAGACAGCATTCTGGCAGCCTGGCAAAACTGGTGGAGACATTATGATCATGAACCACGCATGAGGAACCTCCCTTTAATTGTGGCATGGGAGATCTGGATTGGCCGGAATAGACAGATTTTCAGAGATTTTCCCATTGACTGCGATCATATTGGTGCGGCCTCCATTGCTACCTTCAGCCTTCTGCCGGTTGACAAGCTTCTCAGAAAGCCTCCTCTCGACATCCCTGAAATAATTGACCACAGGCATGCTTGGGCATACTTTGATGGTGCATCCAATGCTGCGGGATGTGGAGGAGGTGCTATCCTCTACTTAAATGACCACCACTTCTTCCATATCAGAATGGGATTGGGACCCGGTACAAATAATTATGCAGAACTGAATTGTCTTCGCCTACTGCTGACCTTTGCACAGGACATCCATTGCAACACCATCCAGATATTTGATGACTCACTGCTTGTTATCAATTGGTTCAATAATCTTGCATTATGTCACTCGCACACACTGTCTCCACTGCTGTGGGAAGTTAATTACCTCAAAGGCCTATTTGATTCTATCTCTGTCACTCATATTTACAGGTCTCGGAACAACATGGCCGACATATTATCCAAAGAGGCAGCGGAGCTAGATTGGGGCACCTGGCATTTTACTGAGCACTTGGGCGGACAGGTTTACAAATACTTTCATCGGCCATTCATAGAGGAGGCACATCTATAGGTGACTTCCTTGCTGTACAGGTTTTTTGAGGGGGAATTTTGTGTATATACCCGGGATCCACTACCGACATGTAATTTATTATAGTTTATTTTGCTGTTTTTTGTTAGTAAGCTAAGCACCGAGCTTACTAAGTAACTTTATAATTACCCCTGAAAATATGTTTATTTCTGGGACTGGATCATACCTGCTGGATGGCATGTATTTTTTAGACTGTTTTTTGATCTTAGTATTTGGACTGTTTCAGTCTTTGCAATACACAGCTATATGCAACATGTAATCTCTCTATAAATGAAAGTTTACGAATTTTTTCGCTCTGAAAAAACATAACGCAATATATCTTGCTCACTACGATACAGGCACCATGTATGCTCAAAAACGCATAAATCAAGGGATACCGAGCTATAATCTTAATAGAGAGTATAAAATGTGATTCGATTAAGTGAAAAAAAATGTTGCAAAATTGTTCCTCAAAAGGTAACTAAATTTTCCTATTTTTTTTTCCATTGTTCAAATATGAGTCTATGATTTACTAGGTTTTCCCAGTCCAAAAACTATGCAACTTAATGAAAAAAACATTGTTTTTTCCTATCAGAATTACCAAGAATGAATGGGTACTTTGTTGTAGAATTTCTCTCAGCTTCTATCATTTGAAAACCCGTTATATCTAGATACTATGAATTTTATCCACATTAATATCTCTTTGATGGGTGGACTGTATGGCCAAATAATAATCTCCCATTGATCCCCTTTGCCAATGAAACAACATTCTTCTAAGTAAAAATCCTCTGTCAGGTTATGTGGGATTCCTCCTACATTGATATCTCTCTTTGCTTTAATTATAAGATGTGTAAAGTTATTTTAAGCATGATTTGGAATATTTTGAATTATTAGGTATCTAAATGCAACCACTGGGTCCGGGTTATGTGGGATTCTTATCACAGTAATATATCTTTCTCTAATTTGGCCATAAGATGTATACCATTATTTTAAGCATGATTTGGAACATATTTGTATGCAAATTCTTTTGTGACAATCTGTTAAAACTAGAATCCAGACTAAGACAGGTGTACATACCAATGCTCCAGTTCATAACATCATACACAGGGAGGTAGCTGATAGTGATCACCAATCAAAATTAGATGTTGAATGGTCGGTTCAAGCATTGCTAGCAGTTGAGCTTCCAAAATCTTAGAAGCTTCTTCAACAAAAATAATTGTTGTTTGAAGATTTTTAAGAACATCCCGATACAATGCTGCTCCCTGCAATGTTTAGTGAAATCAGAAGTTTATTGCAATCCTTTACAATTTGTTTCAAAATTCTAATATATTCTAAAGAACGTGAGAAAAATTACAATGGTTGTCATACCCACAATATTTTACCCGCGAAGCACTTCTAGCTACCGTAGCTGATTTATCTCCTGCATAACCTCACATATTCTATCATACTTGCTCTTAATATCTGAAAAGATTTTCAAAGCCTTTTCATGTTTTTTTGGGTGATCACGTGTACTAATAATACCTGAAGGTTTTGATTTAATTGCCATGGATTCTCGTATAGCAGCCACTGATATCTGTTTAAATCTATCTGTAACACTGAAAAGTGAATTTTGTATCAAGAGTTTGAGATTTATGAACTTAAATAAAACATGATCAATAAATCAAGATTTTGAAAGCTTATATGCATATGAAGTTATTTAGCCCCACTAGAGAACCAGCTATTGTTTGCTTCCCTTCTGTAAGGAAAAAAGCTTTCTTCCAACCATGACTTATTTCTTGTATCATGATTATTTTGAACATCTATCTCTATTTCATACTCTTCTTCATCACTTGTTTTCTCACTGTCTTTTGATTCAGTATCACTACTATTAGAATATCCAGTCTCGTCCAATCTTTGCAATGGCTTAACAATAGAGAAATAATTTTCTACCAGTTCGAAGGTCTCCCTCTTGGGAATCCACTCCCTAATGTTCTTTGAGAGAGTTTTATATAGCGAGGTCACAAGATTTATAGTTTCGTATCCTCTACCAACTCCGCCTCGAATAGATTCCAGAAGGGAGATTTCTTTGGGAAATTGCTTTAAGAGGTCTCTACCAAAATCATTGTTAGAAATCAATTGCCTCACCTGATTTTCGGGCATTGAATCCATTAAGGACTCCGCATTGAAAAAGCTGCTCTCACATAGCTGTTGCAGAGCTATTTCCATTTCTGCTTTGACTTGTTCCAACTTAAGTCTACATTCAATCCAATCGAAGCGATGTTCATTCATTCTTCAAATTTTAGAAGATAAATTGTGGGGAATCAAGTCAGGTTCCTCATTTCTCCCTCCTTTCCTCACCAGGTTGGGACAGAATTTCAAGCAAGACAATAAAAATTGATCCAGACCATGGTTTTTGTAAGTCATGACAAGTATAGGACTAGGAGGCAAAGAATCTGTCGTTAATAAGAGCTCTAACATCTTTACACCAACATAACATTTCCCTGTTTATTCCATGGCCAGGCACACATATTAATGGTTATGCACATCTACGAGCATTGCAAGCACTACCTCAGAATGATAATCTTTGACCACAGAACTTGAGTTCGGTGGCTGAACAAGCTCCATATTGTGATTGTGCACTTGTAATCACCACCAATACTCTCTATGTTAGTATATTCCTTAATGAAGTGCGCTCTTTATCTCCAATTTTTTTCTACTTGCATACATGTTCCGTATACTCAATTATATTTGGTATATATATTGGGTTGCCTATTTTACTATGGACGTTGAATTAAACTTTTGTATTACATCCCTCTCTAAATCATTTTGTATACATTTGAGTTGTGATGCTTCCTCCCGATTGCATAAACCTAGAGATGTTTCATAAGCTCACTGAAAACAAAAGCATTTTACCATGACCAGTACGAAATTATATATTTCTTTTTAGGTCACGAGATTATGTTATACAACAACCAAACATAGTTTTATCCTCGTGTTGGTCACGAGATTATGTTATACAACAACCAAACATAGTTTTATCCTCGTGTTGTTTGCTATCACTTAAGTTCTTATTATTTACTTCTATATTCAGTGTTTGGAGTATCCAAGATAATCTATTTTTTCATGAAAAGTAGCAAGTTTTTCCATAATATTGGTGTGTTATATTGATCTCAAATCAAAATTTATGTATTTGAGATTTACAAAAATTGTTCAATTCTGCTAATATGAAGAGTATGTCCTTTAGTTTATTTATTAATAATTTTTCCATCTTCCATGCAATATGGTAAGAAAAAGGTCAGGGAACCTAAGGAGGATAATGTTACACCAGGGCCTACTATCAGAGAAGGAGAACAAGTTTTTGGCATGGCACACATTTTTGCTTCATTTGACGATACGTTTGTGATAAGATGGAAATTTGTTATTTGTATGGGACTCTAGCTTGTTTGTGATCTTCTCTATGAAGACACTAGAATAATTGCCTTTTTGTGCAGCACGTGACTGATTTGTCTGGGAAGGAAACAATGGCTCGTGTTACTGCTAAGGTTATTGTAATCAAGCATGTTATTGTCTCCAAGAAACTTCAATTTTGAGAGTGAAAATGATTAGAGGTTGGAGCATGAGATGTTAGAGACTCAAATTTCTGAAATATTGTTATACATGGAGTAAACAGGTAGCATGGACGTTAAAGCTGATAGAGATGAATCTTCACCCTATGCTACTATGCTTGCTGCACAAGATGTTGCACAAAGATGCAAGGTATGTGGTATATGCCGAGTGTTAGATCATTTTTATCAGTTGCAGCCAACACTGTCTATTTGAGGTGCCTAATATGGATAGGTTATTACTGGTCCTAGGAGCTGGGAATAAATGCTTTGCACATTAAGCTTTGTGCCATGGGAGGAAATAAAACTAAGGCTCCTGGGCCTAGAGCACAATCTGCTCTTCGTGCTCTTGCTCCATCTCGGATGAAGATTGGTCGCATAGGTAAACATTTCTGTTACTGAAATATTAGTCTAAAGTATATGAAACAGGTGATCACAAGAATAGTCAAGGTTATATCTTATATATAATTTTGTGGTCTTAACAGAGGACGTGACTCCAATTCCAACGGACAACACCTGAAGAAAACCCACAGGGCTAAAAGTATCACATTATTTAATTATAGATTTCCGCTAAGCTTATGGTCAAGAAACAAAGCATACTCAATTAAATACAAAACCCTAGTTACAGAGAGATGAAGAGATGAAAATAAGGTTTAGGGAAAAGTGATGCTCATGAATATATGCTCATAATGAGTTCACCTATATGTTTTTATCATCATTTTCTATCCATTTGCTATTATACTGGCTTCAGCAGCAGCAGAGGATGTGAATCCCCTTCACCACGTCCATACAGGCATGGCAGAATTCATCATAACTTCTTGCAAACTGACTCTGAATCTGAATTTTTGCTTTTCATCGCTCACTTCATAATCCAGGTCTCTGAGGGCCAAGCAGAGTGAGGTTGTGAGGGCTGCCATGATGGTGAGTCTGAAAACAAGAAGCACTAGGATGAATAAAAGAGAAAAGGTAGCCCTCAAATATTGTATTTAGGATTTCAAGGACACCACGACCCAGATTCATCAATCTCTGGCGGAGCTTAAGCACTTCAAGCTAAACACGTTCAAGGCTCAGATGAGCAACATGGAAAATTGGAAGAGCTTAGCCCTCACCAATGAGGACTCTTGTCTAGATGGTTTTCAGTCTGCCAGACGAAGGGGTAAGGCCATGGTCATGCCCCTTGTAGAAAGTGAGTAAATTAATCAGTAATGCTTTTGTCAACAAATTCGCATCCATAGGAGAAGAAAATGAGCTCGATGAATTAATCAGTAATTCCCTTGCCCTTGTCAACAAATTCATAGCCACGGGAGAAGAAAATGAGCTCAATGTATGAGAGCAGAAACCCTCACGGATTTTTTATGTTCGTTAATATATTTTTTTCCTCTCTAACTGATTAAAAATAACAGTGTTTACTCCTAAGATAGAGATAATTTGAATTATCTAACATTAAAATCAAGGGTGCACAATGTTACACGTAGCAATTTAGGAAATTTTTTTTCAAATAGGCATGCTTTACCACATAATGAATAAAAAATTTGCAGTCAATAGGACAGGGATCATCAAGATGTTGAACCATCCAATGTAAAGATGGTTTTCAGTGCTAGTGATCTAGTGACATAAAAGATCCCATAAATTTGCGCTTTGGGTTCCCCCCAAGATTCAATAAGTAATCCAAAGTGAAAGGATTCATTGATAAGGTGACAATGCCAACAATCCTGAGCTGACCCAAAGTGACACCTTGTGAGTCTTGCACAACTAGGGTGCAAGTTTGAGCATCAAAAGGAAGTACAATTTCACAAGTGGCAACATCTCACAGTTAGGGCACTTGGCCACAAATCTTTACGTCTTTTCCCATGGTGGGTACTTTTAACATTTCGTAAGTCACAAATCACATATTTGGAGGAATTTTGGATAACTTGGTTTCAACCATGAAAGAAAAGAAAATTGAATACTGATAAATAGAAGATAATTAAAGATAAATAACCTCTCTACCTTCTTCTTCTTCACGCTCAGCCAATTTTTCCTCTGATCTCTCTTTCTCGCTTTCCAGTTTCTTCACAAATTTCTCTCGTTATTTTATTGTAGATTTAGCGGCTTCAATAGTTGTTGCCTTTACAGTGACTTGTTCCTCCCTCTCCACTTCGGCATCCTCTGAATCAGATCCTGAAGCTGAATCTGTATTTGTGTCTGACCTTTATCACTTACTGATGAACTACCATGGACATCATCTAATTCAAATTTGGCTCTTTCTTCGCCTTCCTTAGTGCATCTTTTCATTTCCACAACTTGCAACTTTGGAACATCTGCAGAAAATATACCTCTTTCTTTACCATGTATGCTGTCCCATTGTATGTAAGTGATTTCTTTCTTAGTTTTCTCAAGAGATGTATTGTAGGAGTCTTCCCCTTTCCTGCTTAATGCCACAATTTTCTGAGTTAACATTAATCATTTGAAGTTCCTGCTTCATTGTCCTCAGTTTTGACCATGGCGACCATCTTCTTTTAAAGTCACTGATATTGTATCTCTAGCTTTAACTTGAGACTCAAATGTGAATTCGTGAGAAGTTTCCAGTTGGGCTCTTATTGAGCTCTCTTCCTTTACATGTGAAGGAGAAATACTACTGAAAAAAAAATAATCAAACCTTCATCATGCCAGTCAACACTTTCATTTGTGGGAAGCCCTTTGTAACCATATAGGTCTGTGTTTTCTACCCCATCTTGAGCCTTTGTTAAATCTTCCAATATATATGGATCAAAACCGCTCCCCTGAGTGGAAGAGTTACGACTATAAACGATTTCTGGGTCATTGTACACTTAATGATACTAAAGGATTCACCTCTTGTAGCAGGTGTCTCATTCTGGATTATGTATCCATCTCCTTTTCATCTAGAATCAGTCTCTGAGTTATTATCGTGTCTCACAAATTTGTTTGAATCAAGAGATACTGACAATGCCAAGCCATCTGAATGACAAGCACTCTGTGAAAAAATTGAATTATATGAATTGGGTGGAGCATTCTTAGAAGCAACAGATGCTGATAATTCGGTATTTGAAACCCTGTTTTTGTATGCATCTTTACATGCAAAGAAAGGAGTCTTACCTGTAACATTTCCATTTCCAGCATTACAAATTTTTCTCAAACTGCTTCCGCGACTAGCAAGCT
Organism: Pinus albicaulis; assembly: GCA_034641835.2. NCBI lineage: Eukaryota > Viridiplantae > Streptophyta > Pinopsida > Pinales > Pinaceae > Pinus > Pinus albicaulis. The sequence goes on from CM076581.1 coordinate 861,091,466, forward strand.
CAGGGGAAGCCAAAATTTCTGCCCAGTCATCATTTCCTAGGACTGAAAATGGCTTAGAAACCTTAGGCAATGATCTCCCAAGTGCCTCTTAGATTGTTGCCTCAGGCTGTGAGGCAATTGAACTTGAAGTGCATTTCTTAAGGCCATGGAGATGTCAGGTCGGTGAATTTTTTTCAACACGAATATTTTTTATGTGCGATTTATTCAAAAGTTCAGGGGTCTCCTGTGACTTCTTTTTAAATTGATCTTGCAAAGAAGGAATTCCATTTAGATTTCCAAAGACGATGTAAAGTTCATTGGATCGAGGCTTTTCTTGCTTTCCAAGTGATGCCGAACCTTGCTGGTCAATCTGTAGATTTACACAATTTACTGAAATGGAATTGAAATATTATAAATAACTTCCAAAACATTCACCAAAACTAATGCAGTAAGGGTTAGCATGATAGAAAATCCCAAAAAATCCAAAGGGTTTGGTTTCAAATCTCATTGGGTAATGTTACCAAGAGAGATCCAATGGTCAATCTGTAGAATTTCATAATTTCCGTAAGATAGCACAGGTAATGAAGTGAGGGTTTGCAGGGTAGCAAATTGCCAAGCATCTAGAGGTTTTCTTTGAAATTGCATTGTGTTTTGTTAAATAACATGAATTTTATTTAAAATTCTGGCATTTGTTGCATACTGTTTTTTTGAGATAAACAGTCATAATCTAAGAAGAATTAAGTAGATATATGCGGTAATTTTGATGGATGCATGCGATCTGGATTGAGAAATGAGAAAAGCCATTAAGAAAACTGTGGAAAGAGGCAAGAGATATGAATATATTTAGCTTCTCAAGTAAACTCTGGGCCACCTGAAGCTTTGAAGAAATCCATGCAGCCATTGTTGTGAAGTAGATCCAGGATGCTCAACCTTCCATCTTTCCATTCTCTGACTAGTCTTTCCTTGTGCAAACCCTTGAACCGGGGTTCGAATTGAGTATTTTCAATGTGTAAAACTGTGGGCAGTAAGGAACCAGGGATGGGACGAGCTATTCTATACTATACAATAAATAAAATCTACTCCAAACATAACAAATTATATAAGTCCCTGATATAGAAATTGTTCGAAATGTTCCTAGCAGAGTATTTCACACCTTTTCTAGACTTATATCTGTTTAGTTGATTTTTCATCTTCAGTATATGTGATTGTAAAGTTTCAATTTTCCATAACATCTTCTCTATGGATTTTTCTCTGTCCTTGGATTTTGTCCCTCTTAAATAATCCTTGAAATGATTTTCCTCTAATCTGTCCTTACTCACATTACCTGTAATTGTTTTCATGTTGTTAGAATCATCATCAATGGAAACTCCATCCGCTTCCAATCGTTTCTTCTTCTCACATAAAGAAAACAAGGGATGATGAGAGATATCAAAAGACAACTCCACTGCATTTTCAACTTTATTTCTTTGCTTGCACTGCAAAATCCGGTGCTTGTGAGTTTTATATATTAAAGGGGAAGATCTCGCTATAAATTCCTTCATAGCTTGCTGCTCATCCTTCCATGGCTTTCTTGCTTGAAAAAATTCAAGTAAGAGGTCGTATTTGGAAGCTCAACATAAAATCTCTCTAATCTGCAATTCAATCCCTTGTTACCGTCATTCAATATGGTGTCTAATCTTTCCACTCACGTGTCAATGCCTCTTCCTCTTTATTAATCCACTTGCATCAACTGTTGCAGAAGTGGCAGCTCCATTACCATTACACAACTCTAATTCTACTTCAGCAACATCACACATTCCAAAGCATGGACCATCATTTTCACTGTCAAATTATGTTTCTCAAAATGAACTTGAACATTTAGTGGCCTGCTCAATAGGATTGAATCTGATTTAATCTCCAGTGCATTTTAAAATTTCCACCATTGACTCATCTGTTTGAACTTGTAGATTAGCCTCAGAAATATTATCCAATATAGTCTCAGTGTTTGATCTGTTCTCCTCCAGTTCTTCAACATAGACCATATTTTGTGTGCATGGCAAAGTAGAACCACAAACATATTGGAGGCTTTCATCTTCAGGGAGATCACTGGTGTCAGTGGTTATCAAGAGGTTGATAAGCTTCTGATCAGGAAGATTATATATTTCACAAGCAATACAACTTTGGTAATTTATCCTTTTTTTTTGAGAAACTGCACTTTGCATCTTGATAAAGCATTTACGATGGCCATTTCTAAAAGCATCAAGATAACAGGTGCTTTTACCATCCTTATTTTAGTTTGGGAGGCCAAAACACATTTCTACTCTATCTGCAAACAGTTCAAGATATTTTCTACCTCGATATAATAAAGTATGTGTAGCATTCCAAATGCTAGAGCCTATCTCTTTATAATTCATCCCATAGCCGCAGATGTCCTCAAAGTCATCCAAAAATGATCTCCATCTCCTGTAGTCCTTGGAATGGATCTTATGATGCATATAAGGAAAGCATATTGGTTTTCTAGGTCTCTTCAAATGATCTGGCCCAAACGAATCTTCCAACGGATTGGAGAAGAAGCCATTCTTGTCCAGACTTACAAGCCCTTCCAGGATATCTATCAAATGTATTCTATCACATGCAGATAAGCCACATGAGATTGAAAATGTAGAAAGTATTTTAGTGTAGTTATTGACTGACACATTCAGGACTCTTAAATTGGAGAAGCTCCCAATACTATCAGGGATGTTTCCCTTCAGCATATTGAAGTTGAGGCCTAGAAAATCCAAATTGATGCAGTTCACGAGCTCTGGGGTAAATTCCCTTGCAAAAACGTTATGAGAGAGATCCAATTTCTCTAACTTCACCTGAAATCCCAGCAAGGAAGGGATTGAACTATTGAATTGATTGTGTGTCAAATTGAGCACTCTCAGGTATGTCAAACTCCAAATTTGTGGGCCAAAGTCATTTCCTAATTTATTGTAAGAGACAACTAGGTACTGCAGCTTGTGCATCCGTGCAAGCGAAGGAAGGGAGCCTGGCATAAAATTGGAGCTAATGTTAAGGGAAACCAAGCTTGTGCAAGCCTTGATATCATTATCAGATGGGGTTGACAACGCATCGCTGGAGACATCAAGGACTTGAAAGGTTGGAAGTTGGCATATAGTCTGCCAAGCATTTCCCTTCAGCCCAAAGCCAGACATATGAAGCTCGGTGACATTATTTGCAATGAAATTCACACTGCTCCAATTGCATAGGTCACCAGAACTTGCATTCTTCGACGGGGAAGACAAGTTAAAGTGGGATTTCAAAACCCATGTTTGTTGGGTATCGAGACAAATTCCAGAATCCAAACGTGAAAGAATGAACATGAGACTGAGAAAGGGAGAACATCTCCAACAATACCTCATTTTTAACACCAAATAAATGAAGAATGTGTGCAATCCCCGCTTCAGCCTATTTTTTGGGCATCCGTCTCCTGCACTAATTTCCTCTTAGGCTTCCTCCCCATGCCTTGTATTTACATTCAGAAGGTGGGATCTCAAAGAAATCTGAGTTTCAAACCCTGTGCTGACCTTTGGCGCCAATAGGAAGGTAATGGACAGTCAATTAACATCAAATGGAAATGGCCCTCTGACAATGATCTCGAAAGTGAAAAGATATCCAAGGAATAGGAGATCATTTTGAAAAACTATCATTACAAAAACTCTTATATAGATATTACATAAATATTGATATTAATCTCTATCTATATTTCAATGAAAATGTTGAAAGTATTTTAGTGTATTTAAAAATAATATGACATGGTATTGTTATTGATTTGTTCTATGTTTTAGTTTCATTTAGGTTAATTTGATTTGAAAATTGATTTTCAAGGATATGCATTGAATTTTTATCTAGAATCATTTATTTTTAAAGTTGTTTTTATGTTTTGGTGTTGTTTTTTCAACTTCAGTTAATTTAGGCAATTTTATCTTCATGAGATTTATTTTAGAAAATCATTTAGGGGTAATTGCTAGTTTAGTAAAGGTGAAAGATAACTGGTCTCTCAGTGAATCGTTGTGTAAAGTTTATTAAATATGAAAAAAATTAAGCACTTCACCGAGTCACGATTAAATAAAGTAGTACGAAATTTATTTCCCAATATTTTAACCGAAAATTTCAAGTAGTTTTACATATCGAAATGGGGTCCCATAAAACATCTTTGCTCCATTAACAAGACGTATATAGATATCCACACTTCTACACATACGAAACTCAATTTTCGAACACTCAGAACAATTTTTCAATATGGTTGGGAATGGAACATGAGTGTCCCCACATCCCTAAATTTGTTCAGTCTATGGAAAAATCTCTAAATTCATGGGTATAACTTTATAACTTTCATGGAAATCAACACAATAGTCTATCGGTTTGTTCTTCTTACATACGTGTGCTACTGTCATGCAAGTGATATGAATCATTCCTCTTCCTTCAAAATGAAGACCATGCATTTCCCTAGGATAGAGAAAAGGTGCAAAATTAGACTTCAAATAAAGACCATGCATTTCCCCAGGAGGATGAAGAGATTCATGGATCTAAGTCATCTCTTTCAATCTCAATCCACTAAACCAACAGTGCTTTCCCATATGTCCCTACACAAAAAATGGATTGTACTACTGAGTTTCTTCTTTTCCATATCAATTTCTGGCCATTAGGCTTCAAATTAGGATTTCTCAATCTCATCTGTTGTGACGAATTCATTCTCGACTGCCTTTGTCCACTTCTTCACTTCCATGCCCACCTCCAACTCCTTCGCCACCAGTATCGAGTTCGTAAATTGGTATGAATGTTGCAGCCAAGCCATCATGTGAACACCCATGTTGATGCTCTGCAAAGTCAAATTCCACATGCAGTGCGTTAAGAAACTACTAGTAAGCCCTTGAGACAATTACTGGATTTGTTGGCATGATAGGGAACACGTTGTACTAAAAGAAACATAAAAAGTTGAAGCTAGAGCTTGGTCATTCAGTGATCTCAAGCAACTTCCAACTTTTGAATTACCCTTCTTAGTCATAAAAATTGGTTGAGGAAGAAAACAACTAATGGGAAACAGAGGATAATCACGTAATGTTCTCGGTGTATTTGTTGTCATCCATGAATTGAGATTCCAAGCCGCAAAAATTGTTTATGAGATGTCTTATCATCAGTGCTAGACTTTCTGCTTTGAATCCAGGTATGGAAGTAATAAATATATCTGAGAAGCACCAGTTGTATGATACAATGCATTCCAAAATTCGAGTCCCCTTCGCCCATATCACTGAGAAATAGGCGTTGACGCAACTGAAACTATAGGTAGGGACTTGATGTTTTGTCACCAGTTTGAACCCACCCCAGCAACTAGTCATGCACTATCACAATCCTATTGGAATTTGAGAAGCAGAGGTTATGTATCAGAGGATTGAAAATCTCTTGGAGATCTTCCCTCGAACAAAGAAAACCAGATCGCTAAAGTCATTTTTGGAAATATGGTAGTCGTGAGATCTTGCACGTGGTAAAAATTTTGATTCGAGGGAGGAGGACGAAAATAGAAGTATTTGATTGGCCAAATCTACCAAAACAAAGCCTGTAGAGGAACACCTTCGGTGTAATGTCAAGGACCTGTGAAAAAATAAGACTTAAAAAAAAACAATGGCATGGAAATGCTGGAAGATAAAGACCATTGAACAAGTTGGTTTTAATTATGAAATGAAATGAAAATTTAACGTCCACGAGATTAAAAATAATCTATGGGATCATTAGTTCCTTGTTTTTGGTCCTTTTCAATTCAATATTTTTCTTATTCAAATTGATGATGAGCTGACCCAACCTTCCAACAATCTTCTAGTTGAAAAGACAATGCCAAGAAACTAATGCTAACATATTTTCATAACTTTATTTGATGTCTTTGAACGCATCACATTCCAAATCTGCAAGATATTCACCCAACAAGGCTCTCGATCACCCAATAAATCCTCCAACATGGCTCCCACAGGCTGCAAAGTCATCATCCAATCCGATCAAAGACTTTGATCCAACAAACCTCCAGAAAATTTTGTTGTCCACACTGTTAGTTTGTTGCTTCTGCAATTTTGGTTAGGGCACAATGCAATCCTTAACCCTCCACTCTGGCAGAAACCTAAAATCTTCAAGGATTGCAGTCCTCCAAGGATAAACTTCAAACTCTTTAGAGATTTAGAGTTAAAGAAAAAATTGTGGTGATTTTTGGATGGGTGCTAATTTGTAGGGTTTTCCATTTTTATAATTTTCTTTGTTGTGCTTTCTACCATGCCACCTAGTTGCTTTCATGTTGCCCTAGAATTTTAACTTTTTCGATGTCTATCTCTCTATTTTTTCTTTCTTGCCCCCATTTGAAATGTCATCCTTATTTGATAGGTGTTTTCTTCAATATAGTGTGAATACTTTTCCATCACATAGCTTCTGTGGGGTTTGTCTACGCAAATAGCTTGTAAGGCCCATTCATTAGGGTATTTGATGAAATGAAATGATTATAGATGATCACCAACTAATGGTACCTGTAGAGATTTACTCTAACAATTCTACAATTTTCTTGTGCTAACAATTATACAACATTTTAACCTCATGAACTAGTCTCCTCTATTCTCTTAGTTGATGCTATAAGCACTTATTGCTGTTGTCAAAGCTTTTACTCTCTAGTCCCATTGAGCCATTTCAGTTATTTTTGGACATTGATCTATTTTCATTTCATTTCTTCAATTTTACTGACTATTATGTGTTACCTTTGGCCAGTGCCTTCTTTCTTACCTATGCTTTTTCTGCTTAAGCATTCTAGCCAGCCAAAGTAGCAGGGGTAGCAGGAGCCACAAAGTCCAGCCAGAGCCCAGCAGGGGCAGCGCATAGGCTGCAAGAGTCATGTAGGGCTGACACAGGCCCAATCAAGGCAGCGCAGGGGCAGTGTAAGCCCTTCAGGTGTGACACAGGCCCTTACTGAGTAGCGCAGAGGACAACGCAGGCCAGTCAGGCTGATGTAGAGGGCTTCAGAGTAACGTATTACTGTTGCTTTTATTTCTCTATTGGGTGAACTAGTTTTCGTGCCCACGATTGTTGTACGTAGATTCTGCATAATAATGAAAACCCTCTAGAGCTAGCTGCATCGGTTTTCCCGCATTGGGTTTTTTCTGGGGACAGTTGTCCAGAAAATATGTATGTCACTTTGTCTATAAGCATGTTATTCAGTATTTGATCTGTATGTGGAGGTTACTAGTTGTATTTACTATTTACTTCTCTAATTTATTGAATATTTCATAAATTAACTTGTAACTTAATTCAAGTAGGAGAAGTAAATGAAGATATTGTAGTAGGATTTCTTAGATTAAGAAATTTTCACATTCCCTAGGTCTAGCCCCAGTAGGTCACCTAGGGCAACAATTTCCCAAGAATATAGCTAGAGGAAAACTTCTATCTCCTACAGGAAGCTGCGTTGTTGGGTGCCCTCACTCTCCTCAGAACTTGGGCCAATTCCGATGGTGGAATCTCCAGATACCTCAAGCCCTAGCCCTAGGATCAAGTTTTTCTTAGGTGTTCCCAAGGATAGAACATAGTAGGATCAATTTGACCTATCGAAGTAAAAAATCTTGTCTGATCCTTTCCCTCACCTTCTCTAGGATAGGAACATCATTGGTTGCTAAATTCCATCCCGAACTTGGGCTGGGTCCACTTGGCCCAGTGTGGTCCCATTCGGTGTTAAAGGCCTTTCATTAAGGACCATTTGGGAATCCAAGTTCCCAAAGGATTTTATGGATTGAGAACTTCCTTCATAAGTCTTATTCTTCTCCCTTAACCCTTCAATCCCCCTCCTCTCTCCCTAGAAGATAAATTCCCTTGCTTAAAAGGAAATCAAGTCCCACTCTTTATTTTATCTTAGGGAAAGGGTTTCGAGGGTCACTTCCCACCTATTCATTGACCTATACTCTACAAGTGACTTCCTAAACTACAGGGACTCCACCCATTGGTGAAATTCTGTGAAGAGCAAGGAGCCTTAGATGTGGTGAAAATGGGCTAAGCCTCCATTGTTTCCCTTGTCCTAGCAGTTGCCCTCTTAGAAACCCCTTTTAGGTCCACTAATAGTTTGAGTGGTAAAAATTTGTTCATAATTCCATTTGTGAACAACTCTTTGGCATGCCCACTTTTGCCATACTACAACTCCAAGATGAGAATTCTAGGGCTATGGAGGCTGCCCTTCTTCTCACTGAATCAATCCTCTACAATATAGTGAAATAGGGCTAGTTGGTTGGCCCACTTGACCGCTACTTTAGTCCTTCAAAGTTTGCACATCCTCAGGCCCTATACACCTACCCTTCTACCAATTTTTTTTGTCCTTCACCAGAACAAGAGTTGGGGCTCTTCTTTGACAATAACCTAACAACCCTCCAACTGTACTTGGACTACCATCAATCTGCCCAACCACAGTCAATTATTTTTACTGATCTAGGGCCCACAATATTGTCTTCATCTAGGGATCTTCAAATCTTCCACCTAACAACATATTGATTCCTCTCAAGATCACTGTTCTTGTGTATCAATAATTTGATCTTTATTGTCCAATCTATGAACAAATATGAAATTTTCCTCTTATCATACTTCTAACAATCTGTAGATGACTTAACTAGGGTCACAAATCAACCACTAACAGTCCATTTACTATTTTTTTATAGGTTTATTCAGATCTTTGTCTAAAAAATCTATGGAAAGTCCACCAAAATCAACTCTTCTGCATGTCAATCCATTCTTCATGTGGCACATTTCTTCTGCATGCTCAATCTTCTGCTCAGGTTCCACCCTCCTTTGGATCTGTTGTCTCGGCACACATACTGAATCTGCAAACCATCTTCCAGATCTGTGGTCTATATTGCAGAAATAAACCTCGCTCTAAGGGTCACAACCCATCTTCTTCTATGAAAATTTGTCACAGTCTTAAGGCCATACCTTATGAACTAAACATGCTAGGAAATTGTCCTAGCTAGGGCATTATACTTATGTACTTCTAATTGTTGTAGAAAAAACCCTATCCACACATAGAAAAAACACGACTCTTGCCTCCATAAGAGACTTGACCTAGCTCATATGGATCCATAGATTCTGGGCATTTATTTGACTGAACCTTGACATGAACTTCAGATCTCAATTACACCTGCGTCGAATTCTATTATGGCTCTAAATTACACTGCAAGCCCTCCTCCATTTATGTTGGTATTTATCATAGACCTTGCGGCCTACTAAACACCACAAGGTAAGATGGTATCAACCCTCTCTTCTATTTCATGTAGAAAATTTAACCAACAAGATTCAATCTAATCTACTAATGTACTAAAACAAGATACTAAATCCTTCCTACAATTTGTGGAAACAAAACACGATCACATAATCACATATAAGTAAGAGAAATAAATTATCAATTGAACAAGACAAGATGTATCTGGGGAAGCAACTGCTCAAAACCCTCTATCTCTATTTTGTATTAAGTCAAGGAATCATGAAACAATACAATTCTTAATCTCTCTTGATATTCTCCAGCACTTTGCCAATTGTCTCATGCTGATCTAGGAAAAATTGGTCTAGTACTTAGCCAATACTCAGCCTTCCTTCAGCCTACCTTTCTCACGCAATTCCTATGGAATTACCTCCATATTAATTAGGAAAATAAACCTTCCTTGATTGCGCAATCCATTATGGCATCCCAATGACTTTATAATTGCACATGGGAAATTTTCTATAAATAAAATTGATAGTTATGTTCCTCTGAATTGTGTTACAATAAGGATCAAGGGCCTTTTTATTATTTAAAATAAGAGAAAACCCTAAACGACCAAAACACTAACCCGAGGAGATGTAACACCAAGAGTTTATGGGTCTCGTTGGGGTTAGTTGGGTAGCCAAATTCCCAAGGTCGTAACTTGGTCATATGATATTTGTTTGATGCACATGATACCTCGTTAGAAAGATCTCTCTGAGGACTGCAACCACTAATGTGATTTCTATGAAATTTCCAAACCTTTCATGCCCAAAAAACATCGTTTGGGGTCTCAAAATGGCTCTGAAAGTTCAAGACCCAAGAAAATGACAAAAATAGTAAATTGTGCTATAATTAAGGAAACTGAAAAACTGAAAGGGACAATGGCGAGGGCCCAAGTGGAATATGTGGGTGGCCACCAATATCCACCTCGATCACCTTAACTATAATTTCTTAAGCTAACTCAGTCATCATGACTTAGTTAACTGACATAAGTTGTTATGAATTGAAATTACAATTTATTGTCCAATTTATTTAAGGGAAAAATAAGTAAGACGCCTCACATTCCTCACTCCTGGTACATAAAAATTCCTCAGTAGTGTGGGTGCATTTTTTTTGTCCTTTATCGTTGCCAATTTCACTATTTCTTGTTCCAAATTTCAACACTCCCTCTCAACAAGAAAGGAATTCAATCTATCCCCATCTTGTACCTTTGGAATGTTCTACATGCTACACTTCTCTAGTGTTGTTTGCACTTGAAAATCTTGAAACTGAATCAGTATAATGCTTCTGTCATCGGAGTGTTCTGAATGTTGTTAGCTATTGCACCTGTCTAGTACTGAATTCTCTGCGCTGCTGTTGACATATTCATCTGTCCCCTTTGAACTATTGCTAACTCTGATTTGTGCTCCAGTATTTGACATATGTCACTCTGATTTCTATCTTGTTGACATATGACTACATCAATCTAACTGATCCTTCCTACTACTGCTGTAATGTGGGCTCCTCGTAGCCAGGTCTGATCCATAAGACGTGCCATCTCAATGGACCTTGCCCAAATTTCTTATCTTGGGATTATGTCTGCACAACACCCCACCTTACACCTCAAGGTATGGTTGCTCCCTCTTCCCATCTGGCTCAAAATTTCCCCCTCATGGAGGTTTCTGCTTGAGTGTACGCTTCCACTTGGTCTCCTCTCTACTTCTCCAATTGTGGCAGCTACTCCACAACATTCTGAGACTGCTTCTCATGAGGCTGCATGTTGATAGGTAATTTATGCTCCCTCTAAACCACCAAGTCTCTAACTTCTGCCTTTCTCCTTAAAGCTTTGCATGCATCTGGTACCTCAAGTGCATATAGTTTCTTGACTCACGCATAGTGTAATTATCCTAACGTTACAAAAAGTTTCTAAAAAAGAGTTGATTTTAAATCGATGATATCTCCCTCATCCGAGCTGCAATTCGACCAAATTTTTTTTCCATTTGAGTAGTTTTTCACAAGGAATAAAAATATTATATTTGTTTTTGAAAAATTTTCACTAAAATCTTTAGATATTCTCTGCAAACTTGCTTCCCAAAAAATTCCCGCTCTGATACCATATAGAAAATATAACCAACGAGATTCAATATGATATTGTAATATACTAAAACAAGATACTAAATCCTTCCTACAATTTGCTGAAACAAAACACGATTGCACAATCGCATATGAGTAAGAGAAAGAAATTATCAATCACACAACAACATGATGTATTTGGTGAAAGCAACTGCTCAAAACCCTTGTATCTATATTGTGTATTAAGTCAAGGAATCATGAAAAAATACAATGCTTAATCTCTCAGGAGATTCTCCAGCACTCTGTCAATTGTCTCCTATTGATCTAGGCAAACTCGGTTTAGTACTTAGCCAATTCTGATCCTTACTTTAGCCTGCCTTGATCATGAAATTCCTAGGGAATTAACTCCTTATTAATTAGGAAAATTAATCTTCCTTGATTGCGCAATCCATCATGGCATCCCAATGACTTTATAATTGCACATGGGAAATTTTCTTTGAATGCAACTGATAGTTATGTTCCCTTTAACCTGTGACATCTCAACTAGGTATTCCTCAAAACTAACATGCATGCAACTATTAATAGTGAATTATCAGTTATCTGATTGATCACTCATTGTGAATTAAATTATATTTAATGCATTAGACCTCTCACTAGCTCATCACTCAGTTAGAACTAGTTAAATTGATTTTAACTCATTTAATTAAGTTAATTACACTTACACCCCACTAATGCATAAACTTCAACTGGACTCCAAAAATATTAGAATCCCTCTAGATACCTCATCTTAGACCCTCAACTCGAATTTCTTGAGCTAACTCGGTCATCATGACTTAATTAACTGACACAAGTTGTTATGAGATGAAATTACAATTTATTGTCCAATTTATTTAAGGGAAAAATAAATTAGACGCCCCACATTCCTCACTCCCGGTGCATCAAAATTCCTCACCAGTGTGGGTGCATTTTTTTTTGTCCTTTCTGGTTTCCAATCTCACTGTTTCTTGTTGCAAATTTCAACATTTCAAAATTTGATGCGGCCTTCACACAAAGACACCATTGAAATCACATGCCCAGATTCTCATGAGAAACCTCTCTTAAGCTCAATCTGCCAGAAGAGAACCAACAATATGCCATCCTACTTCCTAGCACAAACCGACCATTAAGGTATGCAACATTCTTTTGAACCCTCACATGATGATCTTGCTCTTGGAGGATGATCATGACCTCCCTTTAGCAAGTACCCTTACTTGGCCCTCGTACTCAACCTACTTTAGGACTACATCTCTCTTCACCCCCTTGATGTGCCAGATAGTGGGAATACATGTCAAACATGTTAAGATGTGCCAAGTGATAAGGCATGCCAAGATGTGCAAGGGTGTTTCAATGCGTGTCAAGGACTGTCAAGATAACAAAAGGGAGAAAAAATTTAAAATACAGGGAAATGAACACATAATAGGGTTAATAAGTCATCAGTTTACCTTTTCCGAGAGGGGCATTCTAGGCGCATCAACACTAGGCGGAAATAGGTGCCAAGTGCAAAGTCTTAGTGCATTCTACGTGCCAAGTATTCCTTTTTTTCTTCTCATCTACTTTCCAACAATTGATCATCACAAATAAATTTAATATTAAACCATTCCAAATCATACCAAGGCATCTCAACGTATTCCATACATGTTAGGACTTTCCAAGCGCCAACACGTGCCAAGTGCCAATATGTGTCAGGGAGTGTTATGCATGTTATGAAGTGGAAGGGAATGTTGAAGAGTGCTAAGGTGTGCTAGAGAGTGATAATGCATGTTGATGAGTGTTAAGGAGTACTATGAAAAAACATTAAGGGAGCACTAGGTAAAAATTCATGGAAGTTAATGAATATGAGGAACGTGTGCTAGAGAATAGTGTTAATGAGTGTTAGTTGTCATGCCAAGGAGGGAGTGACAAGGTATGCTAAGCATTGGTAAGTCATGCTAGGGAATATCAAGGCATGTTAAGAATTCCCAAAGTGTGCTTGGGAGTTCCAGGGTGTTCTAATTATATCATGTGCCAATTAATGGTGCCAAGATATGCCAATACATGCTAGGTGCTAAGGATGTGGCACAAGGTGCCAGGGTATGTCAATATGTGTCAAGGCAACAAAAGGAAGAACCACTGAGAGGGTTAATATTTTAGGACTTTATCTTTTTGAAAAGGGGCTTGCTAGGCACACTAATAATAGGTCCCAATACATTCCAAGTGGCATTGTATGCCAAGTGCTAATGTATGTAAATGTATTCAACCAAGGTGTTCCAGGGCATGCTAGGGACTACATGCAGCATGCCAACACATGCTAGGAGAGTTCCATGTTGTGCTAGCGCATGCCACCATGTTTTTGGGCATCAGTGTCATCACAATATGTTCTAGGTACAAATATGTTCCAAGACATGTGGGGTGCTAAGAAATGTTAGTGTGTGCCAAAGCATCAATTTAAGGTGCGCCTAGATTTTTGAGGAGTGCTAGGTCTTTCTCATGAATAGAATTGTTAGAGCTTGATTATGTATTAAATAATATATTTCCTACACACAATAATGGAACTTTATCTAAAGGGAATTTGCTAGATAATAAACTTAATAGATATGAATCATGTGTTGACTCATAGGAAATCTCTATTCGACTAGTCATTCCTTGAGGGAAATGATACACACTAATTACTTCTTAAAAAATTGACTGACTCTAACCACTATGGCCTTGGACATATTATGAAAAATACTCCATAATAATGGTCTTAAATCGTTATCTTTTGACAAAAAATATATTAACGGGCACATAGCATCATCAAAAACTCATTGGAATGATCAATGATGACAAACATTTTTTGACCGTCACCAAAAGTAACAAAAATAGCATTGGTGAGGGTCATTAAAAGTTCGTCACTAGAAGTGTCACCAAAGAGAGAACTAGTGATGGGACTTTAACGACCCTCACCAAAAGTGTCATTGAAAATGGCTTTGGTGACGGACCATAGAGGACCATCACTATATACACTTACAGTCATGGTTTTTTAAGGACCATCACCATATCTGACATTGGTGACGGACCTTAAAGGTCTGTCACAAGCATGAAACTCACCAATGTGCTTTTTTCTTATAGTGTTAAACTAGGTCAACACTCTTATTTTATGGGATTCTTCCAGATTATGATGGATAGGATAGATGGATTCGACTTGATATGATAGGATAGAGATATTTATGATTACTTGAGACATTTTATATCATTTTGTTAGACATTTCATCTATTTAAGCCTCACACTTTGAAGGCTTTGACATTAGAACTTGTACGACTTATTATTATTATATTTGAGACTTGAAGACATAATAGAGGATCTGTTCTACCATATTTTGATGTTGCTACATGCTGATTGATTTCTTGAATTCTTGAGTAGCTGAGTTTACTTTCAGTGCGCAAGGCAAGGGTGGAAGGGCCCCCACACCGAGCTAAGTGCACTTCTTAGTTTTCATAGTTGTAATTTGTGAACTAGTTTACTTCGATTTATTATTTCCTACTTTCATGTTTTCAGAATGGTATTAACGATGCATGCAACCAGTAATTATGGACAACCAAAATCTCTAAAGCTAGAGCCTCTTGATTATTATTCCATATGTCTTAATCCATTGTTTAGAAGTTAGATTTCCTGCTTTCATGATTTCACAATAGTGTTAATGATATAATGCAACCAGTAATTAAGGACAACCAAGATCTCTAAAGTTAGAGCCTCTTGATTACTATTCCATATATCTTAACCTATTCTTTAGTATTAGATTTCCTGATTTCATGTTTTCACAATGGTATTAATGATGTATGCAACCAGTAATTAAGGACAACTAGGATCTCTAAAGCTAGAGCCTCTTGATTATTATTTCGTATTCCTTAATCCATTGTTTAGAAGTTATTTGTCCTGCTTTCATGATTTCAAAATAGTGTTAACAATGTATGCAACTAGTAATTAAGGACAACCAGGATCTCTAAAGTTAGAGCCTCTTGATTATTATTCCATATATCTTAACCTATTTTTTAGTATTAGATTTCCTTCTTTCATGTTTTCACAATGGTATTAACGATGTATGCAACCAAAAATTAAGGACAACCAGGATCTCTAAAGCTAGAGCCTCTTGATTATTATTCCATATATCTTAATTCATTGTTTATAAATTAATTAAATTAGTTTTTATATTTTTAATATGCATTTCACTAACCATCAATAAGTATATCTTCTAAATTTTACTTTTATTGAAACCCATATAATTTGGGGATGCTTTTAAGTTCACAAACCCGGATTGATATTAAATACTTGCGTTAATTTGCAACAGTAAATTGACCCAACAGTAATTTCGAAGTTGAATTGTACCTTGAAAGGAGTGGTGCCTCCAGAGTAGCTGTTGGATGTAGATGCGCCATTGGTGGGCAGTCGTTGAAGGATATGGGGAAAGTTATCCATCATCGCATTCCTCTTTTCTTCTAGGACCTCCTCAATAAATATTTTGATAGGATATATTGCTCCCTCATCTTTATTTTCTTCCACCATGGGAGGTCATCGGGATTTGCGAGGTTGATCTTGCTAGGATTCAACCAAATCGAGCCCGAAGTCCTTATGCCTTGACCTTGTTGGAGACATGCAAAGAAAAACAATGAAAGAGCATACCGCTCTGATACCACTAATCCATATTTATGCAGAAACTCAATGAAATACAAAAATACAAACAAAATCAGAGGTGCAACGGAAATAAAACTTCATTTCATTAATAACAAATAACTGAAATATGCTTACAGACATAATGGAAATAAATTAGCTAGGGCACTGCTAGCTTTTCTCTGAGAAGATATGTGGCAAATACAAGCCTCTGAACTATGTTACAATGAGGCTCTAAGGCCTATTTATTATTGAGGAATAATGGAAAAACATAAACATCCAAATACCTAACCCTAAGAGATGAAACAACAAAACTATCAGCTCTGTTTGGGTAAATTGGTACATCAACTTCCTAGGGATGTATCTTTGGCATATGATCTTTGTTTGATGCACTCAATACCTCGTTAGAAATATCTATCCGAGGAATACAAATTTTTAGTGAGAATCATCGAAGGAAATTTGATGTTGCTCCTAGGTTTCCCAAAAAACACCATTTAGGGCCTCAAAATGGCTCTGGAAGTTCAGGACCTGAAAAGCCACTAAAAATAGTAAATTGTGCTATAATTAAGGAAACTAAAAAACTAAAAGAAGCAATGGTGGGAGTCCAAGTGGAATATGTAGGTGGTCACAAATATCTACCTGGATCAAGTATCATGTTTACATGGAAATACAACCCAAGAAAATATATCCACTAGTTTGTAATAGATATTACATGAAAAATATAGAATACAAACGTCTTGAAGGTAGACATTATTTCAATGGGCATATGAAAAATATATTTCAATCATTGGATGTACTTTATCTCCTTTAATGTTCGGAAATCTAATACCATGCTACGGATTTGGTGATAGTACGACACACAATGTTAATGTATTATACTTTTATGAAAACAATTTGATGTCTTCCTTTTCTAGTGAAACTGGATGAAATAAACATTGACAGAGTCAAGAAATATGCCCTACTTACTTCATTCGATTGCTTATTGCAAACATCGATTTTCTACCACGAAGCTTCCTCTACAGACAAGCCAACAAACTAATGAATAGGGACAACACTCATTGCATTGCATTCAATTTCTGGTTGAATACTCTTGAGATTAGACTTACATTGGGTGTTGATTGAAATCCTAAAGTCTTTCCAGTAATCGTTTTAATCATCACTAAGTCTGTATGTTGGTTCATGCTCTTCATTGCTCGTGATTGGTATGTTTATTTAAATATGTTGGTTGTGTATATGTGCATTGGATTATAATATGAATTGACATTTAAATCATGGAATAGAACATTGAATTTATAAATTTGTTGGGCCCAAACACCTGGAGAAATAAAATGCCAACCAACAAAACATGTGATTGCTTCTAATTTGAGGACCTTGGTTTGAAGCTTCTGAACTTCTTCTTTGCCTAGTGACTGCCAAAGTTGCACGATCTTGATATTACATGTTTTGACTTTGAAAAAATGTAGGTTTCAACCCTGAACAGAAAATAAACAATAGCGAGAGCATAAAACATAAAATAGATAAACATAGAGATTTTCCCCTGGATCCCAAATCGAGACGACCAGCTTGATTTTTCATTATATTCCTTTTAGTGTTACAACACATATATACATGCCAAATAATACATAAACCTTAAGTCATTAACCCTAGATTAGAACATAATTTTAGTTCCCTTGACTGGATCTACAAAAATACCAGGGGCCAAAAACCATCATACCCCAAAACCATGTGCAAAACCATGCACAAAACTATGGGCGCAGACCACCCACCGGAAATTAAGGACCAAAAAATTTTCACCGGGGCACTGCCCCGGACCCAGACAAGGATGGCTACTACCCCCCCATTGCGCCCAACACAAAGTGGGGGCTATCACCCCCCTTCTTACCCCCCCCCCCCCCCCATGTGTGATTAGTCATGGAAAGAATATAACACATACCCAACAAAAAAAAGATATAAATTTTGATTTTATATTTTGTGGTCTTTGTTGTAATACACTATTTCTAAAGGGAAACAACACACTATTATCCAGTATTGGTAATACAGTTACATTTAGTGTTACTAATAGCCCTTCTTCAAGTGATGTTAATACTCTAACTCTTCATTTGGCCTTGGTGTAACTATTGGCAAAGTAAGCACCCATTTATTTGGTTTTGGGAGTACATTTGAATCCACAAAATTAAGCTCTTTGAAAATGGCCAAACTTGATGATATATTAGAGTTGTTAAGTACTCTAATACATTCCACTGTAGATGAGATGGTAAACATCAGCAAGGAAAATATTTCAAACATTAGATTATGTCTACATAATGCGTAGGAAAAGATTCACATTTTGCAGTTGGAGTCTCAACTTTAGCAAGAAGAATTACAATAGTGGAGTCATCATTCTAAACTTGTTTTTTCTAATAACATTGAGGTATACTTCCATCAACATCAACAAGAATATAAAGTTGAGGTTGATAATCATTCAGTTCCTAGTTTAAGAGCATATTTAGATGCAAATGCAGAAGCTCAGTTTGTACTTCCCAAACCAAACATCAGACCTTGGCAATATCTTGTCCATAACAAGAAGAAAACAGGTATTATATATGACAAGGAGGTGTCCTTTCATATTCTAGACTATTTTGAGCCCATTAAATATCAAAGTGTTGGATTTATTCATGACATTTCACCTTTAGTTGTTCTAGTTTCTGTTCCTTCTCCACAACAACAAATTATGAAATTCCAACATAGTGATCAGGTTGTTCATATTAAAGATCATTGCTTTAGTCTTCACCCATGTAGGCATTTTCATAAAACCGCTCATTCTTCAAACAAATGCTTCAAAAAAAAAGCTCCTACAAGAACAAATATTCATCATGGATGGATCGCTTCTTGGCAATGGGTTTCAATAGGCAAGAATATGTTTCAGTCATATGTCATAATCTCTTCTAGAATATTAAAATGCATTGCAGATGAGTTTTTGCTATCATCTCACCTTGTATCTGACAGGGGGGAAGTCTTGTTGTGTTCCACGACATTCATATTCTCAAGTTTGGCATGTCAAAAATACCAAATATAGGTGACACATGTCATACACATGGCATCACCATGTCATCAAATCATCACATCACCCCTTAGTTATCCTAGTATTTGATATTTTGGTTAGTCTGATGTTTTGAGGTTCCAAATTTTGCATCCTATCACTTCATGCTTCTTGTTAATAGATCCAATGCTTCCAACTGACAATTGTTTCTTTAGGCCATGCCAAACAAGGATTTTTCATAATGATTCACTTTTATTTCCTCGAGGGCTTGATATCTTAATATTTTGATTACCTCCTTATAACCATCTCTATCTCCTCCCTCTCATCAATCTTGTTGGAATCATGATTTCCATTAGACCAAAACCTATAGGCATTAGTCTCTGCTACAATTGCTAGAGTTAGGATCCATGAGAGGAAGTTAGTCCATGTGGTGAAACACATGGGGAGAATTGAGCCCAATGTCCAACAATATCCCCCCCAATGCGAGCCAGGTGAGATTCAAACTTGAGACCTGTCCCTCTGATACCACTTGTTGGAATCATGATTGTTGTTAGACCAAAACCTGCAGGAGTTAGTCTCCTCTACAATCGTTAGAGTTAGGATCCATGAGAGGTGGCTAGTCCATGTCACGAAACACACGGGGAGCAATGAACCCAGTGTCCAACAAATCCATCTAACTAGGGCTAAGGATAAGGCCAGCCAAACCAAAAATGGGGAATACCATATTGAATTTTCTAAAGAGTTTCATTCTAGAGGGCTCAGTTCCACAATTTTCTTAATAGATTGAGTTATAGGGGTCAAACAACAAAATTTCATTTTTGGCTGAAACCAAGGCTTAAGCCTAAGATCCCTTCGCCACTTAAGTTCTTCCTTATGATTTCCTTTAGCTTAAGATTTATTTCATGAACTCTTCCAAACTAAAAATTATATGTTCTTTCCTTTTGAATCTCTCCTTCCTCATTAGGGCTTCTACTCTTGCTTATGGGTGCCATCATTAACAAAACCTTCCAATCCTCACATTAAGAAGAAGGCTCCTTTTTCATATCCAGGAAATCCTAACCTTTTTTATTCCAAATCATAGGGAACAATTACTTATCAAAAAGCTTAATAATAAATGTGAACACCAACCTATTAGTACTCCCCCTTTGGAAACACACCATACATCACAAAAACTCATAAATTATTACAAATAGGAATGAAAATATAACACAATCAAACACATCCAATGATAACCTATGAATTTATGAACAGTAAACACATAATGATCTCATTTAACATAGATTAAATTATCCCATTTCACACAACATTCATATTTATAAAGGAATTTATTTCAATATTAAATCCAATTATGTTAACTACTCAGCACATTTATCATGCATCGTGCATATTCATTAAAACCATAAAAATATCAACCTACCATTGCACACATATATGGTGGATCCAAAATAATATTTAAATATGATGTATTGAGAAAAAATTAAAATTAATTTACAAGAAAGGAACAAACTTATCTATTCCTCTTAAAAATGTTGGAAATTGAATAAGGGATGACCACTTTCCACCAAATTGTAAGCGAAACTACACTACAAATTGCTTACAACTAGTCACCCCCAACCATATCCAATGTCAAATGGATGCTTCACTTAGTGAATAAAAATAAAGAGTTTAATTAACTGTATAGAGTATGCAGGATAATTCCTTCTTTGGATAGGAAACCTGGATGCCACTATTAGCTCCCAGTAATTTTCTAGATTTATTGAGATACAAAGGTACAAGGTAGCATCAAACTAAGCTTTGGAATCCTAGGACCTAGCCTTCCTGGATTCGGAGAGGTATCTCTCTAGTAGGTGTAAATATGTGAAGTTGTTTGCTGATTAGGGTTGATTTTAGGCTAGATGTTAAGTGCATGGTATTTTGATTTTTTTTGGTTGGGTATGATGCTCAGATAGATTTAGATAGAAAACAAGGAAGATTGTTAAGCCATTGGGAAATGGAATCAAACAAGTTCATGAACGAGTTCATCAATGGTTTCAAGAGCATTTGCAGGGAAATTTAACTTGGTTGGTGGATCTTTAAGGTTGTGAAGGATCATGAGATGGACATTAAACTTGGGAACTACAAGCTAATAAAGGGAAGAAACAAAATCCTTTATATACTTTTAAACTAAGGGAGTTAGAAGATTTATAAGAATAGCAAGAGAGTCAAAGGTTTAAGCAACACCTAATCCATTTGATTTTAGACTGGAAGAAGATAATCAACCAAGACAACATTTAGATAAAACATAGAAAGGAAAAAGCTCATTCAATCTTTCATGGGTTTTATCATCAAGAGCAGGAAAAAAATTTAAGTTGCACAAGTAACTATAACCATAGAAGAAGAGACAAAATCTAGCATCCATAGTGACATTTATGAGAGTTCCTTGAGACAATTTTAGCTAAGTAAGGCAAAGAGCATGGTTAAGACAAACTTCTTTGTCAAGCTATAGGCAAAGATGCTTCAAAAGAGGATTTCAAGAACAGAGTATTTCAGAGGTAACAATATGCAGGGCTAGCCATAAAACATAATTGATACTAACTGATCTAAATCATTCAAGAAAATAGACAATCCAAAAACTTATTAGATAGCAAAATATGAATTCTCTAACATATCTTAAGCAGAAGAAAACATTTAGGTAGTGAAGGAAACAAATAGGTCTAAGGTGCCATCAACAAGCATATCTTAGTCTAAATTTTTTGTCCTACTGCAGCATATATGGATGGAAAACATATGAGAAACTTAGAAAACATTAACAAGAGATAAATTCACCATCAACCAGGCCTATGGATCCTGCAAATAGTCCTTCTCCATCAACAAGTGAATCAAATCATGCATAAGCTCCAAAACATCAATTTCTCATCAAAGGATTCAAGGGACTATGTATTACTTCAGCATAAGTCATCAATATCTAACAAAATATACAAGAGACTCATGCTCTATTTATGGAGCAAATGATGAGGTGGAAAACCTAAGAGGCTTCCAGAAACCCTAATTCAGCCATAAATGTCATAAATGTGCTTAATGACCATGTAAGGCCAAAGACACATAAGAGATAAGAAAATAAATGAAACACACCAAAACATAACTCCCCAATCAAATCAGGAGTTTTTTGTCCAAGAAAGTATTAAAAAACCAATTTTCCATTAATTAGTGTCTTTTGTTGACTTTTTGGCAAAATAGTTGTCTCTGTGTGTAGCTCCAAATCAGAAAAAATTGAGCTCTGTTGCAGCTACATTTTGGACCCCTTCCTGGCATCGGATTCAGGCCTGTGATGGCTCGTTGGAAAGCCATGAATTTCTAATTTCAAAAAATACTTGATTTATCTCAAACGGATCCTTAGAAGTTTGTAAAAAGGTGGACTGAGTGAAAAAACATAAGAGCGTAGCACCTGCTGATATTTGAGGTAGAAAGGTAAAAATTGACTATTTTTTGCCTCTTTGGGGGATCAAAACACCTTATTTTGATCTAAAATTTTCTGAATAGATTCCCTCAAATTTAATACATCCAAAAATATAACTTTCATGAGCTGAGGATGCTCCAAGTAGAAATGAAATTTATAGGAGTTAATAGGTTAACATAAAATCTATCATTGCATATAAAATTCAAACTAAGGGGTGGTGGGAGTTGTAGAAATTTATATAACTGATATGTTATACATCTGAGATTCTCCTGATCACACACTATTTGACTTCATACACAATACAAAATCTATTCTACCATTGATCATTAACTGTGGAAATAAAAACAATCGCATGTGCACATTAAAACCATAAACATTCACACATATGAACACAATATTTAATGGGAAATCTTAAAGATGAAAACCCCAAAATATCTGTATATTATATGTCATATAGATCATGTAACAATCATTATACAAAGCTCCTCACAAGCTCTCAGTACAATCTCCAATTGATACACACTAATCAGGTTCGATCTAGCAAAACACATGCTCCAATCTCTGCCACCTGCTAGCCTGCCTCTACTGCGAAATCACTGTTGAAGAATGGATCTGAATGAACTCGAATTGGTCCAGCCTTACTCACGCAATCCTCATTTGCATCTCCAACCATGTTTGGTGCAAAATCATGCAACACTATTGTCACAACTGATAGTCACACTGCTCTTTCACCTACCTCTTCACTGGTCTCCACTGAAACTTTCCATGCACTGTAGCTAACTGATGTATTATTTAGTTGATTAATGAGTTAATAATTATTGAATTAATTAATAATTAATTCACACCACTCTCACTAGTGTATCAGTTAGTTAGACTAGATACAACTAGCTCAACTATGTTTAACTCAATTAAACTGAACACAACTCCACCAACTACTTCAATAACTCCACCAAACTCTTTCACATGAGTTCTAACTGAAGTATCCATGCAATAGCTCCACTTGACCCTCAAGAATAGCATAATTTCTTCTGTCAGCTCCTGTGCCACATATGTCACTTAACTGAAGTGCTCCAAGAGAATAAGATAATGCTTAGAGTCCAAATATTATTAAGAGCTAATAATATTCGACATATCTATTTTTAGACTGGTAGTCTAAAAATAGACTCTGCCCGATATGTCTAAAAATAGAAGTCCATCTATTTTTCCAACTTGACCAACCATCCACAAATAGCATCCTGCAACTCATAGAATATGATCGACATGTCTAAAAATAGACATAGTCTAAAAATAGACTTGCGCTAAAAATAGTCTGCGGGCCCACTTACTGAAGGCGACTCTTTTCACTAAGCTCATCATCTTGTTGCAATCTCAACACTCCCTCTCAACAAGATAGGGATTATCTTCCACCCCGTTCCTACCCTTGTGGTATTCGAATTTGCTCTTGGTGAGCGCCTTCATCATGATATCAACATCCTGATCCTCCGTGGGAATGTATGAAAGTAACATGATTTTCTGCTGCACACAATCTCTGATATGATGATACTGGATGTAAATGTGTTTATATCTATCATGAAATACTGGATTAATAGAGAATTTGATGCAACTTTTATTATCACAATATATCAGAGTAGGATCTAAGTGTGAACCGAACAACTCGACCAGGATCTTCCTCATCCATGTAGCCTCGCATGCAGCCAAACTCGCTGCCATATACTTGGCCTCTGCTAAATTGAGTGCCACAGATCTCTGCTTCTTACTGTACCAAGAAACTGTTGCTGACCCGATACTGAAAATCCCTCCACATGTGCTCTTTCTGTCCATTGGGATCCCTACCCAATCTACATCTGTGAAGCAACACAGCTTCACCTCATCCGACTGTCTGTACCATAATCCATATCCTGATGTGCCTCTGAGATATCTCAATACATGCTTGCCTGCCTTCTGAAAGAGCTTGGTAGGCTTAACCATAGCTTGTGAAAGCTGGTTAACAGCGTAGCATATGTCAGGTCATGTATTGACTAGATACATAAGCGACACCACCAACTGTTGGTAAACAATGGCATCCACTACCTCTGCCGATGTAGCATCCTATTTCCTCCATCCACCAGGAAGAGGAGTGTTGATAGGCTTGCAGCCATGCATGTTGAACTTCTCTAGTATCTCCCGAGCATACTTGCCTTGAGACACAAACAATCCATCACTGTGCTACCAAATTTCCAATCCCAGGAAATAATGAAGGAGGCCCAAGTCCTTCATCTCAAATTCCTTTGCAAGATTAGCCTTGCATCAGTGTATCAATAGTTCATCACCCGTCAAAATAAAATCATCTACATAAAGTACAATGATCAGCAACTTACCCTCCAACACAATCTGGTATAGGTTCGGATCCGCCTCACTCTTGGAGAATCCAAGTCTGGTGAAATAACTGTCTATCCGTGTGTACCAAGCACGAGGTGCTTGTTTCAACCCATACAATGCTCTTTTAGCCTGCACACATGCGACTCACTGCTGAAGATCTCGAAACCTTTAGGCTACTCTATGTACACCTCATCCTCAATCACTCCATTGAGGAATGCAGTCTTCACATCCATCTGATGAATTTTCCACCCCATCTACGCTGAGAGAGCAAGAATCATCCATATGGAAGAATACCTTGCGACAGGTGCAAAGGTTTCCTCATAATTGATCCCCTCAATCTGTGAGAAGCCTCAGGCAACAAATCTTACCTTGTACTTCTCCACACTCCCGTCAGCTGCTTGCTTCACTTTGTAGATTCATCTTGAACCTACCACTGATTTCCCTTCTGGGCTTGAGACAATCTCCCATGCACTGTTTCTGATAATCAAATCATACTCTTCCACCATGGCATCTACCCATGCAGGGTCCTCCACATATTCCTCAAAAGAGGTTGGTTCTGTCACGATACACTTGCTCATAAGAGCCATGTATCTAGTGTACCGGTCAGGTTACTGTCTCTGTCTATGCTGTGATGTAGGTGCTCCTACAACCTTCTCTACATCCTGAATCAGTCGCTCAACTTCTGTAGTGCGCTTCTGCCCTCTGATGGTTGGCGCTGCATGAGTGGTCTCTTCCACTCCATGAACCTCCTCTTGTGGGTGATCCACATCCTGAGGCTCATCCTTAGGAACTAATAGCTCCTTATCTGCATTGCAAGTGTGTCTCCCTCTCAAGCGAACACTTCATGGCTTTCTCCTCATGAAATTTGATATCCTGTCGCACAACAGTCTTGCAACTGTCTGGAAAATACACACAATAGTTGTGGGGTGTATCAGTGTACCCCACAAATATCCCAACCTCTACAGTTAGCTCCAACTTCTTCCTGGCATCCTTCATCACATGAATGTAAACAGGTGAACCAAAAATCCTCAAATGGGAAATATCAGGCTTCTTACCAGAAAATGCCTCCTCGGGTGTACTCATGCCAAGTATCCTGTGAGGACAACAGTTTTGCACATAAACCGTAGTATTGCATGCCTCAAACCGCAAGTGTATGGGAAGGCCTTGATCTTGCAACATCGCCTGTGCAACACCCATGGTCGTTCTGTTCTTTCGCTTAGTGACCCCATTCTACTATGGGTTATGAGGTGCTATGAGCTCTCTTCGAATTCCTTCTGCATTGCAAAAGTCCTTGAATTTGCCAAAGATGAATTCACCACCATTGTCGCTCCTAAGAGCCTTCACCTGCTTCCGCGATTCTTTCTCAACCAGTGCCTTGAACTCACATAACTTTGAGTATGTCTCGCTCTTCTTCTACATGAAGAAGATCCAGCACTTCCAAGAAAAATCATCAACAAATATCACATAGTACCTCTGCTTTGCTGTCGAAGATACTAAGAAAGGTCCACACACGTCTGTGTGAATTCTCTCAAGGATCGTCGTGGCACGACTATCCTTATTGTGAAAGATGGCTTTCACAAATTTTCTGAAAGTACATCCCTTGCATAAATCTGACTGCGCAAGTGTACCTTTGGGAAGCCCGGTAAAAATCTGCTGCAAAATTTTCAAAGCACCATGGTGAAGATGGCCAAATCTCCTATGTTATAGCTCGCCCTCATCTTGACTCACCACTCCTTCTACCTTGCCTGCCATTTCTGCACATCCATCTACCTACAACTGATAAAGGTTGTTAACTCGAACCCCTATCCTCCGAGTTTTTCCAGTTTCCAAACTGCGCAGGAAAGCATTTCCCTCGCTAAAGAAAATGTCATATCCCTTGTCTTCCAACATCACCACAGAGATAAGATTCTTCTTCAATCCTGGAACATGCATCACTTCCTTCAATACAAAGGGTTTACTAGACTCCCTCTCAAAGGAAATGGCATCAATATCGGTCACACTGTATCTACCATCATCGCCCATCTCAATGTGCACTCCAAGATCTTTCTCATCTAGATCGGTAAACAAATATTTATCTCCTGTCATGTGAAAAGACGCACCACCATCAAGAAACCACACTGAACCCATCACACTTGAGACCAAGCATGAGGTTAGTGAAAAATATAGCTCAAAATGTGAGGCTAAGGCCTCTCCAGCTACAGATCCAGTAGCCTACTTATTTTTCTTCTTCTGTGGACAATTAGTGGTGTAATGTCCGTGTTAGTGACAGTGAAAGCACTTCACCTTGGACATGTCATGCTTCTTGCCTTTCGCACTAGATTGAGAAGCATTCTTCTTGCTCTTCCCCTTCCTTGCTTTGGTAGCCAAAGCAAAATTTTCTTCATCTGAATTCTTTGATGAAGATCTGTCCCTGGTACTTCGCCTTATCTCCTCTTGCGCAAGATCTGACCAAAGTCTCTCCCATCCTGGAAATTTCTCCCAACCATTGACAGAGTCTAGATTGGAATGCTAACTCTTTGGAAGCCCAAGGAGAGCCAAGCTCACCAAATCCTCATCATCTACAGTCACCCCCACACTTCCCAGCTCATCTTTGCACTGAACAAACTTCGTGAGGTACTTGGGTATACTGTCGCCTTTCTCCATTTTTATGTTTTTGAGTCTATCCTTTAGCGCCAACCTCCTCTGGTCACTCTTGCTTTGGAATAAATCTATCAAATCTTTCCACATCAAGAATGGAGAAGCTTTACCATGAAGGTTGGACACTATGTGATCCTTCACACCCTCCCACAGAATCCTTTGACATTTTTCTGTCTTCTTTTTCCATGCGTCAAGTGCGGCAGCATCGCTAGAAGCAAGTTTTGGAATTTCTGCATCTATGAACTCCTTCAACCCATTGTCATCCAGCACTACCTCCATCCTATCCTTCCATGCAATATAATTCAAGCTGCCCTCAAGGGCATAATCCAATCGAAATCCATTGAAAGACATCTCAACTTCGACACCAAGAAAAACTGCTGCAAATTTGAATTCCACCAGCACAAAACTCAACCGCTTCAATGTTTTGCAATTGCTCCAATCATCAATATCGCTCTGATACCATGTAGAAATTTATATAACTGATATTTTATACATCCAATATTCTCTTGATCACACACTATTTGACTTCATGCACAATACAAAATCTCTTCTACCATTGATCATTAATCATAGAAATAAAAACAATCGCATGCGCACATTAAAACCATAAAAATTCACACATATGAGCACAGTATTTAATGGGAAGGCTTAAAGCTGAAAAACCCCAACTATATGTATATTATATGTCATAGAGATCATCTAACAATCATTATACAAAGCTCCTCACAAGCTCTCAGTAAAATCTCCAATTACTACACACTAATCAGGTCCAATCTAGCAAAACACATGCTCCAATCTCTGCCACCTACTAGCCTACCTCTACTGCGTAATCACTGTTGAATAATGGCTCTAAATGAACTCGAATTGGTCCAGCCTTTCTCACACAATCCTCATTGGCATCTCCAACCATGTGTGGTGCAAAATCATGCAACACTATTGTCACAACTGATAGTCACACTACTCTTTCACCTACCTCTTCACTGGTCTCCACTGAAACTGTCCATGCACTGTAGTTAACTGATGTATTATTTAGTTGATTAATGAGTTAATAATTGGTGAATTAATTAATAATTAATTCACACCACTCTCACTAGTGTATCAATTAGTTAGACTAGATACAACTAGCTCAACTATGTTTAACTCAGTTAAACTGAACACAACTCCATTAACTTCCTCAATCAACTCCACCAAACTCTCTCACATGAGTTCTAACTGAAGTATCCATGCAATAGCTCTACTTAACCCTTAGGAATAGCGTAATTCCTTCTGTCAGCTCCTGTGCCACATCTGTGCACTTAACTGAAGTGCTCCAAGGGAATAAGATAATGTTTATAGTCCAAATATTATTAAGAGCTAATAATATTCGACATATCTATTTTTAGACTGTCAATCTAAAAATAGATTCCGCCCAATATGTATAAAAATAGAAGTCCATATTTTTTTCCAACTTGACCAACCATCCACAAATAGCATCCTGCAACTCATAGAATATGATCGACATGTCTAAAAATAGACTTGCGCCAAAAATAGCATGTGGGCCCACTTAGTGAAGGCGACTCTTTTCACTAAGCTCATAATCTTGTTGCAATATCAACAGGAGTAGGAGGGGTATTTTTTTTCCCCGATGAAGAAGCTAAGATAAGGTATGTAAGGGGACTAGGAGTGGTAATTAAAAATAAATCAGAACTGCTAGCCTTGTGGAAAGGACTGGACTTTGCAATATCCCTTGAAGTAATTAAAATTAAAGTGGTAGGGGACTCCCTATTAGTTATAAGAATTTTTTCATCCTCCAACGCTCATAAAAATGATGCAAATATTCTATGCTTCCAATAATGGGGTATCAGTTAAAAAAAATTGAACAATTTGAGCTTTATCATATCCTCCAGATCCTCAACAAGACCATCAATGAGATGGTGAATTGTAGCGTGACTTTGGGCCAAGGCATGTGTGACCTCAATGGGAAGGTCATAGGCCACATGCCTATCCTATAAGAGAATGCCAACAAGAGGGGAATTTAGTGCCCTCCTTGTATCTGTTGATGGAGGATTGATGCAGGTAAACATAAATCGAAATAAGGATAGATGGGAAGTGGAATGCAAGTTATCAATGCATCAATTCCTCACATATCCCAATACCATCACCTCATAAGGAATATATTCATGAAATTAGCTAAGCTCGTGGACAAAAAATAGATTCTGTCATTTCAAGAAGGAAGAAGGATTGCATATTTTTTTTGCGAATTAATGGTGAATAAATACACATTGTCTCATTATCTAGTGAATTTGTTGCAAGGGTGGTTTGGTAGATCCATTGGACAACACACATATTTAATGGGTTTGCATATTAAATATCTCGAAATGATCATGGCATGAGCTGAGGAGAATGAGGAGTAGGAAGGAATTGATGTTTATAAGGACATGTAGACTCCTTTCGTATCATATGTCATATAAATTTTAGAGCATCGGTTTGATAGTAGTGTGGGCTAGAAGGATACTACCATGGAATCAAAAATGGCACAGGATAACCAATCCCTTGAGGAGGACTTGACCCATTGGAAGAGGATCACAGTTTTTTTGGTTAAATTTGTTTTGTTTTCCTTGGCTCTATCCTTTTTTCTGTGGTTTGGGGGTGTCATTCCCTTGCTTTGGATTCGCAGATCTAAAGTCTCGCTTCTGCTTCTTAAACTTCTACTCGATCTTTACAGCATATTGATAGGCGACATTGGATTAGGAGATATTGAGGAACTCTATTTCATCTTGGATGTGCGTATGAAATAAACCATGAAACATTAGTACCAAATTCCGCTCGAGATCCTTGATGCCCTACTTCGTACAAAGGGCATGAAAACAATTTGTGAACTTCGACACATCTTGGTGCATTCCTTACCATAGCGTGGTCCAGTTTATGTATTTTTATTCATAGCTACTAATAGGTTAATACTATTCATTGATGGCATCTTAGAAATAATTTCAAGTGGGTGGGTGTGAGAAGAGTGAGGGTTCCCCCCTGTCCTTTTGATCACAGTATTTTTCCCACTAGTCCTTGACATGGGGGGCAACTTTGAGGAGTGAAAACGTAATATTTTCCGAGTTAGAAAAGTCATGGACTAAAAAATATCCTTCCAATATATTTAACCATTTATCTATGAAATTTTCATCTATCTAACATTCAAATATGGGAATGTCAAATATTAATTGTACCTTAAAAGTAGTGGCACCTCGAGAGTGGTTGATAGATGAAGATGTGCCATTTTTGGGTAGTCATTGAAGGATCTGGGAAAAATTATCCATCATCATGTTCCTTTGTTTCTTGGGGAGCCTCCTAGAGAAATATTTTCAAAGGATCTCTTGGTTCCATGAGTTTATTTTCTTCCACCATGAGAGTTGTAATGTTCACAAATTTTAGCTTCAAGCTAAATGGAACATTAGAGTTAGAAGTACCTTTAGCCGGTGAATAAATGGGTAGGAAGGCCCATAAGTCTCCTAAGAAGGAATAAAAACACTTCAAGTGTGAAAGGAGACCCTCTTTGCAACTCAATAAAACACCTCCATGTGTGAACAGGTATAATATCAGGTTGATTCAGTCTACTTTGACCAAGACAACAACACAGATGTGGAGGAGTAGGGATCAAGGAAGGAATAACGTAGTTTTGGAGGGAGATGAATCTCTTGATGGAAATGACCTAATTGAGTGGGGAAAAGGGCAAGAAAACTCACATTCTATTTAAGGAAGAGGATGGCAGCCATTTTTCCTTATGTTTTAGATTATTATCTTGGTATTGGTTTGCTTAGACTTTGCTCCTCTTGTTGTTTAACAGGGTTGCAGTGTTTTTTAGCACAGGGTGTTCCCGAGTGGGAAACCCACCTCTTTCCTTGTGGAGCCTCTTGGGAGAGTTTGCATTCATTTCCACATCATGTTTTCAGGCCAAGATTCATCTTACTTCGTCAGCGCAGTTTCTGCAAGTTCTTGTGCTGTGTTGCAGGGTGCAGTAGTGGAGGGGATTGGAATCCCACTTTCTGACCTAGTTTCTCATTGGAGGGAGGTTTCCTTCCCTTGGGAGATCTGTTTGGAGAGATATTGAGCTCATTTCAGATCTATGGCATCAGGGCACACATTTCCCAACATTCCCAACGTTTTTCTAGCTAGGGAATGCGTTATTTTTGGAGGCAGCTTTAATGGATGATCTAGTGGCTTCTTTGCAGTGTTTCCTTGTGATTGAAAGGTACATCCTTTCATGGGAGGAAGCCTTTCAAGGATATACATCAGATCTGATATCTTTCAGCCTTCTACACTCTTATTCTTTAGTGTTGCAGTGATTATTTAGTAATTTTCTAAAGATCACATTGTATTCAGAGTGTATGACAAGAAACCCTTTCCAGGTTTTCTTGTAATTGTAATAAGGAGACTAGATCTCAGTTTATGAGCATAATTGTCTAATATATGAGTATATATACTTGTTCACCTAATTTCTAAGTTGAAACCCTCATAGGAATACGCAGTCTCTTTCATATAATATTTCTGTGTAGCAGTGTATTGGGGTTTTAGTGATTTCCAGCTACACTAGGTGTGGGAGGTTTGTTTACCTTACCTAGTTTATTTTGTTTCTGTTCTCCTCTTGGAATTAGATGATAGAGGTACATATCTAATGGATACAAGTGATGGTTTACATTTTTATGGCATACATTTCTGGAAATTCGTTTTTTTTGTGAATGCATTGCTGAGCAGTCCATTTTTGGAATATTATAAGATATTCCCATTACTATTTATTTTCCCTATTTTGGGGATATTGCAGTGGTATCAGAGCATATTTCTTAGCACAACCTATGGATTTCATCCATTATTCCATCAACAAAAGGGGAGATGTATAGAAAAGAGAAGACTCCATTATGTGGAGGAAGAAAGGAAGATAGGCTTACAAAGCTTCTTCCAAAATCTATATAGAGCTTTCAATAAGATCTGAAGAAGATAAGGATGGAGGCGGAATCTCCATAAGATTTTGGATCTAGAGCTATATCTAGATTTTCACATGGTGAGTGTGAGCATGCAGCTATAGTCCATGATGCACAGCGCAGTCAAATTCCCAGATCTATCATGAGATGGATGAAAGGAGGGAGAATGCCTAAGAGGAAAACTCTTAGTGACTTGTTGCAGGAGTATGAATCTAAAACTGAGAGGTTTAGAGATCATACCACTTTCCAAGGGTTTTTCAAGATCCAGGTGGAGAGATGAAAGCAACATAATATGGATAGATTCCTTTTGTCTACCTTTGATGGTTCACCTACATGTTCAGCTAGGTTTTGGGTGGAAGAGTTAGACACCTTTTTGCAGCAGCATCAAATTTCTGAAAATGAATCCATCAGAATAGCAACGCTTAATTTTGGAGGTAAGGCTTATGCATGGTGGATTTTTGAATATTGTCCTTTGAAAAATGCAAATACTTCCTCCTATGCAAGATTCATTAAAACATTGATGGGAAGGTTTGATGGGAAAATTCCTAAGACACATGTATTGGAGCAAGAAAAACTTAAAAAAATAAAAACCTTGGGATAGCAAGACATCTTGCATCATACATTTTTAGAGGCAAGACCTCTATCTCATATTCCCAAACAAGAGGGCATGGGGATCCCTTTTTCACAACAGGATCCAATTATTTGAGGGTTACCCATACACATTGATGAATATGAGGGCAACAACGTTGTCACATCTAGAGCACATCCAATACCTCATGTAGAGGAAGGAGAATCACATGCTCCAACTGGAGGGATTCTTGTATCCTCGCAAGAAGTTCCCCATGATCTCATACATGGAGGTCAAAGCACAATCAATAAGCAGCATGATTGTGAAGCATTGCAAATAGAAGGAGAAGATAGGAAGGAAGGGAAACATCACTTGATGAGAGGCACACACCCTTCTCTATTTTAGAGAACTAATGAAAATGGGAGGTAGAATATTTTGCACTGTGATGGCAAGGGAAAGGTTGCCCAACCATATGTACAGTCTACTCTTGACATTGATGTCTCACTACATGGAGGCATTCCACCTGGGAGGCCACCAGATCTAGAATTGATCGAAGACATCTTGTCTTTGGATTCACCACTCTTGGATTTTGGAGAGGTGAAGAGTTTGAAGGGAGAATTTGGCATGGGGGATGTCAAATTAGCAGGCAGAAACATGAGGAGAACTTCACATGCTAGATCACCAGTGTTGTCTCTTGGGAGGATTGATCCATATTGGAGGTCTCAACTCTTCGTAGAGTACTCCAAGGATCTTGGTGCTTGCATGATTCTTGATGACCCAGATGGAGATGATAGATACATGGTGGATGATATGGTCATCTATTCTCATGGTAGATTCTTCTTGACTAGAGCTTCTAAGCTCAAGGAGAAGCTGCTACATGCAGCACATGAGGACTTCTTTTCCATGCATTTTGATGCATACCTTTCTTTGGAAAAGGAGTTAATTTGGGAGGGAATACAACAGGATATATTGCAGCATATGGAGAGGTGCATAGCCTAGATGGTGATAGAAAGGATGTCACAGCCACTTTCCTACCCATTGGGAGTAGGGGAGCATTTTCATTTGAGCCATTTCAGCTCAAGGACCGAAGTACATGGTAGAGAAGGTATACATTTGCATTATGATTTGCCTTTCTTTACTTTATATGAGCAGCATGTTGTATTAAGGAGGATCATCCCTTCTTATACTTTATATTATGATGTACTTGAGGCTAGTTGCAACATTGAGGGTGGCTATCTTATTGGTGGTTTGTGGGGAAAGCCATATAATTCTTGGTGTGCACCATTGACACCAAATTGTATATTCATGATTCCATATTATGGGATGAATGTGGCAGAAAACAAGTGGCTTGGAAAGCACTTGTTATTTTTTGTTTTGATACAGGCAAAGGATGCACTGTGCTAGTTCCATTAGTGGAACTATGGACCACTCTCCGGTTGTCATATGCCAGCTTGTTCTTATTGAATTTTGCTTCCATTTACTATTGATATTTTTATATTCATGGGAAGCATTGTGTGGAGAGTGCTGGAGGTGTTAGAGATTCCCATTGGGAGCATGATTCTCCCCACTTTACTTGTTTTACATTTCAAGAGAAACCATGATTGCCACATCACAATTTTTCCCTTCTTGTGGGAGGAACCACTTGAACAACTTGAGGAGGCACTTCATGGCTGAATGTTTGATCGGGGAACTTGGGCCATTCTTGGAGGTCATGTTATTTCAGCCCAAGGATAGAAAAAACCCCATGTTTACCACAAATGGAGAGAGAAACCATTTGGATGGAAGAATCCAATCTCTCCATGCAGCCCCAATACATTTTATAAAACCGGGGTTGATGATTCTCTTGATGAGCTATCTAGGATGGCTCATTTCATTTGGATGATAGCATGGGTGAGCGAGTCACTCATTGAGAATGATATTCCCCATGTTTTTCATCACTCCTATTTTGAGGAGGCCATGGGAAAGTAAGTAGGTTTCCACTGACACCTTCCACCTTTGATTGATGTGAGCCATTTGGTTTTGCATACTTGGGAGGAAACATTGGATGGCAGTTTTATTGCAAATTATTTTGATGAGTGATGGAGGCCATTGATGGGAGGCCACAAGAGGAGGAGGGGAGAAATTTTTCTTTGCCTATACAATTTCTTGAGTACAAGCAAAAACTTTGGAGGGGAGGACTGTAATGTTCCCAAATTTTAGCTTCAAGCTAAATGGAACATTAGAGTTAGCAGTACCTTTAACCAGTGAATAAATGGGTAGGAGGGCCCATAAGTCTCCTAAGAAGGAATAAAAACACTTCAAGTGTGAAAGGAGACCCTCTTTGCAGCTCAATAAAACACCTCCATGTGTGAATAGGTATTATATCAGGTTGATTCAGTCTACTTCGACCAAGACAACAGCGCAGATGTGGAGGAGTAGGGATCAAGGAAGGAATAACACAGTTTTGGAGAGAGATAAATCTCTTGATGGAATTGACCTAATTGAGTGGGGCCAAGGGCAAGAAAACTCAAATTTTATTTAAGGAAGAGGATGGCATCCATTGCTCCTTATGTTTTAGATTATTATCTTGGTATTGATTTGCTTAGACTTTGTTCCTCTTGTTGTTTAGTAGGGTTGCAGTGTTGTTTAGCATAGGGTGTTCCGGAGTGAGAATCCCACCTATTTCCTTGAGGAGCCTCTTGGGAGAGTTTTCATTCACTTCCACATTCGGTTTTCAGACCAAGCTTTAGCTTACTTCATCACCGCATTTTCTGCAGGTTATTGTGCTGTGTTGCAGGGTGCAGTAGTGGAGGGGATTGGAATCCCACTTTCTGAGCTAGTTTCTCATTGGAGGGAGGTTTCCTTCCCTTGGGAGATTTGTTTGGAGATATATTGAGCTAATTTCAGATCTGTGGCATTAGGCCACACATTTTCCAACATTCTCAGCATTTTTCCGGCTAGGGAATGCATTATTTTTGGAGGCAGCTTCAGTGGATGATCTAGTGGCTTCTTTGCAGAGTTTCCTTGTGATTGGGAGGTACATCCTTTCATGGGAGGAAGCCTTTGAGGGATATAAATCAGATATGATATATTTCAGACTTCTACACTCTTATTCTTCATTTTTTTAGTGATTATTTAGTAATTTTATGAAGATCACATTGTATTCAGAGTGTATGACAAGAAAACCTTTCCGGGTTTTCTTGTAATTGTAATAAGGAGACTAGATCTCAGTTTTTTAGCATGATTGTCTAATATATGAGTAGATATGCTTATTCTCTTAATTTTTGAGTTGAAACCCTCATAAGACTGCACATTATCTTTCATGTAATATTTCTGTGTAGCAGTGTTTTGGGGTATTAGTGATTTCCAGCTACACTAGGTGTGGGAGGTTTGTTTACCTCACCTAGTTTCTTTTGTTTCTAATCTCCTCTTGGAATTAGATGATAGAGGGACATATATAATGGATCCAAGTGATGGTTTACATTTTTATGGCATACATTTCTGGAAATGTGTTTTTTTGTGAATGCATTACTAAGCAGTCCATTTTGGGAATATATAAGATATTCCCATTACTGCTTATTTTCCCTATTTTGGGGATATTACAAGAGTTCATCAGGTTTTGTGATGTTTATATTGCAAAGGTTCAACCAAATCGAGTCCTAACTCCTTATACCATGACCTCGTCGGGGACATGTAAATAAAACCCCAAAAAGAACAAACTACTTTGATATGACTGATCAGAACTTACCTAGGAACACAATAGAATAAATATATAAACATAAAAAGAGAAGTGAAATATAAATAAAACATATTTTTATAAATATCAAATAACTTAAATATTCTTACTTACAGAATGGAAATAAACTAGCTTGGGCGATGGAAGCTTATCTCTGAGAAGCGATGTGGTGGCTACATGCCTCTAAACTATGTTACAATGAGGCTCAAGGGCATTTTTATTATTGAACAACAAGGGAAAACCATAAACAATTAAAACCTTAACCCCAAGAGATGGAATGGCGAGATTTTATGGGCCCCATTGGGTTTTTTAGCCTCACTCTCATGTGAGTAAAATAATTCCAAGTACAAAATAATTAAATTAATTATTATCATGAAAGTTGGGATTTAATCCTACCTTTATCGATTGGGTTTGTTCCTCATAGTTAGGAGTCATTTTAGGCCTAGTTGGTTGAGTGATTTTCTCCAACTAGTTAGGCTCCTATATTAATGCTTTGCTGAGATATTTACTCAACCAAAGAGTCCAAGATAGATGCACTATATTGAGACAAACTTCCTCATGTATTTATATGTATCATAAACATTATTTTAATAATGAGAATGTGAGAGTACAGTGAGGCACTAAGAAATTTTCTGTCATGCCTGTTTTAATGTCACTGATATATTTTAATATGTTTTTATTGTAAATCCTTCATGTGGTATCAGAGCTTACGTAGATTCTGGGTGTATGTGAGTTTTTTTTATAAATAATGAATTGTGGATTGTGTGAATTCATGCAATCTGCATAGAACTATTGCCATGATTGTGAATGTGTATACCAATCATTATTCTCTATGTGTGCGATCATTATTGAGAGGAATGGAATTTTAATTGAAAGGAGTGTGTAGGAGTTCGATGAAAGCTCCCACAACATCTTCTATGTTTACATATGGAAGACGTGGAGTGTAAGAGTAAAGATCTGCATCTCTTTTGGGAAACACCATGAGAGTAGCCATGATGCCTTGGATCTGAAGAGTGAGAAAATACCCCATAGTAATTTCCAACCATGAGCTCACATAATTTTTTTATCACAGTGTGGCACTAGAAAATTACAAGTGGAGGTAGTCGTAAGAGCTGAGACCAGATCGCGTGTTCCAAACCCACATTATGAATCGAGGTAAATTGAATTTTTTTCTTGTTAGTTTATATATATTTCATGGAATGAAAGCTCTTTTGGGAATAAAATTATGTGCTTTCACCAGGAAGAAATACACTTAGTATGGGTTCCATAATTTCCCCTGTCTTGAATATATATTCTTAAAATTGCATTGTTTCTAGAACTTAAACTATCAAAATGGACCAAATATAGAAGGTTGAATATTTAGGTCTTCAATGTTATGGATAAAATATATCTTCCAAACTATGCTTGACATAGTGACCAGTCATGTACAAGTTCTGTGCCACTCTGTAATATCCCAAAATTGGGACTGCTTAGCAAACATGCACTAAAAACGCATTCCCAGCAAAATATTCTGTAAAATAACAAAACTAACCCTTGTATCTTTTATATCAGTAAATACACAACCTAAATCCAATAATTTAGCTGAAACAAATCAAACTAGGTGGGTTAAACAGATCTCCCACACCTAGTATTGCTAAAAAGAGATAAAACCCCAGTCACTGCAACATATGAATTTCTGCATAAAAGTGACTGAATAGTATAAAAGAGGGTTTGTGAACATAAATGGAAGATACACATATATCTAATATTTTACTAAACAATATGCTCAAAAAATTGAGATCTAGTCTCCTTTATACAAATCTAGAGAACCCGGGAAGGGTTTCTAGGAATTTCCCCTCAATACAAATGGTGATTTATAGCAATATGACTAAATAATCACTGCAACTGAAGCACATGAATGTATAAGGCTGTAATAATTTAGATCTAATTCATATCTGAAAAAAATTCTTCCCCCATGGAAGAATCCCTCCTCCAATCACAGGAAGACTCCCTGAAAGAGCCACAGAAGTCACTGCTGAAACTGCCTTGTAGAAATAACGCAATTCCTAAGTAGAATAAAGTTGTAAGTGATGGTAAAGTGTTGGCATACTGCCAAATGCCTGATATCATCCCAAGAGTGCTCCAAACTAATTCTCCAATGGAAGGAAACTTCCCTCCTATGCAAAACTAACTCAGAAAATGGGTTTCTCAACCCTCCCCAGCAACACCCTGTAAATCAGCTCAACCTCCTACAGAAACTGCGCTAAAACTGAAGAATGAAGCTTGGAACCAATGCCACATATGGGGAATAAAATATTAGACCTCTCCCAAGAGCTCCTCAAAAGGAAGAGAAGGGATTCCTGAACAGGAATACCTTAGTGCTAAACAACACCGACAATCTTAGCTAAACAGCTAGGAGAGCCAAAAGTCTAAGCAGACATGAAAATGTAATACATAAGCTAACCCAAAATTTCTGCCATCCTCTTCCTTATAAAATAAGTGATCATTCTCACCTTGGGTCCCACTCAATAGGGTTTCCACCATCACACAAACAATCTCCCTCCAAAACTGCGTTGTGCTTGCATTAGAGCCACTCCTCTAAACTGCGCTATTTGATTAGGTCAAGGTTGACCACTTCAATTTGCTTTAGCCCTTTTCACACCTAAGGGTCTTCAATCCAGCTCACATATAGCTATCTAGGTTTAACCACATTCACATTGAGCTCTTTATTTTCTGATCCACTCCTCCTACATTCATGTTGTTGACTTGGTCAAACTTGGCCTTGTCCACATGCAAAATATCGTTGTTCAAACATGAGAGTGTAAAATCCAGCTGGGTTTACGATCCCCTTACATAAAATGAGGGATTTTATTCTTATTTATGTAATGCATGGGTCTCCTCACCCTTTTATTCATCTCCTAAGTGACAATAGCAAAATTTAATATTCCAATTTGCTACATGCAAATTTTGGAATATTGTAGTCCTCCCCTCCCAAATGTTGCTTGTCCTCAAGAAAATGCAAGGATAGGAATGAAGAGCATCCTATTATCCATTGTAGCAACCTCATAAGATAAAATCCTCCAAGGATCAAGGTGCTGCATCATCAATATATCTCCAAGTTTCCCCTCCCGAGTAAACATGCTAGCTTTTGGTGAACACCCCAAATAGCTATCATTATGTGATAGTAAGATATCAATGGAGGCAACAATGGGTGGTCTAGAGGCCTTTTTGAGGCATGTAGTCTGATATATATCGGGATATACCATCCCCATGTGAATCTCCCATCCCCAAGCTATCATCCATACAAAATGAGTTTCCTCACAACATGGCAACTCGTGAAAATCCTCCTCCACCTTGAGCTCCTGCAAAGAAGGTGGGCTGAAATCCTAAACATGGTAGACAAAATGGCCTACACCACGCTGTCCTCCCCTCCACTTAAGATAAGTGCAGAGAATTTTTTGACCTTGGGCTGGAATAATGTTGCTCTCAAATGGCAAGAAGGAAACTAGATCTCCAAAGATCCCTTTCCCAACGTTGTGAATCAAGCTGGCCCAAACCATCTCATACATGATGGATAAGAAATCACCACTATATGGCATCCCATCCATCTCATGACCCTCCTCATAAAGAAACAAATATTTTTCTATAGTGGCCATGTATCTTCCCATGCTCCCCTCAGAACATGTAATGTAGAAAGTGTGGGGATGCTCCTCCCCCAAGAACACATACACCCAATGTGTTCCTCCCCCAATCATGCTCCCCATAAAGACAAGAACAACATAAAAAAATGGGCTCATGATCAGCATCAAAATGAAAGAAAGACTGAAGGTTTCATGTGGTGCTAGAAGTTACCAACAGTATCCTAAGCGGTCACAGTGCAGTCTTCCCCACTGCAGCTTCAGAAAATAGCCTAGCAAGTTGTTTCTTGAAAAATGGCTTGTTATGTAAGTCATCACATCCAATAGTAAATAGTAGATGGCTGAATGTATCAAATAAGCATACAAGGAGTAACCAAACACTTTCCCCAAGTCATATAGTAGATGGTTGTCTCCATCACAATAGTTGGCCAAAAATGGTCCATGGAACCTAAAGAAAAACTTGCCCCTTTGTAGAGAAATGTGCTGCAAGGAAATGGTAATAGCATGAAAATATTGTGTTGAAAAATAAATAAATGTAAAACAGAATTCTTACCATGTAATGAAAGTAAGATGGTGACAAGATCCATAAATGAGCCCTCCATAGTGGTATGACATACTCCTATGAAGAGGAATAAAACATATGCTACATGAAGATCCCCCTCCTCATGCTTGGAAGTCCAAGTCAAGAAGATAATACTACAGCAACAGATGAATCCATCCAATACTCTATTAGTCTTACCTCCTCCATGTCCACCAAGTGCATCAAATGTGAAGTGATCCTCGGAA
This sequence comes from Pinus albicaulis, assembly GCA_034641835.2. Lineage (NCBI taxonomy): Eukaryota > Viridiplantae > Streptophyta > Pinopsida > Pinales > Pinaceae > Pinus > Pinus albicaulis. Next base: position 861,132,510 of record CM076581.1, read on the forward strand.
CACTCCATCAACAAGTTCCTGCTCCAAAGTGACAGCGATGTTGGCCTATGAAAATACGCTCCTACCATCTCATAAATCCATCCTCTAACATTTTCAATGTCAAATACTCCTCCCATAATGTTTCCATCTCCTCCTATAGAAACATCATGCAAAATGTGAGAGCAAATCTGCCCTTGTTCTCTCTCAATCCTCGAAAGCAACAAAAGTATTTGATGCCTTCTCATACCTCCATCATACAACCCATGTGGTGAAAAAATAATGACCATATCATCATAATTCATCCACACTCCTTGCTGCTCCATGATGCAAGTACCCTGCCAAGTCCCTTCCATCCACATACCCTTGGAAGAAGGATACGTCCCATGATGGCCAAACTCCTTCAAGAGCAGCCAATGCAGCCAAGCCTCCTGTTGCACAGTATCATATATTTTCAAGTAGCATACCAGCTCCTTTCTCTCCATCCACTCCCATTCCTCCTCATGTGAGTTCCTCCCATCATGATCAAACTTGGTACCCTTCCAAAGAAGACTACTCTCCTCCCAAATCATATTTTTCTTCTTGCATTCCATGGGATGCTGGAATGCAACTCCTTGGAGATCTCCTAGGAAAGATCTCACACCAATAATCATCTTGAACCCATAAGGATCCAAGTGGGCTGAAGGCAAAGCCTCCTCACTACTACCTCTTGACAATGCTATAACTCTCCTCCATGGTGTTTTGGCTGTCTCATGTCTCAACTCCAGGATGAACATATGGTTCTGCATAAATTTTTTTGGGGCAAAGTTCACCCAATCCTCCAAGAATTCACACCCCACCCTCACATGTGGCGTGCATCCCCTCAGTGGCCCATTAGGATGGTGTTTCATCCCTTCCTTGATCAATTCAAGGTGGCACATCACAGTGCAATCATGTGGCTCCAAATGAGAAGTATGCAATGGTATACAATCCTCCATATGATTTGCTGAAACAATAGGAGATGAAAATTTTGGCATAACTTGATTAAATTTGGGAGTATCTTGTATGGATGTAAGGGCTTCTCCCTCCAATAGGTTGGCTCCTCCAACTGTAGGTGTTGAGGACTACTCCCACATAGTTGTGACAACACTAATACAAGTCTCCTCCACTGGTGGTGAGGGCTTCTTCTCCTCTGATTTTCCTTCCCCAAATTTTCCCATCAACCTTTGAGTAAATTCAGCAAAATTGACTACTCCTGTATGGCTCAAATGGCTGACCCACCAAATCTGTGCTTCACCCTCTAGGTGGAGCACTGCAATATCTACACTCTCATCCTCTGCCACCAGATGTAATTGGAAGAATGCATCAAGTCTCCTTGCCCAAACCCTTGTTGCAGATGAACCATCATAAGTAGACAATATAAACCTATTGCCCTTGATGCTCCCTTGGCCACAATGTATTCTTTCTTCCTCCAAATGAGTGAACTGAGGGAAAGCTAGAGTCCCCTTGAAGGCTCTAGGTTGGGATTTGTACCCAACAAGGTATTCACTTAGAACCATGTGATCCAAGTGTCCTCCATCTTCCAGCAATTTTTCCTTCCTCTCAAAAGGAAAGGGTATGTCCCAATGCTTTGAAACTCTCTGCAAAACTGGTCTTTTATCCTGATCATAGGAAGTGCATGGCTCTTCCTACTCTCGACTCTCTCTAGGAGTTCCACTACTCCTTTTCTCTTCTTGTTGTTCAACCTCCTCGGAGAGGTTCTTACTAGGTCTGAAAAATGATGAGATTAAACTCATCCTCTTCATCATGATGGCCTTGATATTTCCTTTATAGCACTTTGGCATGAAGTCTACAAGCTGAGCCAAAGATCTTGCTCTGATACCACTGTAATATCCCAAAATCAGGACTTCTCAGAAAACATGCACTAAGAATGCATTCCCATCAACATATGCTATAAAATAATGAAATTAACCCTTGGATCCTATAGATAATTCAATACACAACCTAAATCCAAGAATTGAGCTGAAACAAATCAAACTAGGTGGGTTAAACAGATCTCCCACACTTAGTATTGCTAAAAAGAGATAAAACCCCAATCACTGCAACATATGAATTTCTGCATAAAAGTGAATTCACAGTATAAAGGAGGGTTTGTGAAAATAAATGGTAGAGACACATATATCTGATATTTTATTAAAAAATATGCTCAGAAAATTGATATCTAGTCTCCTTTATACAAATCTAGAGAACCCGGGAAGGGTTTCTAGGAATTTCCCCTGAATACAAATGGTGATTTCCAGAAATATGACTGAATAATCACTGAAACTGAAGAACATGAATGTATAAGGCTGTAAGAATGTATATCTAATGCATATCTGAACAAAGTTCTTCCCCCATGGAAGAATCCCTCCTCCAATCACAGGAAGACTCCCTGAAAGAGCCACATAAGTCACTGCTGAAACTTCCTTGCAGAAATAACGCAATTCCTGAGTGGAATAATGCTGTAAGTGATGTAAAGTGTTGGCCTATTGCCAAAGGCTTGATATCAGCCCAAGAGTTCTCCAAAAATATTCTCCAATGGAAGGAAACTTCCCTCCTATGCAAAACCAACTCAAAAAATGGGTTTCCCAACCCTCCCTGGCAACACCCTGCAACTCAGCTCAACCTCCTGTAGAAATTGTGATGAAAATAAAGACTGAAGCTTGGCACCAATGCCAGATATGGAGAATAAAATATCAGACCTCTCCCAAGAGCTCCTCAAAAGGAAGAGAAGGGATTCCTAAACAAGAATACCTTAGTGCTGAACAACATCGGCAATCTTCGCTAAACAACTAGGAGAGCCAAAAGTCTAAGCAGACATGAAAATGTAATACATAAGCTAACCCCAAATGGTTTCCATCCTCTTCCTTATAAACTAAGTGAGCCTTCTCACCTTGGGTCCCACTCAATAGGGTTTCCACCATCACACAAACAATCTCCCTCCAAAACTACGTTGTGCCTCCATTAGAGCCACTCCTCTAAACTGCGTTGTTTGATTTGGTCAAGGTTGATCACTTAAATTTGCTTCATCCATTTTCACACCTAAGGGTCTTCAATCTAGCTCACATATAGATATCTAGGCTGAACCAGATTCACATTGAGCTCTTTTATTTTTTGTTCCACTCCTCCTACATTCGTGTTGTTGACTTGGTCAAACTTGGCCTTGTCCACATGCAAAATATCCCTGTTCACACATGAGAGTGTAAAATCTAGCTGGCATTATGATCCCCTTACATAACATGAGGGATTTTATCATTATTTATGTAATGCATGGGTCTCCTCACCCTTTTATTCATCTCCTAACTGACAATAGAAAAATTTAATATTCCAATTTGTTGCATGCAAATTTTGGAATATTACACACTCCTCAAAAAATTAAGCATGTGATCTAAATATGGGCAAACTATTTTTGTTGTGCTAGATCCCTCATCAGTTAAATAAAAATGTGTTTAGGGTCATCTCAAGTTAACCAATTGTGAAGGGGTTTATGTGTCAAGTTTTAAGTGTCTTTGATGAGAAAATTTATGAGTTAATTAGATTTAAAAAAGTGATGTATATCAAATAAAATGAACAAAAATAACACACAACATATACATTACACAATAGCTAATAATTGGGTTCACCCCTCTAGGGCTACATCTCCATGGACCTGCTTCAACTCGCTAGGCCCTCTTGGGATTAATGTTAAAATTTTAGATTACATGCACCTATAGTGTTCCAATGGATTATAAACTTGCTCCAATAGATTCAAAAGACCCAAAAACCTCAATAATGACTATTAAATATCTGAAAATGGTCTCCAGCTGATCTAGACTTAACCTCCTCTCCTAGTGGCCCTTGGCTTCTTTTATATTAAAAGTGGAAAAAAAAAATTCAGAAGTGCTCTAACGCCTTTGCAAATTATTCCATTGTGTTTATAGAATCAAAATCATCTAATAATGACTCTTCTTTCTCCTAATTTGGTCTTCAGTTGATCCAAACATGGCCTTCCCTCCTATTGGCCCTAGGCTTATTTTTTCTTCAAAGTGACAAAAACAACTTTATAATTTCTCCTCTACCTCTGCAACCTGTACCAATGGATTCAGAGCATGACAATATGCTATAAATGACTCATCCTGAGCCAAAATTTGTCAAAATTACTCCAAATCAGCCTCATTCAATTTTACCTAGTAAATTGCCTCTAAAACTGGAGAAGAATCGAGTTAGAGCAGCTAAAATTAGAATTCCTCTGAAACTAGGGGAAACCACTGAATTAACCACTAAATTTAATAGTAGTTTAATTAAGGCTTAAATTAGATTAACTAGCAGATAAGTTTGGTTAGCAATAAATGTGCAGTTTATAACAAATATAGATTAATTATATGGTAAGTGCAATTAGTATTTTCTTATGGGTTAAATAACCTGTATTAACACTAATCCAAATTAACAATCTCCACTGATCCTATTCGTAATGTATGGTCTTATGGGAGGGGTTTGGCCCCCTCCATACCCCCTCCGAACAAACTGTTTGAAAATAATTACATGTTGGGCACTATAGGGTTAAGAACTTATCTAGTAGGCTATTGGTAAGACATTGCGGTAGCGCTGGAGAGGTCATGGGGTCAACCTCAACCTCCGCCCATCCATTCTAACATTTTTCTCCTCGAAATTCATGCACCCCATTGCATATAGTTTGTACTTTGGTTAATATAATATGTCAACGGATTTTTATATGGTTTCAACTATATAATATATTCCAACCATCAAACCATAGTATAATGCCAACCTTGATATATGATTTTAATGCAGAATTTTGTTCAACATAAAACATTTTGACCACCATGTTAAACTGAAATTTGACCTTGGATAGATGAAATTCAAATTTTAGACTTCAGATAGGTTCCACCAAAGGGGGCACGTGCTGGCCCGTCGCTGCACCGCGTGTCACCCTCTGGTTGGGTTTCCCATCCATTAAAAAAAATTGAATTCAACCTTAAGAACCAAAACTTAATGAAAATTCACCTTCAAACCTTGGCCAATGAATCCTGCAGTGACACTTTTCACAGTGTGATTGGGAAAAATGGAGGAAACCCCAAATTTATATCCTTTGACCCTATTTGACAATTTTTTTTTGTAAATTTACCTATCCTGAATGACAATCAATAGGCTCTAACTTCCTCATACGGACTATTTTTTGAGTGAAACGAATTGTGCTATATTCCTACCGATGGGCCAGATCCAGTCGTCCTGGTTTGGAGCAACTATTAGCACTTTGAATTTTTGGCAAATTTTTGCCCTAATCTAGATTCCAATCACTCCTTCCCACTAATAGGCTTTTCGACCCACAAGATATGGTTATCTCATAAGAGATGAATACTCTTCTCTTTCCCAATTTATATCATCTTGATTCTACTTGAAAAAATCTCCATGACAACCACTTATGGTTCACTCATATGCCTTGCCTTGCAATGGCTTGGAACTTCAACCTATGTTCTTCCTTTGTTGTTGACCCAATCTAACACTTGTTGGCTGGTTGCTAATTGATATAACACTTTTTTGTACCAAATCAATCCCTCAGTGCTTGGAAAACTAACTGATTGCCTTCCCACTGAGAATCATTTTCCTCCTTTGCACAAACATGCATTCGATGCAATATTCTCCTTGGAAACCACTTTTCCAAGTTAAGCCCATCTAAGTGAACTACAAAAATCACTTCCAACATTAGTAATAACAAGAAAATAAATGACCATTATTTTACCTCCACGGTATGAAATTCCACATCTGGAAGAATGCATTCACCATCTCCTTCTCTTCTTAGCGTCAACACATAAAATGGTATACAATGAATGAAAAAATTTTGGCTACAAATTATTTGATATCTTGTACCTCTTTGCATCATCCTCCTATTTGACATATTGCTCATGCCATGGATTTGAAAATGAAGGATAAACATCGGCCTCTTGGTCATGAGTGGACCTTCCCAAAATCCTGTGACATCTTGTCACAAACACAACAATCAATCTGAAAAACACATCATGCAAGAAACATAACTTGACAACATATCCTTTTTCTCCTTCAAAGCAACAAATTTCACATGATGTGAACATCACCATATACTCTTAAATCTCAGTGTACAAATTCATCATCTAACACAAGTTGATAATCATGCATGTGCAAACAGATGACTCTCAAGTCAAACAATAACATGTAGAAATTTCCATCTTTGATTCATCTAAGTGAGTCAACATAACTCCACTTTCAAACACCTTCCTGGTGTAAACATGCAACATGCATTCAATTATAAAATAAATGCATGAAACATCAAAAGACATGCAAGGCCTTAATTGGATAAGAAATTTAACCATATCTTACCAAACCATTTCAATATAGCTTATTTCAATTGAACATCATGGCTATATTCTTCCAACATCTTGAAACATTATGGTTATTCAAACCACAAAAAGAACATGTAAACTTTCTCCAAACATTATGTGAGGGGTTTCCATGTTTATCAAAATCAAAATAAACTTGATTAAAGGCTAATTTATAATTTTAACATTCACCTTCGTCGCCTTCTTGAGGAGGTGAATTGGATGAGGTATTGGCTCCCTTTGGAATACCAACAATGCATTCAATTAATTTAGATATTTCAACATCATCCTCTTGTTCACCATTCTCATTAGTTTCATGCTTATGAGAATCACTTTGGAGCATTCCCCATCATGTTGTCCATAACCAAGACCCAAATACCTAGGCCTTCCCTCAAAAACAATTGGCTCAACTATGGCTTGTGCATGTTTTCTTAATCCTTTACCTTCATAGCCCATTTTCATCATTAATTTGAACCCTATTCCTCTATTGTGTCTTTCAAAATCACCTAAACATTCATCTTGAGAGGAAATTGAAGATAAAATTTAATTTCTTACCTATTTTTCAAGATCATACCTGGATAAGGTTTCTTTGGCATCATGGAGTTGAATCTCCATCTCATGCATCTTTTCATGAAGATCTTGCTTCTCCTCCTTCATGGAAATCAACTGCTCTTGAAAAGTAATGCTCTCCCACTTATCTTCATACATCTCTTGCACCATATCATTCATGATGTAGAGCTTCTACAACATCTCTTTATCAAGGAGATTTTCTAACGAAGACAGACTAGAAACAATGCTTAATGAATCTTACATCAAACTTGCAATGCATACAAAGCTTCTTTGTTGTGATTTGAGAAAAAAGCTCTCAATCTTGACCTTCTCCTTCACACATAAACTTGCACACAGTTAAATTATCCTTGCACAAATTCAAAAACCAATAGTTAATTATTCTAGCTAACCTTAGCTAAAATGAGCTAAAATTTTCTCTGATACCAACTTGATCTGAATATGGGAAAATTTTATTTGTTGTGCTAGCTCCCTCATTAGTTAAATAAAAATGTGTTTAGGATCGTCTCAAGTTAACCAATTGTGAAGGGGTTTATGTGTCAATATTTAAGTTTCTTTGATTAGAAAATTTAGGAGTTAAATAGATTTTAAAAGCTCATGTATAGCAAATAAAATGCATAGAAATAACACACAACATACACATTACACAATAGCCGATAACAAAGTTCACCCCTCCTGGGATACATCTCCATGGACTTGCTTCAACTGGCTAGGCCCTCTTGGGATTAATGGTCAAATTTCATATTGCATGTACCTACAGTTATCCAATGGGTTTTCAACCTGATCCATTAGATTCCTAATACCCAAAATCCTCAAAAATGATTATTCAATCTCTGAAAATGGTTTCCAACTGATCTAGGCTTGACCTCCTCTCCTAGTGGCCCTGGGATTCTTTAATATTCAAAGTGGAAAAAAATAATTTAGAAGTGCTCCAACGCCTATGAAACCTATTCCATTGTGTTTAGAGCATCAAAATCATCTAAGAATGACTCTTCTTGCTCCTAATTTTTTCTTCAGCCGATCTAGGCATGACCTCCCTCCTGGTGGCCCTATACTTATTTTTTCTTCAAAGTGACAAAAAAAACCTTTAGAATTGCTCCTCTACCTCTAAAACCTATACCAATGGATTAATAGCATGCCAATATACTAGGAATGACTATTCCTAAGCCAAAATTGGTCGAAAATTTCTCCAGATAGGCCTCATTCAATGTTGCCTAGTAAACTGCCTCTAAACTGGAGAAGACTGTAGTTAGGGAAGCTAATATTGGAATTTCGCCGAAACTAGGGGAAATATCCAAATTAAACGCCAACTCAACTGCATTTTAATTAAGGCTTAAACTATATTAACTAACATATGATTTTGGTTAGCGCTAAACGTGCAGTTTATAAAAAATTTGGATTAATTATATGATAAACACAATTAGCATTTGGTTATGGGTTAAATAACCCATGTTAATACTAATCTGCATTAACAATCTCCGATGCTCCTGCTCATAAAGTGTTGACTTATGGGAGGGGGATAGCCTGCGGGGTTGGCCCCCTTTATACCCCCTCCGAATAAATTGTTTGAAAATAAATACATGTCGAGCGCTATAGGGTTAATAACTTATGTAGTGGGCTATTGTTAAGTCGTTGTGCTAGTGCAGGGGAGGTTGTGGGGTTGACCCCGACCTCAGCCCATCCGTTTTAACATTTTATTGCATGATATACATGTGCCCCATTGCATATATTTTAGACTTTTGTTAATATAATATTTCAACATATTTTGGTATGGTTTCAACCATATAATATATTCCAACCATTGGACCATAGTATAATGCCAACCTTGATATATGATTCTAATGCAAACTTTGGTTAATCATAACAAAATTTTGCCACCATGTTAAACTACAATTCCACCTTGGATAACTGAAATTCAAATTTCAAAATTCAGATAGGTTCCATCAGAGGGGTCACATGGCGACCCCTGGCTACACCACATATCAGCCTCTGGTTGAGCTTTCCATCCATTAAAAAAAAATTGAATTGAACCTTAGGAGCCAAAACTTAAAAAAAATTCACCTTAAAACCTTGAACAACAAATCCTGCGGTGACACTTGTCACAGTGTGCTTGGGAAAAATGGAGGAAAGCCCAAATTTATATCCTTTGACCCTGTTTGACCATTTTTTTGAAAATTTTCCCGTTTTGGACGATGGTCAGTGGGCTCTAACTTCCTCATACAGACTCAATTTTGAGTGAAATGAATTGCATCAGATTCCTGGCAATAGAAAAAATCCGTTCATTCTAGTTTCATGCAATTCTTAGCACTTTGAATTTTTGGAAAAAATTTTCCCCTAATCCAGATTACTATCAACTTGTGCATCCATATATGTGTCACCGCGTATATATTTTTCTCATTTTAGCAGAATTTTTTTTTTGAACAGGATCATAATCAAGGCTCTCAACACCAATTTCGCCATCATAAATCTCTTGCTTTTCAGGTTTGGGGTTCAAATCCTTTCCATCACTGACCAAGGAAACATTTTACAAATGAGTTCTTCGAATCCAGTTTTTCCTTTAACGTTGTAAGAATATCACTTTCTCATCTTGTGGTGGACAAAGATCTTATTGATGCATCATTACTCTAGCAAATTTAACCAGTCAAGTTTGAATTTTCCTTGCAGCAGATCTGCTAGAAAAGAAAATAATATTTTTCCACCATTTTGGATGCACACCATGCCAACAGATGACATATAAAATGCGCAAACCTCCACGGGCAGTTTCTCACATACTATCCCACCTAAAATGCCCTTCAGACTTATGATTGAAATAAGGGTTGAGACTTTCAAAAGGAGGCTTGTAATAGCCATTTCCTCATTATTATGAGTCCTCATGGTTGAGCATTCACAAGAGCCACGTGGGTAGTGAACTCACAATAACCACGCACGTGATCTAAGGTGGTGGTCCAAGATGGTTGTTGAATGGTGGCCCAAGACGTTGGTTAAGTTTTGGATTGCATTGAACAAGTAAGTGGATAAATGGTAAATATATATCGATTTTCATATTTTTGATTTCATGAAATTAAAAGATGTTGACGAGGAGAAATGTCTGGCCAACAGTAAGGGATCTCCCCGTATAAAGTCCCAACTATACTCTAAACCATTTGTGATAGGGATCCCATCTAGGGTGTGGGTCTGGCTACCACTGAATATTCCTTTTCTCGGACAGAAATGAGCCCTACAGACCTATGAACACACGATTATTTGAATAATACAAGACAAATGGTTGATGAGACTCAATGTACATAAAACACTACAAATAGCAAAAGTGAGTTAAAACATGTAGCCAAAGGAAATGCTGTTAGCAGCAAATCATTAGGGTCATGTTTGTAAAATATGTTCAAAACATAGAAGAAATAGTCCTTTATGGTCAAAACACCCTTCAATTCCTTGAGCATTTGCAAAAGATAAGATAATGTTAGTGAAAAAGCTGCTAGTGATTTCTCGATTAAATAGCTCTATACCATTAAAAAATTAAGTAAGCTAAAACGTAAAAATGATATAAGTAGCAAACACGGATAATAAAAAGATATTCGATGCATGAGACAAAATATTCATAATGTTAACACACGAGTCCTCATCAGATCCAATAGTGGAATCAAAATATTTGTTGTATTCATTCCCATAAATATGTATCCAATGCTATCCAATTCTATTTTCTCCTTTGGAGTCCAAAAAAATATCTTTTAAAATTTCCCGGAGGGAGTATTTATAGAACAAATCTGACCCTTGGGTGTCCCTGACTTTTCACACTCCTGACTGTTGACATACTCTGCGACTTGAGGAAAATTGCAACATGTGACCCCTACTCTTGATGCGACTTGCGACACTTTGGCTTTTGTGACCTATGAATTCCCTCCCGTTGTGACTTGTGACTTGTGCTTATCCTTTGGTCAAGGAAGCAACTGTGTGATTACGAGGTTCGGTACGTCTATTTGTATCTAATCTTTGAGATAATTTTTCCATGCTAGGTAATCTGCAGCAACTGGAGTTACCAGGGGAGTAACTTCTTACAGTCTATGGAAGCATTCAAGAGCATCCATGATCAAGGTGCACCTTTTCACTGTGATCTGATTTGATAGCGAAGCCAGCTTGGTGTAGGTCCGGACCAAAGTGATGACGAACTGAACATGGTTTCCCTGTGAGGCCGTGAGATCCTGAGAGGCAACTGCTTGCTTCATGGGTTGTAGGAATGTCTGAATGTCCTAAGAAATCTCTTCTCTTTTTTTTCTCAGTGCCCAATGCACCCAAAGAAGGAATGTGGTGGTTTTCATCCATTTAATCAATTCCACTGATCAGGTGCTCATATGTATACATCACTTTCTCCAGATCCTTAACTAGCTTATCTTTGGACTGAATCTTCATTCAAATCTGGACCTTGTCATTTTGGGTGCAGACCCAGTCCTTTCTAGGTATAGTGTCGGGAGCCTGCGAGTATATGCTCGACCATTCTAGCATATTTTTCAAGACAGTGGAGGCCTCCTTTAGTTGTGCATTCCTCCTTTTGGTTTCTTCTTGTGCTTTCATTAAAGGAGCGACTGTCTGTTTTATCGTGAACATCTCTTCGTATACTTGTTTCATAGTGGCTTCTAGAGTACCTAACTCCCTTTGAATGGTGAGTGGAAAGTTTTTGGCTTGGGCACTTGTGAAATGTAGTCTCTGAACTTCTTCCTCCAGCCCCTTCTTATCCTGTTCAGCCTGAGCTGCTCTTTGTTCAGAAATTTGTAGCTTATTTTGTAAAGAGAGAATTTCTCTCCTCATTCTACTAACGTTTTCCTCTGTGGCTACTGCAAAAGTAGTACCAGCTCATGCAATCATAATTGGATTGGTCCTGGTACCCAAGACTATATCATTTTCTGTTCTTTCCGTGAGAGGTGCGATAGAGTTATGCTCTAGACATATTCTATTTTCTTGTCTGATATTGTGCGTGAACTAGTCATAGGTTAGTCTTGTCAGATCAAAGACTTCATCGTATTGTTCCTCAGAGGTGCCAAGTTCTGAGAGATTAAAATGCACACTGGTCGTAGGAGATGTCTGAGGCATCTTGATGTGTGGTAGCTCTGTCTGTTTCCCTATTTCTGGAGGAGGTGTCTTGATGCCTTCTGCTTCCTTGGAGGAATCTTCTCTTGAATTCTGACATTCTTCCTCCCCTCTCATTTGCTCATCTTCCGCTTCATCTTGCTTTTCCTTTAACTGGTATTCAGCTTCTACTTTATCCTATTTCTCTTTTAACTGGCGCTCAGCTTCTACTTTGTCCTTCTCTTCTTTAAGCTTGTGCTCAACTTCTACCTTTTCTTCCTCTTATTTACTCCTTTGTTCCTCTTCCTCTTTTTTCCTGCGGGTTTCTTCTGTCTACTTATTCTTCTGCTCTTCCCTTAATTGTTTCTTTCACTTATCCTCCTCTTCTTTCACCTTCTCCTCAGCTTCTTTTTGTTGTTTAGAAAGACCACCACCTGTATCAGTCCCTGGTTTCTTGTCTTTGGAAGACGAGGCTCTTTCTAGCATGTGGATTCTTTCCTCTAAAGTTTGATCATGTTGTTCCTCTTGATCAGTTTATTCTTATGGAGTAGCTTCCCTGTCTTTGTTGTACCATTTCTTCATTCAACCTTCAGCTGGGCATTCTATGTGCTGGTAACTCCATTTAAATTTGACACGTCTACAATGCATGGGGATGATTCTTTCAGGATCATATGTCTAGTGTGTTACAGGTGGTAAATAAAAACCTATGTTTTCCTCAGCCTCAGCCTCTACTTCCCTGAAATATTTGATCGTGTAGGTTTCAATAGAAAGCGGAAGGGTCGGCCATGCTTTTTTCTTGTCCTTGGTGAGAACTTTTGAAAATATGCCCGTCATCTGGTAGCATACTTCTTGTAGGAGTAATTTGTCAGTGAAAAACTGGGACAGTGGATGGGGTGCCTTGAGCGACCCGAAGACCCAGATGAAAGTGCTATCTATGATAGGGAACTAGTTTTCCATGTTATCACTATAAAAAATCTCTGAAACTTGGTTAGTTAAATTTTTCCTAAGTCCTAGTGTTATATAGGGTTAGAGTCATTTTGATATTTTTCAAGGTCTAGATCATGGTTAAAGGTCTCATACCATCGTTAAACATTGTTTATTAACCTCACTTCACTCTTCACAAGTCTCATGCCACGTTTTAAAACCATTTGTAAAGTTTGTTTCGAAAATTTGATTGAATAAGCCCAGAAACCGTGTTTTCATAGCGCGCCTAGTGTAAAAATTCCATTTTGCGCTACGAAAACATTGGTGAATCCGTAGCGCAAAAACCAAAATTTACACACCATGTGCTACGAAATCGGGGATTTGTAGATTTGTCTTTGAGTTGTCACATCTGTCAGATACAGTTAAATTTTCCACTAAGTCTCATGAGTTTGTCTTCCAATGCATTGGCAATCCATTTCTGTCACTGAGGTCATTTGGTCATAAATTAGATATTAGTCACATGTGTCCTTCAAATTTCAAACATTTGGTTGTTTTCATTTGTCTCATGCAAGAAAACATTGCATGTCTTCTTAAGTGTTGAAAGAAATAATTCGTGGTGAGATTCCTAGTTATCAAGTGAGGCCATATTTCTTATCAATTGAGGCTGTGTTATCTCATTGCTAATTGAGACAGAGGTTATTTTTTAAGTGAGGCCGAACTGAATAAAATCAAGCGAGGCTGTTCCATTCAAATACAGGTTATACCAGTGTTTTCAAAGCTTGCTAATTTAAGTGAGTTTGATATTCATTTGTGTGGAAACAAAATTGTCATCAAGCGAGGCAGAGTTCGATTCCTAAGTGAAACAGTCTATTCAAAAGGAGACTCAGATTGTTAATTTTCTAAAGACACAAGGTTTTTAGAAGGGTTTATTGCAGATTTATGAAGATACAGGTTTCAAGAGGAAAATGGATAAGGAGAGAAGAAACCATAGGTCTGGTCATTGCTTAAGGACTGAACCTGAAGGTGTTGAAGCCCTTACAAAAGATAAGTTTGTCGAAGCATCTTTTAAGAAAGTTGGATGTTGGAGGTTTTGTGAAAAACTTCAAGGAGTGTACACTTAAGTTACCAAGTAGTTTTCCATAAATTTCACAGGATCAAATTCAAAGATTGGGTTCCTAAATGTACCAATTTCCCCTGAAATAATATCAGCTGTAACAAAGATCCTAAGGGGTGAAGATAGGTGGTTTAAAAATTTCAAATTTGATATGACACCATGCAAGGTATTTTTGAAACCAAAGTTTTCATAGGTTGACTTGAACAAGGTTGTGCCAAGGAGTTATGTCAGAGACACATTTTCCAATCTGCTCTATAATATTCAAATATACTTCACTTGCGAGGGTAGATATCATAAGGTATACACCTACCATTTTAAACTCTTGCTTCATTTCACAGGGATGATATCATTAGATTTACCTTTTTATCTCTTCAGAAGCTTGGCTAAGATATCTGATAACGTACAAATGAAAGTTGAATCATGTGAAACCTCTTTATTTCACCATGGCTTATTCAAATTGATAGTGTTACATGAGCTACAAAAGGAAAATAGAGATTGGGTAGAATTCCTCTTTTTGAGTAGAATTGGAATAGAAGGAAAAACTACCAGCCCACAAGCTAAAACCCCATCGAAGATTGTTGGTCCTGTGGAAACAAAGTCTAAAATATTTGTTAAAATTAAACCCAGGAAACAAGTGAAAGAACCAATGACATCATTGAATATCCAAGAGATTACTAGGTATATACAGAAGAAGAAAACCCTGGTTGAGGAAACAATTTTAGAATAGTCAACTAGCAAAGAAAATGCAAAGAAGTTGACTAAAAGTCATAGGTTAAAAGAAAAGGGTAAGGTTGTAGTTGCAGAGGAGACAAGAGGCATTTTGAATGACATACTTCGGGCTATCGACATAGAGGAATCTCCCATAGTGCAAGAAGACTTCATAAAATTAGATACAGGTGCTAGCAAATTAAAAAAATTAAAGACATCTAAAAAGTTAGAATTTGAAGAAGAGGTGGCAGAGTTTATTTTTAAACCCAGAATACCCTCAATGAGGCAATCTAAGAAGCTGCAATAGTTAGATTTGGTGATGGAGAAAACAGGGGAAGAAAGTGCTACTATTTTTTAAGAAACTACAAATGCATCATCTACAATTCCTGAAGAAGATAGAAACAGGGTCTTCAAGGTTCAAACAAAAAAAGCATCTATGAAGAGGTAAAGAATAAACTTAGGCTTGAAAATAATGAAATTGTGAAATTGAAGAAAAGAGAAAGAATATATGCTGAAGAGAATGTCAAGTTTGAAAGGATGAAAGGGTTGTGGGAGCTTGAGAAAAATCCAAATCCTAAATTGATTGACAGTCAAGCTCAGTTTTTCATCTGGACCCTACCTGTAATCAAGGAAGCCAAGTTCACCAGGATGGTTAATAGAAAAACAAGGGCTAATAATAGAAGGCTCAAGAGGAGAATTGAAGATTTAGAGATACAGTTAAATCAGTTTGGAGAGGAGCTACAACCTAAACAGTAAGTTTCATCTTTGAAATAAAGTTTGAAGGTTATATACTAGAGCTCCATTTTTTAAACTACTCAAGGTTGATGGTTATTTTTATAAGAATGGATCTACACCTGAAGAATAATTTTTTAAGGTTTCTGAATTGAAATTTTGAGGAAAAAACTGAGAAAGATGAAGACTCAATAGTTTCGTAGATGGGAGATATATATTGAATATTAATGAAGATTCAAAGGGTTTTGGCACATTTAACTGGAGTCTAAAGCATGTTTTTCAAAATAAAGGTCTGCGCTATGAAAAACACAGACAGTTTCGTAGTGCAGCATTATGGCAGTTTCCACATCATTTTTGAAAAGTTGACATATAAACAGATGGAAGGTAAAATCTCTATGAAGACTTTAGGAAATTTGGCATGTGTTTTGAGTTCAAATTATGCAACAACTAGTTTGAATTGGTATTAATGAAGCACTCAGCTACTATACAGGAAGCACTATCCTATTTTACAAGGACAGATAAGGAAGAGATACAAGGGGTCTAACAGCAAGAAGATAGACATGATCATGGTCGAAGACTAGAATATGTAGCTATCAAGTGTTGTTTTAAGTATTTAGATAAGGTTTTTATGTTTTAATAAATGATGTTTTAGTCCTAATTGTATTAGGAGTCTAAACAGACAGTTTAACTGTCAATTGTAAATGTAGTTTATTTTATGAAAAGTGTTAAGTGTCAAATTTCGAATTCTCCTCAAAGGATTGGAGAGAATCATAGGATGTAATGAATAATATATAAAAGGGAGGAAATTTAATAACATAGGGTTGGAATTTTGCTGGAACAAGTGTATTGTTGGGTATTATCTGCAACTCTATTTTTATCTTAATACAGTGGTATCAGTTTGTTACTCAGGATTCAGAAAATACTATGGATGATTGATGTTGTTATGTTTCTCCTTTATATTTTACTTGTAGTGGCATGAGTATATGTTACTTAGAACTCACTATGAAGGTGCTTTAACTTCCTTCATATATTCATGGACTATGTGACCTACGGTTTTATTGTTTTACTAATGCATCTAAGCCTTAATATGCCCTGACTTCCATATGAATTTGATATCCATGTTTAGAAAAACATAAAGTGACCCCATAAGCCCAATGGATGCTTTTTTATTGTAGTACAACCAATTACCAAATTCAATCCATTTACTCACAGAGTTAGCCATTTGATTTTTATTTGAAAATCATAAAAATGCCCTCTCAGGCCGAGGAGGCTATGTCTTAGCTAAAAGCCTGGTTTGAAATAGTTACTCAGGGTCTCCTTGATTAGCAGCGTATCAAGGCCTGATTTTGAGATAACATTTTGGTGCATCTGTCGGGATTCTGAAGATTATTCATTTCCAAAATCAAGAAGCTGAACTTCTGAAGGTAGCAGGAGCTCAGAAAGTTTTTTGAGGCTGAAATCTACCTTGGTGATTCCATATATTTTTTAAAGTTTAAAGGTGGCTTCGAGAAGGAGATACACACGAAGCAATCCTTATCCTAATCCACCTAATGCTGTGGAAAATCCAAACACAATTTCAAAGGTCAAAGAATTTCAGAAATATCAGGTACTCCATCTCATTAGAAATCTTTGTCATATGAATTATTGAGAAGTCTTGAAGATAAGAAAGTTGATGACAAGATTCATGAAGTGATTTTTAGATCAAAAAGTGAAAAATAACTCATTGACATTATCCTAGACTTACGAAAAAGAGGAATTTACACTTCATCCTTAGTTACACAAGAAGACAAGTAAGAATTTTGGGAAGCTGTTACCTCTGAATTACAGTTAGAAAAAGAGTATTTAGATAAAATCAAAGAACTTGATCCTTTTGAAGTCTTGTTGAATTCCAAAGCTGGTTTATCCCTTCCAAATTGGAGCTCTATTGTCAGTGGCCTACAAAAACCAAGAAGTCCCCCTCATATCAGTTCTTCATCTTCTTTTGTTGTCCCTCCTACTACCACTGTTCATCCTATAGTCATGGCTGCTCCTGCTAAGTATGCACCACTGGTACTTCTTGCTGTTTTTCATGACCTTCCTAGTAAATATGCTGCTAGGATTCCTACTTGGGGTAGTGATGAGGAAATTTCAGTAGAGGAGTTTGTAGACAGATTCAATGATTTTATAGATAGGGAAGAATTTGATGATGAGGATGTGAAGCTAAGGTTATTTGCACAAAGCTTTATTGGCGAAGTTAGAAAATGGTTTAAGGCTCTTGCACCAGGCAGCATTAGAACTTGGAATGATTTTGAAGATAAATTCTTAAGAAAATGGGGTAATAGAACCAATCCAGTCCAAGCACTCACTGAATAAAACAGCCTTAGGAGGGAAGTTGATGAATCTGTCCAAAACTTTTCAAAAATATTCAAGAAATTTTTTGACTCAATTCCAGCCCATTTAAAGCCTCCAGAAGCCTTAGCACAAATGAGATATGCTAAAGCATTTTATTATGATTTTTCTATCTTGTTGAGGGAAAGAGAGTCACCTACACTTGCTGAAATGCAGAGTGATGCAGTTAAGGTTGAGGTAAACATGATAGCTGCCAAAAATTCGAAAATGGGAAAAACCAAAGTGAAAGAAGAAGAGAAACCATCCACCCCAACTTCTGAAGACAAATTTGATTCAATGATGAAAACCATGGAGAATTTGATGCATAGGTTAGCTCTTGGGAATAATTTTTATCCTCCTATGCAACATGAACCTTAATTCAGAAATCCACAATTTAGAAGACCTCAAAATCAGCAAAGGCCGAGAGACAATAGAAATCAGCAAGTTGACCCTCCAGTGAGAGCTCCTTTTCAAAAAAAATTGGTGGATGAAGAAGATGAGCCTGAGATTCCTGAATAATCCATCCATTTTCTCGATGAAGAAATGTTAGGAATATTCTTGACTAAATAAGAGCATGATGAGTTAGATTTGGCTAATCAAAGAGAAGAACCATTAGATTATTTTAAAGGGTATCAACATGCTATTTTCAAGATGCAAAAGCAATATAATCTCAGAAATAGAAATGTGCCTATCATTGCAAACAAAGCGTAGCCCAAGAAAGATGTTACAAAGGCTGTTGAAGTTAAGAATGATACCCCAAAGGTGGCTGAAGATGAAAAATATATTCCATTTGGTAAGAAAGACACTCAAATTCCTCCTCTTGTCAAAGATGCTGAAAAGTCTGTTACTGTTTTCAACCTTGAGAGTGAAATTTCAAAGATTAAAATATCAGTTCCTTTTAGTAAAATTCTCAAGGTGAATGACTATATAAGCAAGATAGTTAATATGTTGAATTCACAACCGGGAGCTACTAATATTTTGAATGTCCAAGAAGATAATCCTACTATATATTTTGGTCCAAGTTTAGAAGATGATCAAAATGAAGAGTTTCCTCCTTTTTATGTAAGCATTAGTATTCATGATATGACCTTTCATAATGATATGTTAGATCATGAGCTTCTCATAACCTTATGCCCAAGGTTATCATGGAGAGAATGGGATTGCAAATCACAAGACCATATAAGGATTTGTTTTCTTTTCATTCCAAGAGGGTTCAATGTATTGGTTTAATCAAAGATGTTGTTATTGGCCTCAAGAAAATTCCAGCAAAGATAGTTGTTATGGACATTGTTGTAGCTGATTTTCCTCCAAATTTTGGTATGCTATTGTCAAGATCATGGGCATGGAAAATCAAAGGCACAATGCAGATGGATCTTTCCTATGCAACAATTCCTTTTTTTGGTGAGAAAAGGAGGTTGTATCGGGAGACTAGAATGGCCTACATGGTAAGAAGTAAAGATAAACCCCATAATTTTCCTATTTATGCCTTTGATACTGAAATTGGGTCTGCCATTCATTTCAATGAATGAGATGATAGTTTTGAAGAAGAAATTAGAGCAGAAAATCAACATTCAAAAAATCAGCACTCAGAAGATCAACATGCAGAAAATCAAAAAGTGAATGAAGAAAAGATGGAGGAATGGTGGTTATTGTACTTTGATGGATCAGCAAGGAAAGAAGGGGCAGGAGCAGGGATTTGAATTACAAATCCAAATGATGAGAGTAATTTTTACTCTTACAAACTGAATTTTGATTGCAAAAACAACATGGCTAGATATGAATCTCTGATTTTGGGTCTAGATATTTTGAAAAGAATGAAGGCTCGAAATATTTTTGTTTTTGGAGATTCTGAATTGGTTATTAGACAAGTTGAAGGTGTCTATCAAACGAAGGATCTAAGAATTAAGGCTTACAAAAATTTAGTTTTATACTTGTTGGAAAATTTTTAGTCTTATTCCTTCATAGTCAAAACTAGAGATCAGAATTCTATTGTTGATTCCCTTGCTTTTTCCGCAAGTCTTTTCATTATTCCTATGAATTCAAATGAAAAATATGAGATTTAATTTCTTCATAGGCTAGCTATATCGGACAATATCATAAATTACCAAGTTTTTGAAGATGATCAATAGGTGAAGAATTTTATTGAGTTGAAAGAAGAATTTGAAAATACGCATGTAGATCAACAAAATATGCTTGTTGAGCCTAAAGAAAATTATGAAGTTTTGAAATTAAAGAATAATTCAATACCAAAGGGTTTTATTCCTCTTGAGAAGCTTTTTTATCAAAATGATGTTTTTAAAACACCAAAATTGCAAGCTGATGAAGAGGAAGTAGAGAGCTGTAATCTTGGGACATTAGCTTTGCCTAAAATGATAAAAATTTCAAAGCTTCTTTCGGCTGATGTGAAATCCAAATATATTGAGATGATGAGAAGGTTTATGGATGTTTTTTCTTGGATTTATTTTGATTTAAAGCAATATGATCCTTCCATTTTTCAGCATACTATTCCTATCAAGGAAAATGAGAAGCCTTTCAAGGAGAAATTGAGGAGTATTAATCCTCTTCTCATGCCATTGATTGAAAAGTAGGTGAAGAAACTTTTTGATGCAAAGATCATTGTTCTAATCAGATTTTCAAATTGGATTGCAAACTTGGTTCTGCTAAGGAAGAAGAATGGAGAAATCAGAATTTGTATTGACTTCAGAAATTTGAATAAGGCTTCATTAAAGGATAACTATCCTCTTCCTACGATGGATTCAATTCTGAAAAATATTGTTGGTTCACAAAGGATGTCTATGCTTGATGGATTTTTAGGTTATAATCAGATTGTTGTGCATCCATATGATCAAGAAAAAACAGCCTTCACAACACCATGGGGTGCATTCATGTATGCCAAGATGCCCTTTGGTCTCATGAATGCAGGAGCCACTTTCCAAAGAGAAATAGAAATTGCTTTGTCTGAAGAAAATGATAGATCAGTGGTTTTTTATCTTGATGATATCACAGTCTACTCAAAGAAAGAATAAGATCATTTGAAACATCTAGAAAAAATTCTGCTGAAATGTAGAAGGTTTGGTATCTCTCTCAATCCTACTAAAATCATATTTTATTTAACATCAAGAAAATTACTTGGTCATATTATTTCTGAAGAAGGAATTAGGATTGATCCTAATATATTCAATGCAATTCAAAAGGTAGATTTTCCAAGAAGTAGGAAAGAGACTCAATATTTTCTTGGGAAAGTGAATTTTGTTAGGCGCTTCATTCCTAACTTTGCTGAGATTTTCAAGGATATAAAAAGGATGCTAAAGAAAGGAGTGGACATTAAATGGACAGCTGAGGCAAGGAAATATTTTGAAGAAATCAAGAAGGCACTCACACAACCAGTGGTGCTCATCAGTCCAGATTTTTCCAAAAAATTTCTGGTTTTTACATTTGCTTCGGAAAACACAATTACTGGAGTTTTTCTACAAAAAGGAAAGCATGGTATTGAACAGCCTATTTCTTTCTTTAGTAGGAAATTAGCAAATGCCGAGCTGAAGTATAATATTCTTGAGAAGCAAGCCTATGCTTTGGTGAAAGCTATAAAAGATTTCATAATTTATGTTTTTCATTCACACATCATAGCATATGTTCCAAGTGTTGTGGTAAAGGACATTCTAACTCAAGCAGATCCGAATGGAAAAAGGGGAAAATGGATCCGCAAATTTTTGGAATATGATATAGACATCAAGCCAACCAAGTTGGTGAAAGGATAAGGCTTGGCGAAACTAATGACTCAGTCAAATCTGGATTTTCTTGACATAAATCTGAATGCAGAAATTTCAGAAATTTCTGAAAATGAAGAAGACTTGGTCAAAATTGATGAGAAATTTCTTATTTTAGAGTGGTACAAGGATGTGATTTTTTTTCTACAACATAATAAAGCTCTCGTTGGTCTAACGAAGTCAAAATCAAGGTTTGTTAAGCTAAAATCATTGAGATATTTTTTTTATGACAACAATCTGTTTTGGAAAGATGCATGAGGAATTTTGCTGAATTGTTTGCTTGAAGAGGAGGATGAAAATACAACTGATGAGTTCCATAAAGGTGATTATCAAGGACATCATTATTGCAAAGCTACAACAAATAATATCCTAAGCACTGGATACTTTCGGCCAACTATGTTTAAAGACATTTACAAAAAAATCACTGCATGTCATGAGTGTCAAATTTTTGAAGGAAAAAGAAAGCTTGTACCTCTACCTTTGGTTCCTATCTATGTTGAAGCTCCATTTCAGCAATGGGGGTTAGAATTTATTGGAAAAAAACATCCATCTTCATCAGGGAAACATCATTGGATTCTTACAGCAACGGACTACTTCACCAAATGGATAGAAGTGATACCAACCAGGCAAGCTAATGACTCTGTAATTATTTCTTTCGTAGAGAATAATATATTGTCAAGGTTTGGTTGTCCCATGAAGATTATAACAGATAATTCTCAAGCTTTTAAGTCCAAGAAGATGATAAAATTTTTTCATCAATATCACATCACTCTTGGACACTACAACATACTATCTGCAAGGTAATGGCCTTGCTGAATCGTCAAACAAAAAAATTGTAAGAATCATCAAAAAGGTGTTGCAAGAGAACAAGAAAGCTTAGCACTTAAAGCTAAAATATTCCTTATGGGCTAACAGGATTTTTACAAAGAGATCAATTGGAACTTCGCCATATGAATTAGTCTATGGGGCAGAAGTTGTTTTTCCAACATCACTTGGGGTGTCAGCTATGAAGCTAATTCAAGGACTTGAAGAAGAACCAAATGCCATCCAAAGGAGGATTAACCAGTTGATAGCATTACAAGAGAAAAGGAATGAAGTCTATGACAGCCCTCAACATGTTCAAAACAGAATTAATAATACATTTGATAAGAAGATCAAAGAGGACAATTTTCAGATTCATGAAAAAGTGTTGAAATGGGAGGCCAAAATTCAGGAAAAGGGCAAGCATGATAAGTTTGAGAATTTGTGGAAGGGTCCTTTTCAGATTGTTGGTTTTCATGGGAACAACACATACATATTGCAGGAAATTGATGGAGGATCATATGCTAGAGGGTCTGTTAATGGTAGGTTCCTAAAGCATTATGTTTGCTGAAGTAACATCACTCATTCATGACATTGTATATATCCATCTTGGTCAAGTTTTTGATAATAAATGACAAGATGAAACAGAGAGCATAAGCCTGAGGTGAATGTCTAGCAGTTCGAAGAAGATGCTTGTCAGCATTTTTTTTTTATCAAAAAAAGGATAGCACTGGTGCTGCGGGTTCTTAATGTACCACAGGGGCACACTATCCCAATTGGAGCCACTATTATCACTATAAAAAAATCTCTGAAAATTGGTTAGTTACATTTCTTCCTAAGTCCTAGTGTTAGATAGGGTTAGAGTCATTTTGATATTTTTCAAGGTCTAGATCATGGTTAAAGGTCTCATACCATTATTAAACATTGTTTATTAACCTCACTTCACTCTTCAGAAGTCTCATGCCACGTTTTAAAACCATTTGTAAAGTCTGTTTCAAAAATTTGATTGAATAAGCCCAGAAACCGTGTTTTTGTAGCACGCCTAGTGTAAAAATTCCATTTTACGCTACGAAAATGCTGGTGAATTTGTAGTGCAAAAACCAGAATTTGCACACCATGCACTATGAAATCGGGGATTCGCAGATTTGTCTCTAAGATGTCACATCTGTCAAATGCAGTTAAATTTGCCATCATTGGGTGTCCTTCATGAGTTGTCTTCCACGCATTGCAACCATTCTTTGTCATCATTAGAGGTCATTTGTCATAAATTAGAGGTTATTCATTATTGGTCCTTTCAAATTTCAAACAGTTGGTCATTTTCATTTGTTTCATGAAAGAAAACATTGCATGTATTCTTAAGTGTTGAAAGAAAGAATTCGTGGTGAGATTCCTAGTTATCAAGCGAGGCTGTGTTGTCTCATTGCTAATTGAGACAGAGGTTATTTTTCAAGCGAGTTAGAACTAGATAAAATCAAGTGAGGCCATTCCATTCAAATACAGGTTATACCAGTGTTTTCAAAGCTTGCTAATTTAAGTGAGTTTGATATTAATTTGTGTGGAAAAAAAATTGTCATCAAGTGAGGCAAAGTTCTTATCAAGCAAGGCTAAATTCAATTCCTGAGTGAAACAATCTATTCAACAGGAGACTCAGATTGTTAATTTTCTGAAGACACAGGGTTTTTAGAAGGGTTTATTGCAGATTTCTGAAGATACAATTTTCAAAAGGAAAATGGATGAGGAGAGAAGAAGCCATAGGTCTAGTCATTGCTTAAGGATTGAACTTGAAGGTGTTGAAGCCCTTACAAAAGACAAGTCTGTTGAAGCAGCTTTTAAGAAAGTTGGATATTGGAGGTTTTGTGAAAAACTTCAAGGAGGGCACACTCAAGTTACCAAGAAGTTTGCCATAAATTTCATAGGACCAAATTGAAATATTGGGTTCCTAAATGTACCAATTTCCCCTGAAATAATAGCAGTTGTAACAGAGATCCCAAGGGGTGAAGACAGGTGGTTTAAAAATTTCAAATTTGATATGACACCATGCAAGGTATTTTTGAAACCAAATTTTTCAGAGGTTGAATTGAACAAGGTTGTGCCAAGGAGTTATGTCAAAGACACATTTTCCAATCTGCTTTACAATATTCAAAGATACTTCACTTGCAAGGGTAGATATCATAAGGTATACACCTACCATTTCAAACTTTTGCTTCATTTCATAGGGATGATATCATTAGATTTACCTTTTTATCTCTTTAGAAGCTTGTCTAAGATGTCTGATACGGTACAAATTAAAGTTGAATCATGTGAAACCTCTTTATTTCACCATGGCTTAGTCAAATTGATAGTCTTACATGAGCTACAAAAGGCATATAGAGATTGGGCAGAAATCGTCTTTTTGAGTAGAATTGGAATAGAAGGAACAGCTGCCAGCCCACAAGCTAAAACCCCATCGAAGATTGCTGGTCCTGTGGAAACAAAGTATAAAATATTTGTTAAACTTAAACCCAGGAAACAATTGAAAGAACCAATGACATCATTGAATATCCAAGAGAATCCTAGGTCTATACAGAAGAAGAAAACCCTAGTTGAGGAAACAATTTTAGAACAGTCAACTAGCAAAGAAAATCCAAAGAAGTTGACTAAAATTTAGAGGTTAAAAGAAAAGGGTAAGGTTGTAGTTGCAGAGGAGACAAGCTGAAATTTGAATGACATACTTCAGGCTACCGACATAGAGGAATCTCCCCTAGTGTAAGCAGACTTCATCAAATTAGATACAAGTGCCAGCAAATTCAAAAAATTGAAGACATCTAAAAAGTTAGAATTTGAAGAAGAGGTGGTAGAGTTTATTTTTAAACCCAGAAGACCCTCAACAAGGAAATATAAGAAGCTGAAATATTTAGATTTGATGATAGAGAAAATAGGAGAAGAAAGTGCTATTGTTTTTTAAGAAACTACAAATGCATCATCTGCAATGCCTGAAGAAGATAGAAACAGGGTCTTCAGGGTTCAAAAGGAAAAAATAAGCTATGAAGAAGTAAAGAATAAAATCAGGGTTGCAAATAATGAAATTGAGAAATTGAATAAAAGAGAAAGAATATATGCTGAAGAGAAGGTCAAGTTTTAAATGATGAAAGGGTTGTGGGAGCTTGAGAAAAATCCAAATCCTGAATTGATTGACAGTCAAGCTCAATTTTTCATCTGGACCCTACCTGCAATCAAGGAAGCCAAGTTCATCAGGATGGTTAAAATAAAACTAAGGGTTAATAAAAGAATGCTCAAGAAGAGAATTGGAGATTTAGAGATATAGTTAAATTAGTTTGGAGATGAGCTACACCCTAAACAGTAAGTTTCATCTTTGAAATAAACTTCGAAGGTTATATACTAAAGCTCCATTTTTGAAACTACTCAAGGTTGATGGTTAGTGTTATAAGAATGGATCTACACCTGAAGACTATGTTTTTAAGGTTTCTAACTTGAAATTTTGAGGAAAAAACTGAGAAAGATGAAGACTCAGTAGTTTCGTAGCGCGCTACGAAACTGCTATAGGATGCAATTTTGTAAATTTTTGTAAATTTCAAAGAAGAAATGGTTCAGTTTTGAAGACTTGATGCTGATGGGAGATATATATTTAATATCAATGAAGATTCAAAGGGTTTTGGCACATTTAACTGGAGTCTAAAGCATGTTTTTCAAAAGAAAGGTCTGCACTACAAAAAACACATAGTTTCATAGCGCAGCATTATGGCAGTTTCCACATCATTTTTGAAAAGTTGACATATAAATAGATGGAAGGTAAAATCTCTATGAAGACTTTAAGACATTTGGAATGTGCTTTGAGTTCAAATTATGCAGCAAATTGTTCAAATTGGTATTAATGAAGCACTCAGCTATTATACAGGAAGCACTATCCTATTTTACAGGGACAGATAAGGAAGAGATACAAGGGGTCTAACGGAAAGAACCTATCGACATGATCATGGTCAAAGACTAGAAGATGCACCTATCAAGTGTTGTTTTAATTATTTAGATAAGGTTGTTATGTTTTAATAAATGATGTTTTAGTCCTAATTGTATTAGGAGTCTAAACAGACAATTTAACTGTCAGTTGTAAATGCAGTTTGTTCTATGAAAAGTGTTAGGTGTCAAATTTCGAATTCTCCTCAAAGGATTGGAGAGAATCCTAAGATGTAAAGAATACTCTACAAAAGGGAGGAAATTGAATAACATAGGGTTGGAATTTTGCTGGAACAAGTGTACTGTTGGGTATTATCTGCAACTATGTTTTTATCTTAATACATTGGTATCAATTTGTTACTCAGGATTCAAAAAATACTATGGATGATTGATATTGTTATGTTTCTCCTTTATCTTTTACTTGCAGTGGCATGAGTGTATGTTACTTAGAACTCACTGTGAAGGTGCTTTAACTTCCTTCATATATTCATGGACTGTGTGACCTACTGTTTTATTGATTTACTGATGCATCTAAGCCTTAATACGCCCTGGCTTCCTTATGAATTTGATATCCATGTTTAGTAAAAACATAAAGTGACCCCATAAGCCCAATGGATGCTTTTTTATTGTAATACAACCAATTACTAAATTTAATCCATTTAGTCACAGAGTTGGACATCTGAATTTTATTTGAAAATCATAAAAACTTTGAGAGAGCCCTCTCACGTTGAGGAAGCTAAGTCTCAGCTAAAATCCTAGTTTGAAATAGTTACTCAGGGTCTCCTTGATTATCAGCCTATCACAGCCTAATTTTGAGATAACAGGCCACTTGGGTTATTGTCTCCATGGCTCGCCTGGACATGCATGAGGCATCCTTGCCAAATATCTTTCCGTAGAGCGCGACGATGAAGTTGTGTGAGATTGACTCTATATCTTGTTTATAATTGGAGGCCCATAACACATGTAACTCCTTATGGATTGGTCCTCCACGCTCCACATACCAGTGGTGCACCCATCCTTCAAAATGACATCTTGTGTATACTGCACCCAACAGGTAGGAAGCCATATAAAACTCAGATGCACATCACTTGTCAGCACTTGTGCTGCATCAATGTTTGATCTGAGGGCTACTATTATCAAGTTTCCCAAGTTGAAATGAGTAGCATATGTAGTGACAGCGTACATCAGGGGGATACAAGTACCATTGAACATAGTGGCATATTCTTGGCCATACATTCTACACATCATTGTTGCCACCAGATTGTAAGCTCTCCTCAGACCTTCTGTCTTATATTCCTAATCCTTCTTATACCTGAAATTTTTGGGGTCCTCCCACCATCCTTTCAGTGTTTCTGCTATGGGTACTACGTGAGTCACTTCCCAGACAGTGTTGAAGGTCTGTTCTCGATTGGGGAGTTCATAGTATACTTTTGCATCCTATCCCTTTAGGTTCGTAAATGTTTTCCCTGAGTGATATCGAACGACCCATATTCTAGAGTCGACCCTTTGGAGGATCCATTCAATAATATTTGCACACGTAAATATGGGTGGATGGGCACCTACGTAGTAGAGTTTGGACCTTTTGACCTAAACGTACACCTGACAGTCTTGAAGATCTTCTAGGAACTCAGGCTTTGTGAAATCCTGATATACTTGGTACCAACTCATCTTGTCCCCCTTTCCGAGCATATAGGCAGTGTCTCCATATATGGGGGGTGGGGAAGGTGGCATTCCTTCATCTGAGATTTCCACTTCTGGACTCTTGTTTCTTTTTCGTACTATCTGGGGCCCCATCTCACTTGAGGTCGACGAGATGGACACACACTCGATCTCGGCTTCAATGTTCCCTGGAATATTCATGAAAAAATCCCATGATAAGATGAGTGAAATAATTGAAATAATTTAAGAACAATAAAACATCCAAATGACCCTCAGGTTAGGTCACTGAGACCCTAGTCAACTATTATCTGAAGAAAAGGTTAGTTTTTCGACTTGGTGACCTTGCGACTAGGTCGCTAGGTCACACTGGTGTAAACTCTCAAATAATAGTGACTATGTGACTTGGCGACTCACGAATGGGTCACAAGGTCGCAAGGTCGTGATAGATTCAAGGTTAGGGGAACTGCGACTTGGCAACATGCAACTAGGTCGCGAGGTCACTGGGTCACTAGCTCGCTAGGTCGCGAAGGTAACCGATGACTATAAATGAACAACTTGGCGACCTTGCGACCTAGCAACTAGGTGGGAGGTTATTTGGTCGCTGAGTCGTGAGGTTGCACCAGGGCTCTTGTTGATGGGCTCGCGACAATTTAGGCTTGTGGGGTATAAATAGTGAGATTATGCAACACATCAAATGGAAAGAACACATCAAGGACTTGAGGCTTTTCCTCTAGGTGGACTAGGAAGGGAGCTTGAGACAAACTGTTGTAAGGAAATATCCTTCTCTCAGATGAGGAAAATGGAGAAGTGAAGCTATGGCGAGGGTGTAAGCACTACATAGAGTTATTGATAGGTTTAAGGAGCTAGGGTGAGGTCTAATAGGAAAATAGAGAGGGTAAGAGGAAAAAATTAAACAAAAAGGAAACAACAGGAGGATTAGGAAACTTACCCAGGAAAAAGGCACTCCAGCTGGCCCGTCAGAGGTGTTTTCTTGCTCCGTCGTGCAGGTTGAATGCTACCTACGCAACCCTTTTATTTATAAAGGGGTTGCACGTGTGGTAAATTAATGAGGGTCGATGGGTTGCAAATTGGGTCAGGTTGATCAGATGTGCGACCTTGTGACCTTGCGACCTAGCGATCTGGGGGTCGTGAGGTCGCATGGTCACATGGTTGCAATTCTTAGGTTTTGGACTTACATGTGACCTTGCGACTTCGTGACTTGGGTCGCAAGGTTGCAAGGTCGCAAAAAATATGATTTAATCAGTTCTGCGACTTAGTGACTTGGGATTTCTAAAAGAGTGGACCTGGGCCAAACTCTATTTTTACAAAATGTTAGGGGCTCAAAAATTTAAAAGGGGAAAAATTTTGGAGGGTGTTGTAGTGGCTACAACAAATGGTGATTCACTGGTAGGACCCAGGATCTCTATCGGTGTTACATATTGAGGGGGGCCGGGGGGGGCTTAGCAAGCTATTCCTTTCATCCCCTGGGTCCCACTACTTTCATCCTTGGACCTTGCATGATTGCTCCACCTGTTTGCATGCCCCAGGGTGTTGGTTCACCGTTTTTTCATTATTGGAGACTGAATGGAAAGGGTTGGAGTAACTTCAAGGATTTCTAGGATCCAGTATAGTTACTTCATCCTCATTGTGTTGCTCTGTAGCCAGCGAACCTAGTGGTCCCAACGGAGTCACTGCCTAGGATTCATGGATGTTTCTCTGCTGCCAGAGAGCCTGGTTAGTACCCTGGCGGAGTCGTCGCATCGCCTCTTTGCGCAGGAAGAATTTCTCAATCCTTTACCCTTTATTGATGTGCTAATCGCACTTATTTAAATGTGCTCAAGGCACTTATTTTACTGTGCTTGGGGCACTTATTTGATGGCGGCAAGAATTTCCTGGGCGGATCAGGGATCCCGACTTATTTTGCATGCAAGAGAGTTTTCTCCAGGTCTATACGAGGAATTTTTTGTTTTCCCAAATATCCTTTCATCACCTGAGGTTTTCTCTATTCCCTTTTCGTCTAATGACTGATTTCATCGAAGCTTTCTTTTATACAGCAATCCCTTGAGCTAGCATACTAGGTAAGCTACATGTGCTTGGTTCTTGGGACTTGGTCATGTTCTCCCCATTGGGTGCCTATCATAGGCAATCTCGTGCCACTTTTCCATTCCAAGGAAAATTCTTCACTGACACATATTCCGGCATGGCATGCCAATTGAGTAACTTCTACATCACTCCTATAACTTTAGGTGATGAAGGGAAGGTTTTACTGAGAGTCTGCTTGAAACAAGTGATTTATTGCAAACATGAAACAACGAAAAACAAAAGAAAATGAAATTAAAATATGGTATAGGGTATGGTGACGGCCCCTTGGGGATGTCAAGTGAAATAGTGTTTAAGGTCGTGCTCGTTTACCAAGAGGACCTCAATCCTCCCCTCAAGGGTCTGTAGCCTGTAAGTGTGGGAGCCGACCTTTTCTTTGATTTGGAAGGAATCTGTTCAGAGGGCCTAGAATTTGGAGTGTTTCCCTTTATCTTCATGAGCTTTGTCCCATTTGAGGACAAGGTCACCTACTTCAAAAACCTTGTTTCCGATGAACTTCTTATCAAACCATCATTTTATCCGACTCTAGTGGATGGAGAATTTTCCCCGGGTTTTTAGCCTTTCCTCCTCTAGTTTCAACAATGTGTCTATTCAGGCCTGTAAGGTAGGGCAAGGAGTGCCATGAGATTCTTGAGATAGTTGAAGGGCTGGGAGAGATAAGTTGGGAGGAAGGATAACCTCCTTTCCATACACAAGAAAAAATGGGGAGGTGCCCAAAGAGGATTTAGGTGTGACCTGATCAACCCATATATGGCATTGTGAAGTGTGTTATGCCAATTTCATTGTTGGGACAACAAAGTTTTTTTGATGATATGGATAAGGTTCTTATTATTTAACTCGGCTAACCCATTTCCTTGGGGGTAATATTTGGAAGAGTGTTTGAGCACTATACCATTTTCTAGAGCAAACTCATATAATTGGAATGATGAAAAATAAGTTGTGTTATAAAAAATAAGGGAGGTTGGAACGCCAAACCTGGTCATGATGTGTTGAGTGACGAAATCTATTACCTCTTGATCGTTGATTTGACACAACAATATTTCTTCAACCCACCTTGTGAAGTAGTTCGTAGTTATGAGGATGTATCTATGTTGTTTGGAAGAGTGTGGCAAGATTTCCCTGATCACGTCAAGTCCCCACTACTGAAAAGGTTCTTCCACCACGACGGACTGCAATGGGGCAGATGGCCATATTTCCCTATTGGTGAAATTTTGACATTGTAGGCATTTCCGAACATAAGCGTGTGCATCTTTGAAAAGAGTAGGAAAATAGAAACCAACACGCATGATCTTATGAGCGGTGGTGTCCCTCGCATAGTGCCCACCGACAGGACAATCATGAAGTTTTGTCAAGAATTTTTGTGCTTCATCATTCTCCAAATAGCGTAGCAGAACCCCGTTGTGGTGCTTTCAGAACAACCTGCCCTGCACTAGCTAATAAGATGCAGCTTTCAACCTTATTGCATGTTTCTATTGGGTGGTTAAAGAGGGGTCCATGATACCACGGTTCAAATATTAATGAAGATTGATATACCATGAGGAGGTATTCTTCCGCGGTATATCATCAGTTTGATACAATTCGATTTCATGTTCCCAACACACCTATTTGCTTCTTTACAGGTCTGCAGCTTTAGCAACCATTCAGCATAGCCCTTGGCCCTTGACAATATGCGCTGGCTTGAATTCTAGGTCATACTCTTGAAGGCACGTCATCCAGTTTCCTCGTCTCTCACCTAGGTCCTGCTACACGAAAAGTGAGCAAACTACTATGTGAGGCACGAACACTATAACGTGATTCTTGAAGATATATGGCCTGCAGTGTTTGATTTTTTTGTACACTGCGTAGGCCTGCTTGTCAATCTCTGGGTAATTCAACTT
The DNA here is from genome assembly GCA_034641835.2 of Pinus albicaulis. NCBI lineage: Eukaryota > Viridiplantae > Streptophyta > Pinopsida > Pinales > Pinaceae > Pinus > Pinus albicaulis. The sequence goes on from CM076581.1 coordinate 861,164,479, forward strand.
GGCAGATTGCAAACCTATGCTCATGAATGATATGGGTCATTCATCATTACTGGCATCTTTTTGAGTGATGATGGCTGCAAGAGATGAGTCTGAGGCGAAGGTGTACAAGATAAATCTTTTCCTAAAGTCTAGGCTATGAAGGGCAGGTGCCTTGGTGATGGTGCACTTGATGTTATTGAATGCTTCTTTCTTGGGAGAATTCAATTTTAAACCTACATTCTTCTTGAGCATACCTTGCAAAGGTTTGATTATTTGGGTGAAGTCTGATATAAATTTTTGTGCAAAGTTGATTTTCACAAAGAAATACTACATGGCTTTCTTGTTACTTGGGGGAGGAATCTAGGAGATGACTTTCACATGTTCTGGATCCACTACTATACCATCCCGGGTTATGATGTATCCTAACATATTTTCTTAGGAGACGACGAAAATGATTTTCTTTGGATTCAGTGAGATTCTGTATTTTTGGCACGTTTCAAAAATCTGCTTAAGGTGGCATAAATGGTCACTCCTATGCTTTGAAAATATGGTGACATCATCAAGGTATACTACCACGCTCTGCCCCCTTAGGCCCAGGAAAGAGATGTCCATGGCTCTTTGGAAGGTTTCCCTAGCATTGATCAGGCCAAATGGCATGTGTCTGAATGCGAATGTTTCCCATATAGTTCTGAATGTGGTTTTTAGCTGGTCGGGCTCAGCCACTAGCACTTGGCTGTAACCTGAAAAACCATCTAATAACGAGAAAATTTCCAACCCCTATACTACTTGAAGGATTTGTTCCATAGGGGGCACTGGGTAGTTGTCTTTGTCTGAAGCTCTGTTCAAATTTTGAAATTCCATGCATAAACGAATTGCGCCAGACTTTTTACGCACCAGAACCAAATTTGACACCAAAGTTGAGTGTCACACTTTGAATATTACATCCACGTCCAAGAGTTTCTTTAGTTCCTTTTAGATCATCGGCTCCAAAGTAGGGTGTACCTTTCTCAGCTTCTGTTGGAATGCTTTCACACCTTCTTTCATGGGTATCACGTGTTGGATGATTCACGTATCATAGGTTCACAACTCATCATATGTCCAGGCGAAAACATCTCGGTACTTCTTGAATAACTCAGTGAAGGATTGCCTTTTTTGAGGGGTAGATTCAGTACCGAGGTTGAAAAATTTAGGTTCTTTCTCTATCCCGAGGTTTAGATATTGGTGTGTTAAAGTGGAACTCTGCACCTTCGTGTTAGGAAGTCTGCAAAAATGGTTTTGCAAATCAAACTGCTTTTCAAGTGACACGATGCCCTTGGGTATGTGATTTCCCTTATGGTCCTCTTGTTCCTTTTGTAAGGCCTGATCATGATCCTCTTCTTATATAACTATTTCCTTGAAAATGTTCATATTGAGCATGAAATCCAGTACCTTCTGATCATCATTAAAAACGTGCAAATTAGTGACATTGTCTGGTACGGATGGCTTGTAAATAATTTCAATAGAAAATCCATCTCTAAGTGGGGTGAACCTAGTAGCAGCATTGGAAAGTGTATTCTATGCTACATTGTGCATTCTAAGTACATATTTAATACCAAATGCTTCCAATGCGGAAATTAAACACCATAACTCTTGCAGGTTGTTAGCCACCTATAAAATTTGTCATATCAAATGGTGGCTAGATCATTCTTTAAGCCTTCAAGAAGAAAATTTTATGCAAAAAATTTTAGTTCTTAAAGTCTTAAGAAGATAAATTATCCTTAAGTTAATCTTCACTGTTGTTTCCCCTGTAATCCTGAAAAATATGTTGTTTTCTTGAAGAAAAAGACTGCTAAAAACCCATTTTTCTCTTTCATTTTACCCCTCCATTCATAACATAATTAACCTCCATTTTCATATCCTTTTTTCCTCATGAAATTCCTCCATTTCCCTCATTTTCCTTTCTTTCCTTCATAAATTCCCTTTTATAAGGTTTAAAACTCCTTTTTAAACCCTATCAGAACTCTCAAAATCCTCAGAAAATCCTTCAAAAATCACAAAAACAGTCTTTTTTGCACTAAGGCCTTTAAGCCCCTTTAGCCTTAGCCCCAGCCCCTTCTTCCGCATAAAACTGGCACTGAGACTAGGCGCTAAGGCCTAATCGTGCAATTGCAATCGGGCTTTTCTTGTTTCCTTGTTACCTATTTACTTTGAAAACTCCGATTGCAATCAGGCCTTCTCTTTTAAACCCCTGATCTATTCATCCTTTCACACGACCTTAGCCCCGCAATCAGGAGCTAAAACACCATAAAAAACCCTTCCCGAAACATAACTTTCCTTTGTATTTTATAAAAAACCCGACTTTCCTTATGTTTCAATAAAACCAACCATTTAATGTTTCGACGAATTTCAGTCATTGATCTAAAACCAATCAACAATCGTCGACACATCGCATCACAATTATTCATGGGACACATTTTAAATGGTTTATTTCCTCCCTCTGATTGCGACCGTGCGATTGGATCCCAACCATCGATTTTCTCTACCATGCCCAGATCTGACGGTCCCAAGTTTTCTTGTGTGCCTTCCTCTCTCCTCTGCTAATTCGCGAGCTTGCGATCAAATCTGCGCCGTCCGTTTCATAAATCTAACGGTCCAGATCAAACTTGAATCCCTTTTTTATTTCATAAACCCTGTTGTGTAAATCATTCGGTGAAGATCCACCATTTATCTCTGCAGATCAACGGTCCAAAATTACCCGGTCTCCGCCCGACCCCTGCCTCATATTCCATTTCATTTACCCTAAGATTAAATTTGATTGATTCATTCAGAAGATCTAACGGTCCAGATGTGACCCGATAGGCCCAACTCCTTTGGGACCTACCCCCCCCCCCCCCACCATCAATGAATCCTAACCGTCCATTCTTGAGATCCGACGGTCCAGATCAAAACCACCTTGACCCTGCCCGCGCAACTTGTCTTATCGCACTCTCATCTCCACCATTGGATCTCTTCGCCTTTGATCTAATGGCTAAGGATCCATATCGTATGATTTTAAGCCCGAATGATAATTCCTAAAAATTACACAATATGGGCGGTTTCTAACGAACACATGTCGGCCAGAGACCCATATCGCGTTTTTTTGGAGAAATTCTGAAACCACCTTTGAGCAGTGTGACACTAGTGGTTTTTACAGCCGAAATCACTTTTCCCATTTGCATTACTTTTTCTTATGTTAAATCTCTGCTGTTGATTTTTGAGATCTAACTATCCTAGTTTAATATCTCCATTTAGACCATCGCCCTCCACCATTCTTCCAAAGGACTCCATCAACAAATCTCCATCGTCGATCTCTGTTGGTTAGTTTAATCCAATGGCCTAGAATATTTCCGTAACCCCAAATTTCATTAAACCCATTTCACCTCAACCAAAGGTTTTTTGTCCCTTTTCATTATATTTTCCTCCATTTTAGTTATTATGTTGTCCCCTCTACATTATAAAAACCTGATTAATCTCAGCCATTGATCAATCTGATCTAACGGCTTGGACTTAATCTCCTCACCCTTTATCCAACTGCCTCCCCATCTGACCCCAGCGAGAAATCCTCGCCGTTGGATGATTTCATACAACGGTCGCGATTAAATCTGAGCCTCCAGAGTAGTTTAAACCTGTCCCTGTAGGATTTTCTTAATTTTTATTTGTTTGTGCAGGTTTTGATGGTTTTTCCATTGTTTTAAAAGAAAATCAAAGGCCGGGGATGACGATCCCTCAGGCCATTATTCATAAGGAGGATCATTCTGCAAGGTTCCACATTGTGATTTACCGGTGCTGCATGAACACTGGCGACATTATAAAACCTCTATACACCTGCACAACAACAAAACACAACAAACATTAATCAAACAAAGAGTATTAGTGTTTAAGGATTTAGTCACAGTAGAGATGAAGAATCAAAGATCGTTAACTAATTTTTGAAGGATCAAGACCTAAAATCGACTATCTAAAGCCTAATCCACTCAATTGAAGACAGTATGAAGAACAAAAGACAGAAATCAGGCCTAATTAAGCCTAACACATAGAATTAAAGAAAATTAACAGTGTTTTAAGGAATAACAATCATATTTATCAGTCCAAGAAGCCTCCACTGACACATCAGAGGCTAAATGAATCCTCTCTAGCTGCCAGAAAGACACCTGCAGCCTCAAAGCAATCAAAGAAGGCCTAGTTATTGCCAAAATAGAAGATATTATTATAAAGATAGCTGAATAGTTATTCAAATCAAAGAAACATATTACAACTGTCAACAGAGTTATTACAAGGATAAGAAATAGCCTTGAAGTCAAAACTTTTAATCCACTAAGCCTCGAAAGCAGAAACAAAGTTATGAAACAGAGATATAGATAAAATGTATTCCTACCTTATGCCTTGCATGATTTTCAAGGCTAGGAATTGCATTAACTGTAGAATTTATGATACTTGAACCCTAGATACTCTTCCACCTCCTCATTTTTCCTATAAAATCTTCTTGAGGAGCACATTGTAAAGGGTTGGTTGCTGAACTTTGATGTAATACTTATGCTCGAAACTTTCTACATGTAAATATTTTTCAGAGGCTCTTGAAGCTCTATTTGTGATCAAATAAGTTAGGCTGAGAAGAGAAGATGATTGTTGTACTGAAACATTGGGCTTGAAGCATGTAACTGGATTGACATCAATATACAAGCTGATTCTTGGGATCCTGGTCTATATCATTGGTGAAGTACTTCTTACTGTGTTATTGTTTTCCTTTCATATATGCCATTTTTTTCACTTATTCTCTGATAAAGAACAACAAATATAGAGCTAGGACTTACTGTCAAAAGTACCCTACTCTCACTGATAAGCTTGATCTTAATGTTTTCCTCCAAATTGTGTATTTAAAAATGACTTAAGTTAAGTGTAAACATTATCAATGAATGCTGTTTTGTCCCTGTCTTGATGTGAAAAACTTGAAACGAAGTTATTGAATGATATTTTCATTATATGCTCAGTAGAGTTAGACTATAAAATTTTATGGTTTTCCCTGTCTTCTAGTTTCTTTGTCCAAAGGTTGTTTTGAAAGTTTCCCTAAGAGTATGTTGAAAGCAGGTTTAGATTTAAAAGTATCTTGCTTGATCTTAGGCTGCACTTTGTTTTCTTATCTGTTTTCATCCCTTCTGAAAGTAGTCATGTGGATTGCTGGATTTTTTTTTTGATAAGTTAGCTTTAATACAAGATTGTCCAAAGAATTTTATGGTTAGCCTTGTCATTTGGTAGGTTTCAAACAGTTTCTTAAAAGGATTTTCTTGTTTGGAAAGTTGATAAATCCTTGTTGAAATTACTTAATTTTTCCACCTTTTCAACTCTCTTATTGTTCCATTCCATCATTTAATCTAAAGGATATTTTGATATATATAACTTGCTCCTTGGACCACTCTTGAAATTGTTGCACAATTAAACCCTTTAATGATTCCATAGCCCAACGGACTAAAACCAGTTTCATATATATCCTATTAGCGAAATATTGTTTTGATTGCTTACACCTTCACCCCTTTGAAACTCTTTCATTTTAGGACTTTCCACTCAATTAAAAAATCATGCTCAACCATCCAAAACCAGACAAAAACCATTGTTCTTAATAATTAGCCTAATATCAAACCTAAAAGCCTTAAAAATAAATCAATATTTGCACTTATAAGAGAGATCCCTCTCTGGATTCAGGAGGGCTAGATCCTAGAATCCCAAAGTGGTTCCAATGTTGTCTCTGCAGCTTCAGTATTTCCAATCTGCTGAAATTAAAGATTCCTAACATTTTTGGTGACTCCACTAGGGACTAAATCAAATTTCACCTTAGACATATTTAAAAAAACCCTTGAGTACAAGTAGCCCTCTTCAAGCACTACCAGGCAAAAGGTAATCATGATAGAACTTATTTGAATCAGTGACAAACCTTGAAGGAATCAACTAGCTTAGCCATTAGAGTAGACTTTCTTTGTCTCATCACCATAGCTAAGTGTTGAAACAGATTTAGGACACTCTTAGAACCCATAAGAATAAAAAAACTCAGAAAACCCAAAAATATTTTAGATTGGTATTCAAATAAACATGGTGGTGGACCATAAATAAACCATTATCATCATAACATCATATAAACTTAGTTAAGAGGACTTTAGGATTAAATTTTTCTTGTTTAAAGGATCAGTTAGCCTCTTAAAGATTGTCATATTTGGTTAAAATTTTCTTGTTTAGTTGGGTCTTAAAAACACAGCACAGTGGCTCCAAGAAGGATTCATACTAGAGCCTACCCTAACCCAAATCCCCCTGAGATAGTTGATAACCCTAAAATAATCCTTAGGAAGTCTCCTAAGGCTAGGTCACTTGATGATATAGATTAGATAGATTTAGAGCCTTCACTTTCATTCCAAAATAGAAGTGAACATCCTAGTAGTAGAGAAACTACTCCACCTGATTCACATTTCCTTCATAATTTTGGTTCCTCTCATCTTAGATCTGCTCAACAATCTCTTGCTGGTCCATCCTCTTCTGTTATCCACACATCCATTGTTCAAACTACACCATTTCATCAACCTCCTCCACTTGTATACCCCCCACTTTTTACACAACCTCTTATCATGGCAACATGGTATGCTCCCCTAGTCCTTCCTTTACCTCTAGTCAGCCTTCCATAGGACTATCAGTCCAAGATACCTTTGTATGATGCCAGTGGTGCTACTACTACTTCACAACATGTGGAAAATATGAATGACTACTTTGAGATAAATGAGATTGATGATGAAACTGTCAAAATTAGATTATTTGCTCAAAGTTTAGGGGGAGAAGCAATAAAATGGTTCAAAGGCTTAACCCCTCATAGTATTAATGATCTCCAAACCTTCCATCAATTATTCTTAAACAAATGGGAAGTCAGGAAAAACCCTCTCCAGATACTTTCTGATTACAAGAATCTCCAAAGAAACACTGGGGAGAGTGTTCAAGCTTATTGCACTAGGTTTAATAGTGTGTATAATGCACTTCCCCCAAATCTGAAACCTCCACAAGGCTCAGCATTAAACAAGTTTCCTGAAGGTTTTGATCCTGAAATGGCCTATCAAATTAGAGAATCAGACCCTCTGACTCTATAAGATATGAAGAAAGGAGCCTTAGTTGTGGAAGTTAATCTAATGGAGAAAAGAGCTAGAATGAGAAATGAGAAGAAAGTATCCTTTAGGGAGGAATCTGCACCTTCAACATCTAGCTCAAAGATGGAGAGAATTATGGAAGAAATGATGAAAAATATGAGCATACTTGAGAGAGCACAAGCTAGTGAAAACCAATCAGATCCTTAGAACATAAATCAAAATCAAAATCAAAATTTTAGGAGAAACCAGCCTCAAAACAGACCAAGGGAGGATGATCAACATATTACACCTCCTTTTCATCAAAAATATGTAAGTGAGGTTGAAGAAACAATAGAACAAATAGAAGAAGATGCCATAAACATGTTGGGGGTAGACAATGATACTTTTGAATTTCATTACAATAGAAAACAAGGTATTTACACACCTTATGATGATAGAAGACCAGAGGATGAATATTACTATGAAGAGCTGGAAAATGTCATCATAGAAACTCCAAAATAGTATGATCTTAGAAGTAAAAAGAATTTGGAAACTCCCAAAAGTTAAACCTTTGACAATTCTGCAAAAAACGGCCTTGTAAATAAAACTAAAATTGTAAAACAGAAAGATAAAACAGTGGTTGGAAATTCTGATAAAAACAAAGAGGAAGGTACTCAAAACAATGAAAAACAGAGTGCATATCTTAGCAGCATTAGCACCTTAGCTAGTGCTCCTATTAAAAGAATTTTGACCAATGTAAATAGAGAAAATCAGCAAGTTGATTCTGCTGATAAAATGGTGGTTAATAAGGCTGAAACAAACATTGTAAAAAGTCAGATCCCTTTTAGTTTGGAACCAGAAATTGCCAAGATAAAAAACTCTGTTCCCCTTACCAAATTAGCCACCCAAAATGTATATAGATCAAAAATTTTGAAGAATTTTAACATAGAAGAGAATAATGACATTTTCAATTTTAATGATGACCAACCGGTGCTCATATTTGGTCCTAAGATTGAGGGTAGATATCAAGAAGGACTAGTTCCTCCTTTTTATGTTAGTTTAAATATTCATGAATAAATTTTACACAACGCTATGCATGATTTAGGGGCCTCTCATAACTTAATGCCCAAAGCTGTAATGGAGAGCCTAGGCCTTGAAATCACAAGACCATACAAAGATATTTACTCCTTTGACTCAAGTAGAGTGAAATGTTTAGGCTTAATCAAAGACCTCTATGTAAACTTAGCACAAATTCCAACCAAGTGTTTAGTGATGGATATTGTAGTGGCTGATGTCCCCCAAAATATGGTATGCTGTTATCAAGATATTTGGGAGCTAAGTTACAGGGAACTATGTAGATGGATATGACATATGCTACCATCCCTGTTTTTAATCAAACAAGAAGACTTTACAGGGAATCTCATATGCAATACATGGTTACTAGCCAAGAGAGACCGTAAAACTCTCCTCTTTATTCTGTACATATAGGCCTTGACTCATTTATCCTTTTCAATGATGAAACATTCAGTGAGAAAGTAACCTTAACTGAATTAGTGTCAGATATGGAGAAAGAGGAAGATAAGACAGAAGTGTCAAAACAGTTTGCTAAATCAGAAAATTGCAGCAAACAAAATACAGGTATGGAGCTACAAATCAGTCATCCATTTCTTTTTAGCCTTGAGAGTCAAGAGAAAAGTCCTCAACACAATGAAAAAAATGAGGAATTAAAACAAATTCAAAAAAGTGTTGATCTTCAAGAACAAACTAAAAGCACACAAGATAAAGAGGATAGTAACCAAGCTGGTGAACCTGAAACTAGTCCTCTTTGGAGTATGAACTTTGATGGTTCTTGTACTAAGAACAATGCAGGTGCAGGCATCTGGATACATAACACTAGAAATAACCACACTGAAGGCCATTCTTACAGATTAAATTTTCAATGTTCAAATAACATAGCTGAGTATGAATCCCTCCTTTTAAGCCTTCATTTATTGAATAAATTAGGAGCCAGAAGGATAAAATTTGATCGGGATTCAGAGTTAATTGTTAGGCAAGTGAATGGGGAATATAGTGCCAAACATCCCAAAATTTGAGCGTATAGGAATGATGTCATGGATTTATTGAAAACATTTGAGAATTCTCAGCTTATCTTTGGTTTAATGAATGCTGGTGCTAATTTTCAGAGAGCCATGGATATTGCATTCTCGGAATAATTAGGCTACTTCATCATTATTTATCTTTATGATATCACTGTGTTTTCCAAAATAGATGAAGAACACCTAGAACACTTGAGAAAGGTCTTTGAGAAGTGCAGAAAATATGGGTTGTCTTTAAATCCCAAGAAAACAATGTTTGGTCTCCAAGAAGGTAAGCTTCTTGGACACATCATATCAGAAGAGGGGATAAAGATAGACCCAAAGAGGATTGATGGTATTTTGCAAATAAACCATCCAAGAAACATTAAGGAACTTCAATATTTCATTAGAAATATTAATTTCTTGAGAAGGTTCATACCCAATTTAGCTGAACTCCTTAGGAACATAAAAAACATGCTCAAGAAAGAAGGAGTTAAATGGACCTTAGAGGCAAAGAAATCATTTGAACTGATCAAACAACCATTAACCAAACCACCTGTTCTTATAATTCATAATTTCACAAAATATTTTTTCATTTTTTCATTTGCATCAGAATACACAGTGGTTGTTGTCCTATTACAGAGAAATTCAAAAGGACAAGAGAAGCCAATTGCATTCTTTAGAAAGGAATTGAGAGATGCACCTCTGAAGTACAATATTATGGAAAAACAAGCCTTTGCCTTGGTTAAAGCCGTGAAATAATTCAGAGTTTATATTTTACACTCCCATATAATTGCATTTGTGCCAAATTCAGTTGTGAAAGATATCCTAACCCAGGATGCAGATGGAAAAAGAGGAAAGTGGATAACTGTGATAATTGAATATGATTTAGAAATTAAGCCCACTAAACTCATAAAAGGCCAAGGACTAGCAAGATTAATGGTTGAGTCTAATTTTGAAGCTCTTGATATAAACATGATAAATGCACTAGATGAACAGGAGGAGTTGTCAACTTCCATTTTTGAAAACCATTTTATGAATTCCTCCTGGTATGCTCATATTTTATATGTTTTGCTCAATTTGAATACACCTCATGGCTTGTCTAAAACAAAGGCAATATTTTTAAAATTAAAAGCTGTTAACTACTGCATTGTAGATAAATGTCTATATTGGAAAAATTCTAGTGGATTATTGCTTAAATGTTTGCCTCTGAATGATGCAGATAAAGTCAAGCATGAGCTCCATGAAGGAGAATGTGGAGGCCACATCTATTGGAAGACAACTTCCAACAAAATCCTTAGAGTTAGTTACTTTTGGCCCACCCTCTTTCACGATGTCCATAAAATGATCATTGTCTGTCATAAATGTCAACTCTTTGAATGCTAAAGAAAATTGCTTCCCTTACCTTTTCATCCAATCACTGTTGAAGCTCCTTTCTGACAGTGGGATCTAGAATTCATAGGAGAAATCCATCCACCCTCATCTGCCCAACATAGATGGATTCTCACTGTAATAGACTACTTTACCAAATGGATATAAGCCATCCCTTCTAGGCAAGCCAATGACTCTGTCATCATAAAATTCATTGAAAATCATATCCTCTCTAGATTTGGCTATCCTGGAAAGATTATCATTGATAATGCTGCTGCATTTGGATCCAAAAATATGGTTGAATTCTGCCACAAATATCAGATTACATTGGGTCATTCTACTGCTTATTACCCTCAAGGTAATGGGCTGGCAGAATCCTCAAACAAAATTTTGGTGAACATAATCAAGAAGTTTCTGGAGGACAACAAGAAATATTGGCACACTAAGCTAGTACATGCAGTATGGGCTGAGAGATTAACACTTAAGAAGTCTATTGGAATGTCACCCTACCAGCTTGTGTATGGAACAGATGCAATTTTTCCAACCAGCCTAGGTGTACCAGTCATGAAGCTAATCCAGGAAGTGAAGTCTGAAGACAGTGACATGATCAGAAGGATTAATCAGACTATACATCTTCAGAAAACCAGAGAGGAGGTCTACAACAGAGAATTACAAAAGTAAGAGAGCATCAAGAAGCTTTTTAACAGAAGGACAAAAGCCAGTAATTTTAAAATTGGTGACAGAGTGTTGAAGTGGGATTCAAGGAGAGAAGACAAAGGCAAGCATCGAAAATTTGATAACTTATGGCTTGGCCCTTACCTCATTCATTCTACTACTGGTAACAATGCCTATTTCTTGCAGGAATTGAATGGAGCTGAACTTTTTGGGGGTCCTGTCAATGGAAGGATGCTAAAACATTAATTCTTTTGACCATATCATGTTTGGAAGCCTTTTTATTTGTTCTCATTATGAATATCATACTCATCATTGTATTGAAAGTTAGAAAAAAAACAAAAACAAAAAAAACAATAGAAAGAGAAAAGAGGGCAGATTGTAAAAACAAGAAAGGTACAACCCCATACCAAAAAAGAGAAAAAAAATCTGAAAGTGTGCAAGCTCAAATGCCACTCCTAAAAAACACACTCCTAGTTAGTCATACAGCCTAATCATGACTAACTAGTTTTAAATTTACTGCTGATAGGTTAGTGAAGAAGATTTGCCAAACAACTTAATCTTGGCTTATCAGTTAGGTAGATTAGGATAGAAACATAAAGGTTCAAACAAGCTAAAAACCTGAACCTATAAATTCCAAAGCAAAGAATGGCTCTAACTAGATTAAATCTTGAGCCAAGGATAGAAGTAAACTGGTTCTGATATGCCCAAAATTTGAACCAGATAACAAAGAAAAAATAGATCAAACAAGCCTAAAAACAGAGCTGAAGAATAGAGAAGGATGTTCTTAAAACTTTCAGATCTTAAGCCTTCACCATTTTTTATTTAATTTTCTGCAAATAATAATCTATGTGCAGCTTGTTTTCATTCCATAGCTCAGCAACGAGTTAGAATGTTCAATCCGACTTGTCTGCTTTTAAATTTCTTGTTTTTAGAATTTAGAGAATAAAAATATGTTAGACAGTCTAATCCTAACAGATAGTAGATTAGGTAGAGAAGCTTATGAACTCAACTGCTTAATCTGAGTTCATGGAGAAATAAGAAGTAGACTTAGATTATTTTATGTTTTCAAAAGAATAAAATGTTTGTAAAAGATTTTTCCAATCCAAATGCACTCTGAATGAAGAAAAAATGTTAGATCATTAGGATTGGGTAGGTAGAAAGCTTGTTTTGATAGAGTTCCATTGTTTTTCATGGCTGCTAACATTGTCAGAACAAAAAAAGATCAGAAAATTAAAGAAAGTTGCAGCCCAATGGATGAGGCATTGATCAGCTCTTAGAGAATACAAGTATGAAGTTCTTGACACCTTCAAGAAGGTGCCATCCCCATGTGCAACCACTGTTAGCCACCTATAAAATTTGTCATATCAAATGGTGGCTAAATCATTCTTTAAGCCTTCAAGAAATAATTTTTATGCCAAAATTGTTAGTTCTTAAAGTATTATGAAGATAAATTATCCTTAAGTTAATCTTCACTATTGTTTCCCTTGTAATCCTGAAAAATATGTTGTTTTCTTGAAGAAAAGGACTGCTAAAACCCATTTTCCCCTTCATTTTACCCCTCCATTCATTCATAATTAACCTCCATTTTCATATCCTTGTTTCCTCATGAAATTCCTCAATTTCCCTCATTTTCCTTCCTTTCCTTCATAAATTCCCTTTTACAAGGTTTAAAACTCCTTTTTAAACCCTATCGGAACTCTCAAAATCCTCAGAAAATCCTTCAAAAATCACAAAAATAGTCTTTTTTGCACTAAGGCCTTTAAGCCCCTTTAGCCTTAGCCCCAGCCCCTTCTTCCGCATAAAACCGGCACTGAGACCAAGCGCTGAGGCCTAATCGCACAATCGCAATCTGGCTTTTCTTGTTTCCTTGTTACCTATTTACTTTGGAAAGTCCGATTCTGATCAAGCCTTCTCTTTTAAACCCTCGATCTATTCATCATTTGAAAGGACCTTAGCCCCACAATCGGGCGCTAAAACACCATAAAAGACCCTTCCCGAAACATAACTTTCCTTTGTATTTTATAAAAACCTGACTTTCCTTATGTTTTAATAAGCCCGACCATTTAATGTTTCAACGAATGTCAATCGTTGATCTAAAACTGATCAACGATCTTTGGCATATTGCATCAAAATTATTCATAGGACACATTTTAAATGGTTTATTGCCTCCCTCCGATTGCAACCCTGCGATTGGATCCCAACTGTCAATCTACTCTACCATGCCTAGATCTAACAGTCCCAATTTCTCCGTTCCAAAGCCCGCCCTTCCACCTTTGACCTTCGCAATTAATTCATGACTGTCGATCTAGTTTTGAGATTGACAAATCTTAATCAATCACATCGCAACATTTCTTCATGGTGTTTCCCCTTTCCCTTCTCCGATTGAAAACTTGTGATTCAATTTGGACCGTCGAATTCATAGTAACCGATGGCCCAGATTAATCGCCCTCTACCATGGCTCTCCGACATTAGAACCTGTTAATTCATCCTGACCGTTGATCTCTCTAAGATCTAACGGTCCGCACGTAATTGCATCACAATTTTTGTTGTGTGCCTTCCTCTCTCCTCCGCTGATTCGCGAGCTTGTAATTAGATCTAGGCCATTCGTTTCATAAATATAACGGTCTAGATAGAACCCGAATCCCTTTGTTATTTCATAAACCCCGCTGTGTAAATAATTCAGTGAAGATCCACCATTGATCTCTGTAGATCAACGGTCCACAATTACCCGACCTCCACCCGACCCCTGCCTCATACTCTGTTTCTTTTACCCTAATATTAAATCTGAGCCATTCATTCTAAAGATCTAATGGTCCAGATGTGACCCGGTAGGCCCAACTCCTTTGGGACCTACCTCCCACATCAATGAATCCTAACCTTCCATTCCTGAGATCCGATGGTCTAGATCAAAACCGCCTTGACCCCGCCCACCTTCTTCCGCCCGCGCAACTTGTCTTATCACGCTCTCATCTCCACCATCAGACCTCTCCGCCTTTGATCCGAAGGCTAAGGCTCCATATTGCGTGATTTTAAGCCCGAACGATAATTCCTAAAAATTATGCGATATGGGTGATTTCTATAGGACACGTGTTGGCCAGAGACCCATATCGTGTTTTTTTGGAGAAATTCTGAAAATGCCTTTGAGCAGCGCAACGCCAGTGGTTTTTACAGCCGAAACCACTTTTCCCATTTGCATTACTTTTTTTTATGTTAAATCTCCACCGTTGATTTATGAGATCTAACGATCCCAGTTTAATCTCTCCATTTAGACCATCACCCTCCAGCATTCTTCCAAAGGACTTCATCAATGAATCTCCACCATCGATCTCTGTTGGTTAGTTTAATCCAACGGCCCAAAATATTTCCACAACTACAAATTTCATTAAACACATTTCGCCTCCGCCAAAGGTTTTTTGTCCCTTTTCATTATATTTTCCTCCATTTTCGTTATTATGTTGCCCCCTTTGCATTATAAAAACTCGATTAATCTCAGCCATTGATCAATCTGATCTAACAGCTCAGACTTAATATCATCACCGTTTACCCAACTGCCTCCCCATCTGACCCCAGCGAGCAATCCTCGCTGTTGGATGATTTCATACAACGGTCGCGATTAAATCTGAGCCTCCAGAGAAGCTTAAACCTATCCCCGCATGATTTTCTTAATTTTTCTTTGTTGGTGAAGAGAAGATGATTGTTGTACTGAAACATTAGGCTTGAAGCATGTAACTCTATTGACATCAATATACAAGTTGATTCTTGGGATCCTGGTCTATATCATTGGTGAAGTACTTCTTACTGTGTTATTGTTTTCCTTTCATGTATGCCATTTTGTTCAATTATTCTCTGATAAAGAACAAAAAATATAGAGCTAGGACTTACTGTCAAAAGTACCCTACTCTCACTGATAAGCTTTATCTTAATGTTTTCCTCCAAATTGTGTATTTAAGAATGAATTAAGTGTAAACATTATCAAGGAATGTTGTTTTGTCCCTGTCTTGATGTGCAAAACATGAAAGGAAGTTCTTGAATGATATTTTCATTATATGCTCAGTAGAGTTAGACTATAAAAGTTTATGGTTTGCCCTGTCTTCTAGTTTCTTTCTCCAAAGGTTGTTTTGAAAGTTTCCCTAAGAGTATTTTGAAAGCAGGTTTAGATTTAAAAGTATCTTGCTTGATCTTAGGCTGCACTTTGTTTTCTTATCTGCTTTCATCCCTTCTAAAAGTAGTCATGTGGATTGCTGGATTGTTTGTCTGATAAGTTAGATTTAATACAAGATTGTCCAAAGAAGTTTATGGTTAGCCCTGTCCTTTGGTAAGTTTCAAAAATTTGCTTAAAAGGCTTTTCTTGTTTGGAAAGTTGATAAATCCTTGTTGAAATTACTGAATTTTTCCACCTTTTCAACACTCTTATTGTTCCATTCCATCATTTAATCTAAAGTATCTTTTGATATAGATGACTTGACCCTTGGACCACTCTTGAAATTGTTGCGCAATTAAACTCTTTTATGAATCCATAGCCCAATGGACTAAAACCAGTTTCATATCTATCCTATCGGCCAAATCTTGTTCTGATTGCTTGCAACTTCACCCCTTTGAGACTCTTTCATTTTAGGACTTTCCACTCAATTAAAAAATCATGCTCAACCATCCAAAACAAAAAAAAAACCCTTGTTCTTAATAACTAGCCTAATATCAAACCTAAAAGCCTTAAATATAAATCAATCTTTGCACTTATAAGAGAGATCCCTCTCTAGATTCAGGAGGGCTAGATCCTAGAATCCCAAAGTGGTTCCAATGTTGTCTCTGCAGCTTCAGTCTTGCCAATCTGCTGAAATTACAGATTCCTAACATTTCTGGCGACTCCACTGGGGACTGAGTCAAATTTCACCTTAGACATACTTAAAAAACCCGTTGATTACAAGTAGCCCTCTTCAAGCACTACCAAGCAAATGGTAATCATGATAGAACTTATTTGAATTAGTGACAAACTAAGGAAACCTTAGGATTCTCATAAGAGCTTATCAAACCTTGAAGGAATCAGCTAGCTTAGCCATAAGAGTAGAATTTATTTGTCTCACCACCGTAGCTAAGTGTTGAAACAGATTTAGGACACTCTTAGAAACCATAGGACTAAAAAACTGAGAAAACCCAAAAATATTTCAGATTGGTATTCAAATAAACATGGTGGTGGACCATAAAATAGTTTACCTCCATAAACAGCTAAAAATTTCCACATGGTGACTCCACAATCCAAACGGACCTTAAGACTCCACTAGGAAACCCATTATCATCATAACATCATATAAAATTAGTTAAGACGACTTTAGGATTAAAGTTTTCTTGTTTAAAGGATCAGTTAGCCTCTTAAAGATTGTCATATTTGGTTAAACTTTTCTTGTTTAGTTGGGTCTTAAAAACACAGCATAGTGGCTCCAAGAAGGATTCATACTAGAGCCTACCCTGACCCGTATCCCCATGAGATAGTTGATAACCCTGAAAGAATCCTTAGGAAGTCTCCTGAGGCTAGATCTTTAACTATTTTTAGACCATTCCATAGAGCTACTTTTGTTCCTGAAAACCTTGTCGCTCTATAAGAATCACAAGTCGACTTAAGAAATCCATTTAGAACTAGGTCACTTGATGATATAGATCAGATTGATTTAGAACCTTCACTTTCATTCCAACATAGAAGTGAACATCCTGGTAGTAGAGAAACTACTCCACCTGATTCACATTTCCTTCATAATTTTGGTTCCTCTCATCCTAGATCTGCTCAACAATCTCTTGCTGGTCCATCCTCTTTTGTTATCCACACATCCACTGTTCAAACTACACCATTTCATCAACCTCCTCCACTTGTAAACCCCCCACTTTTTCCACAACCTCCTATCATGGAAACATGGTATGCTCCCCTAGTCCTTCCTTTACCTCTAGTCAATCTTCCACGGGACTATCAGTCCAAGATACCTTTGTATGATGCCAGTGGTGCTACTATTGCTTCACAACATGTAGACAAGATGAATGACTACTTTGACATAAATGAGATTGATAATGAAACTGTCAAACTTAGATTATTTGCTCAAAGTTTAGGGGGAGAAGCAATAAAATGGTTCAAAGGCTTAACCCCTCATAGTATTAATGATCTCCAAACCTTCCATCAATTATTCTTAAACAAATGGGAAGTCAGGAAAAACCCTCTCCAGATACTTTCTGATTACAAGAATCTCCAAAGAAACACTGGGGAGAGTGTTCAAGCTTATTGCACTAGGTTTAATAGTGTGTATAATGCACTTCCCCCAAATCTGAAACCTCCACAAGGCTCAGCATTAAACAAGTTTCCTGAAGGTTTTGATCCTGAAATGGCCTATCAAATTAGAGAAAGAGACCCTATGACTCTATAAGATATGCAGAAAGGAGCCTTAGTTGTGGAAGTTAATCTAACGGAGAAAACAACTAGAATGAGAAATGAGAAGAAAGTATCCTTTAGGGAGGAATCTGCACCTTCCACATCTAGCTCAAAGATGGAGAGAATAATGGAAGAAATGATGAAAAAGATATGCATACTCGATGTTAGTATGAATTCTTCGTCGAAGTGTACGAAAAAGAACCACTTTAGCTACGCATAACTAATAGCCCTAACAACAATAGAGGCTGCCAAACATCTTCAGATCTGCGATTAGTAATTAAAATGCTGCAACAAACGGATCTATTACCGGAAAGGTAAGTGGCAGTAACAACCTGGGTTTGCTCCATGCATCCAATGAGACAAGACAAGAACATGATTTTTGAATGAATTTTTTATATTACGGGGCACACAGGAGGAAAACAAGAAGGTGTATCCAACTCTCCTCAATGGGATGGGTTCTTTGTAGTCCTCAGCACTTCAGATCTAAGCTTGCTCTCTCTTGTAGGTGTAGAAAACCCAATGCAAAAATGAAGCTCAATGGGAGCAAATGATGAAAATGAGACCAAGTGTATAGATCCGAGTGATCTAGTAGGCAACAAAGGTAGGAATGAATGGGAAAACCCTTCTATTTATAACAAAATATTGAGTTAGTCTAGATATTGGTGCATAGTTAAAATATTATTAACCAAATCAAGATCCAACTTTTATGGAATATTTTATTATATTGTTGGAGGGAAAATGAATTTGACTTGAGTCAAATCCCCTTATTTATAAATAATAAATAAATAAATGATTTATTTATCATTTTAAGGATGTGGTGGTTGGGAGATAATCAAATAAATAATGATTTATTTGATTAATGGTGGGTGATTTGGTCATATTTAAGAAGGAATATTATCTAAATAAGATTTAAATAATTATTCCTAGAAAATAACAAGATAACTAAGGGTTTATCTCATTAATTTCTTTGTTTTGGGTTAAACATGGTAGGAATAATAATTAAATTATGGTTTTAATTAATTATTCCATGAGGAAATCAAACAAATATAGGTTTGTTTAATATTTCCTTTTGGGGTTTTCCTATTTTAACATAGTGAAACGATTTTTTGCCAGGTAAAATTGGTCTTACATGGTGTACTTGGGTCCATCTAATGATAATAGGTTATATGACCAAAAAATGGTGTAACAGATTACCCCCCAGCGTTGGAGTGTCGGGAGCAAATCGTATGACCGAAGTACGTTGTAAGAACTCAATCACTAGACAACAAAAGGGAAGTCAGAGAGAGAAATGCAAGGTAGATGGTGTGCTGAAGAACTAGACCCTGAGGAGACGAGACTCGCAGGTGAAACAAGTATATTTTTATGAGAGGGTACTGTGCGAAGGCGCGGGGAGGCATACCTATGCCCGCCGTGACAAAGTTTTTATTTTACACGTGTCCGAGTAAACAAGGGAATTGACCATAAAAATGCAATTGGTCATAATCATGAGCAGGATAAAAATACAATGAGGAATCCACATACATGCGTACTGGATAACAGCCAGGACTTGTACAATAATATCTGAGTACATGAGATACAAATACAACCCAAATGCCCCCTGTAAATGGGGAAGGGCTCACAAAATCTGACTGATACATGCAAATCAAAGAGGTGTTGCAAGTGGCTCAGGCCAACATCATCAAAATCTGGAGCAGCATCGAAGGCTGCAAAGAAGAGGTCATCCGGGCATGTGGGGGGCTACCTGCAGGGTCACCCCCTCATGAGGGTTGAGACATCTCACACATACCTGGGAATCATCAAGATCTGCTGCTGGATCACTCGACCGTCAAGTATACAAATCTCAATCATGCTGAAAGGAGCTGGAGAAACAATCAAGTCAAAGGGAAAGGAGAGATCCCCCTGCTTGATCCGAGGCACTGAACAAGAGTGGAAGCTGGAGCCAAGGTACACCACCCTCTAGACCTGGCTTCTGGAATGAATGTGCTGATGTCGACAGAAGGAGGTCTGCCATAGGTGAGGCAATGAGAGATCCTCAACTAAGGCACGAGAGAAAACAATAGAGCGACGGACAGACTGACACTAATGACGATAGTGGAAATGGGAAGGACTGAGTAGCGAATGGACGACTTCCCTTGTTAGAGAATAAAGAGCATGGATGACATGGCAGCGATTGACACAAGATCATAAGGGATAAGGGACAGTGGGACTGAAGGTCATAATGTGCGACACAAGAGAGAGACCAAGCAATGAAGGATGGAGGGCTATAGTGGGGTACAAAGGGATGTGGTATAGACTCCATGGAGGCAATGATGACTCATCTTGGATGCTATAAACAAGGGTGACTCGATGGTGCTGCCACACAGTAAAGGCCCTAAAGGGGGACCTCGGAAGCATGAGTACAAGGTGGGAACTCATGACGAAAATTGACACGAACATGGACAAGTAAGGGGGCAATATGGTGCCCCAAGTACAAGTGGCATAGCTGAGGAAATTCGATTTTAAATGGAGGTGAGGTAACTTCTCGTGGACGAAATGGGTCCTGGTGAAGTAGGAAAAATGAAAAAACAGATGCTGGCTATCTAAAAGAAAATAAAACATGCATTTCAGAGGGGAAATGCTAAGGGTAATATTTCTTAAGGTAGAGTGCATTGCGAGGGTTAGGAAGGGGATGGCCTTCAAAATCCTGTAAGAGGTATGCCCCTTTGCCAAGATCCTTACGAATGATGTAAGGGCCTAGCCATAATGAGTCAAACTTCCCATGACCTAGGACATCATGGGCCTGGTCATATACTAGAACAAGGTCGCCTTCGTGAAAAGTGCGAGGCTGGACTTTTCGGTCATACTGAGCTTTGGTGCGGTTTTTGGCCGCTTCCATGGTTTGCAAGGCAACACGGCGGTCTTCGGAGGCACGCTCAAGCATGATAAGTCGTTTTTCTAGCGGTGGGGTGTCAGGGAGAAGTTCAATGGCTAGTTGTAGAGAAGGAATTTCAGACTCGATCGGTAAAACTGCCTCCTCTCCAAAAACGAGGTGGAAAGGAGTGAACCCGGTGGCGGTTTTAACAGAGGTTCGATAGGCCCAGAAGGCAGGAAAAAGCATGAGATGCCAGTTGGTTTTGTGCTTATTCACCGTTCGTTGAAGCATATTCTTGAGGGTTTTGTTGACTGCTTCAACTTGGCCATTACCTTGGGGGTAATAGGAGGAGGAATATTGGTGCTCAAAACCCAACAGTGAGGATAGCTCACGCCATATCTCATCTTCAAAATGTCTGCCATGATCAGAGACCAGTTTCTTGGGAACCCCGAAGCGAGCTATAACATGGTTAAAGAAGAAGAGGGCTGCGGTAGCTGCCGTGTTGTTGAACATTGGCATGGCCTTGGCCCATTTGGTGAAATAGTCGACCGCCACGATGATATACTTGTGGCTACCAGAGGATGGCGGGCGACACTCTATAAAGTCAATGGCCCATTTACAGAAGGGACCAGTGGAGACGACCAGATGGAGGGGAGCTGGTGGAGCTCTCGCCTTAGGGGCGAAATGTTGGCAATTGGGACAGTGTTTGACTGCCTCAATGCAATCACTGAAGAGGGAAGGCCAAAAATACCCGGCGCGCATAATTTTTTGGGCAGTAGCAAGACCGGAGAGGTGGCCACCACAAGCGCCGCTATGGCAGGCATTAAGGACCTGTTCAGCTTCAGCGTGTGTGAGGCAACGACGAAGGACAGTATCAACCCCGCGACGATAGAGGTCATCACCGATAAGAAGGTATCAGGGGGCCTGGTGTCGAATACGTCGGCGAGCCTCATGGTCAATGGCGAACTTTTGGGTTCGCAAATAAGTAAGAATATCGCCATACCATGGGTCATCGGAAGTGATGGCAAACAGGTGTTCATCAGGGAAATCGTCATTAACGGGAGGGTCTTGCGATCCGGTAGGTAACTCAGAAATAAGCTCAGTGAGGGCTAAGCCTTTCTTACTTTTTGGGGTGACAAACTCAAGGTCGAATTCCTGAAGAATAACGACCCAACGGGCGTATTTCCCAGTGAGGATACGACGACTCAATAGGAAAGCCATAGGGTTGGAATTTGTCACAACCTTGGTGGAGCGCAGGAGGATATAATGACGAAGTTTTTGGACTGAGAACACGACAGCCAGCGCTAATTTCTCATCATAGGAGTATGAGACAGGGGGTCCCACAAGGTTCTTACTGACATAGTAGATCACATGCTCAATGCCATGGTCATCCTCTTGGATAAGGACTCCAGCGACTGAATAGGTGGAAGCGGAGATATATAGGATGAAGTCCCGATTAAAGTCGGGAGGGCGAATTAAGGGAGCAGATGTGAGAGCCTGCTTGAGAGCATCGAAAGACTCGTGAGCATAGGTATCCCAAACAAATGGGATGTGAGAGTGTAGGAGTCGAAGGAACCCATGTGCGGTGGTGGCATAGTCAGGGACGAACCGACGAAGAAAATTAGCTTTGCCTTGCAGGCTTTGGAGCTGGCGGAGGGTACGCGGAATGGGGAGTTCAAGAATGGCTTGAACTTTCAAAGGGTCAAGAGTGATACCGTCCTTAGACACGATGAAGCCTAGGAGACGGCCGGCGGGAACGCAAAAAACGCATTTCAACGGGTTAAGGCGGATATTATACTTGCGACATCGGAGAAAGATGGTGCGCAGATCATGGAGGTGTTGCGCCCGATGCTTAGAATGCGCCATGAGGTCGTCTAAATAGGCAAGGATAATATGAGCTAAGTCGTGGAAGCAATAAGACATGGCCCGTTGAAAGGTGGCACCGGCGTTTTTAAGGCCGAAAGGCATGACCCGGTAAGAAAAAGTTCCCCACAGACTAATGAACGTGGTTTTTAGTTGATCAGTAGGACGGATAGCAATTTGGTTGTATCCGGAGAAACCATCCATAAAGGATAGGACCTCATGCCCCACACACTCGTCAATGATTTGGTCGATGAACGGTGTGGGGAAGTTGTCTTTGGGACAAGCTTTGTTCAAGTCGCGAAAGTCCGTGCAGACACGAATGGTGCCTTGTTTCTTGAGAACGGGAACTGGGTTAGACACCCAAGTGGTGTATTCAATGGGGTAAATGAAACCAGCCTGCTTGAGCTTATCGATTTCGGCTTTGATAGCGTCACGTCGGGAAGGATGAATGGGTCTCATCTTTTGTCGGACTGGTTTGGCATCAGGCCATGTGTTGATATGATGTTCGACAATGGCAGGATCGAGTCCGGGCATTTCAGCATAGGACCAGGCAAAGATATCGCGGAAGTCTTTGAAAAGCTTGGTGTAAGCTTCAATTTATTCCGGGGTGCATTGGGCACCCATGGTGATGTATTCTTCAATTCCTGGTTTGACTGAAATGTCAATTTTGATGGTAGGCGAGACATTGGCCATGTTTCCTTCTTCGAAAGCATCAGGTGCAGGGATAGGGTTTTTGAACCAATCGACTGCATGAGGAATGAAGTCTTTGGTTTCCACAGCGTATTGGTCATGGGACTGCTGTGGGAGGAAATATGCGCGATGGTGCATATCATCCCAGGGAAAGTTGGGATTGGTCATGGCTTCCATGATGTCTTCATTGGATTGGAAGATGGGAAGACTAGAGGAAGATGGGTCACCCAAGGAAGTAGTGGTGTGGGACGGGTCATCATGAGGAGAAGGGCTCAGAGGGGCGATATCAACAGATCCAAGGCCGGCTGAGGAGCGGAGGGGATCGGTAGGTTGAATGGCCGGTGAACTATTGCGCAAGGATGATGACAGGTACAAAATGGTGGCAGAGGGCTCTATTGACTGGATAGCGGGAGGAGGAATGTGAATGGGAGTAGGAATGTCCTCGGGTTCGATCGAAGTGGCCTTGAATTGGCGGTACATGTCCAAGGAGGAACGATACTCGTCAAGGCGGGGACAGAGGTGGGTGTAATGGCCGTGAAAATCGCACAAGGCACAAGGGTGGTTTGTGCGCAAGTTTTTGAGTTTTGGGATAGAGTCGGGGATAGTGACATAGACTTCTGGGATATCAGAGTCGGGGAATGTCTCGTTGACCAGAAGCTTGAGGTGTGGCAATTCAGGACACATGTGAGTGGCGTGACCGACGATATCACACAAAGCGCATTGAATGGCGGGCTTTGGTGGTCGTGGGGGGGTAAGAGTTGTCGGGGCGGCCTGATCCTGATGGGTTGCCCCCTTACAAGCTTTGCCTTTCTTTCCGGGTGCCGTGACAACAGGAGAAGGGTCCTGTGGAGGTGCTGGGGGCACAGTGGCTACGGAGGAAGCGAGGGGGACCGGTTGAACCGGTGTCAAAGCCATGTAAGGTTTGGGGTGCCCAGGGGGAGTGGCGGCTGGGGGATCAAGGTACCAAACCGGAATGCCCAAGGTCAAGTTAGGGAGGGAGAGGGTGGCCATGACGGGGACAGAATATACTCCGGGAGGGGGAGCCAAGAAGGGGATCTGTCCAGCAGGGTAATGACCGGGAGGTACGGCTCCGAGATGGTTAAGGCCAGGGGGAACCGAGCCTGGAGGATAAAGAGGTTCGGGGATACCAGCTGTAGGGGGAGGGCCAGAAGGAGGAGGTCCGGCTGGCTGAGATGAATGGCTAGGAGCGGGTTGCGGAGGGCGGGGGGGAGGTTGCGGACTAGCCGAGGCAGGCCGTTTATGGGCAGCCTGAGACGATTGCATCATGCAAACATTCGGATCAGTAACAGGAGGGGGGGGAAGATGAGGAAAAGTACCAAGCAGGATGGAATCTTTATAGACGCCGGGGGAGACACTGGTCAAAGAATCGACGGTTTGCTTGTTGGCTACGGAAGAGATGGTCGTCTCGGAGGAGGTCTGAGACGGCGGCTCATGATAAGATAGCTGGTCAATGGTGACTATCTTCCCATTATGTGGGAAAGACATCTTGCGGAAAACCGTGGATGGGACAGCAGACATGGCATAGGTGTAGCTTCGCCCCAGTAGAATGTTGTAGTCTAGAGGGGCGTCAATGACTTCGACATCAACGCAAACGGTCTTACCTGCGAGGGTGATGGGACAGTTATGAAACAGGCTAATGGGCTGGGAGGCATGACCGTCCCACGCTCGAAGGGTGATCGTGGAAGGGGCCAGCTCAAGGGATCCGAGTTGCTTCCAAACCGAAGCGGACATCACGCAGGGGGATGCCCCCTCATCAATTATACACCGGGATACATTGGCGTTCTAGATTTTGACTGGGATTTGGAAGGCAACGGAAGGAGGAAGAGGGGGATGGTCTGAGTGAGTGGCGTCGAAAACAATCATTTGGTCATCAGCAGGATCTACAGCGCCCACGGCAGATAGTAGAGCCTTCTTTTGGGAAGGGCACGACTGGAGGAGTTCCAGTGTGGAAATGGCAGCAGGGGATTGCGCCAAATCATCTACTATACTATACGACTGAGTGGCTCGACCGGAAGCAGCATTTCGGCGTAATGGGCCCTTTGGAATCTTTGGATGAACCTCAAATTTGGGTTGAGGGATGTGTAAGGGGCCACTGGATGTCGAAAGAGGCTCTGTAGAACCTGAAGAGGGAGGCTCGGGAGCAGACTAGGCAGGAGGCTTAGGGTACTGGCGAGACCGAGTTTGAAGGTGAAGGTCGATGGATGGGGAAGGATCGGAGTGCATCATAAGGATCTGGTAATCAGAGGAACCAGAAATGGAAGGGGGGGCGGCTACCTGGCTGTCGGGCGGTTGGGTAGCCATGAATCCCTGTTGAGGGAAAGGATCAGTAAACACAGCTGGCTGGGTAGTGGCCACATTAAGAGGAGCATGAGGGGAGGCGTGTTGTCCGCGCAATGTGTCTTGAGACTCCCACATCTGCCGCATCTGGGGTAAGAGAGGACAATCGTGAGTGTAATGACCATAAACACTGCAACACGAACAGGGCTTGTTTGTGCGAAGCGGCCTGTCCGGCTTGGGCGGAATGCCCTATTGCTGGTTGCTAGTGTTAGGGTCCATACCAGAATTGGGTCCGCGGTTACCAGGGGCAGATTGGTTTTGGTTGCCTCTCCGCCTTCTTTGAGAAGAAGGGGGATTAGTCGCGCCCTGCTGTGCAAATACTTGCCCTGGAGGGGGCTGTAAGTGCTGTTGCGGGTTGTGAGGAGGCAAGGGAGGTGGAAGTGCATATGCTGGAGGAGCTGGCGCACCAGGCTGTGGATAAAGGTAAGGGTTGGGTTGGGCAAAA
Source organism: Pinus albicaulis (assembly GCA_034641835.2). Taxonomy (NCBI): domain Eukaryota; kingdom Viridiplantae; phylum Streptophyta; class Pinopsida; order Pinales; family Pinaceae; genus Pinus; species Pinus albicaulis. The sequence continues at coordinate 861,190,307 of CM076581.1, forward strand.
TTGAGGTAAGCAGGAGGTTGGGCAAAAGGAGGAGGCATACCGTATCCTGGATACATGTTGCCGGGAGGGGGAAGAGTGCTCGAGGTGCTGGCCCCTCCCTGAGGGAGACCATAGCCCATAGGAGTATGAGCAGATGGATGGGAAAGAGATCCAACGATACCGTCGGCGGAATGAGATGCCCCCGGGGCGTTAGTGCCACCGGGCCTGGGGATGTCAGGAAGGATGGTATAAACATAACCAGATTGAGCGTAGATCAGGTCATATTTTAAGGCTATTTGGAGGGCGGCTTCTTCAGTTTGAGGAAAGTGAGAGGCGACATCTTTGCCGATGGGAGAAGGAAGGGTGCGAAGGAACCAGTCCATGTAAACCCGATCTTCAAAGGGAGGGGCTCGACATAAGCTCTGTCTTCGTCGCCATTCCTGAACATGGGCAGAAAGGCGTGTTGAAGAGGATTGCTTAAAGGAAGTCAAGAGCTCCGTGCCAGTGTCGTATCGGAGAGGGAGCTAGAAGTATGACAAAAAGGCTTGGGCAAGAGTCTCGAATGTGGTATGGGAAGAGGTGGCTTGTTCGACATACCATTTAGAAGCTTCGCCGGTAAGCGTGCGTTGGAACAAATGAAGACGGATGGAGTCATCGGTAATGGAATTGGAGGAACACCACATGTGGAAAGATCGGACATGATTGGTTGGATCTTCTCCATTAAGGCCCTCAAACTTAGGGATGTCGGAGGGGAGCTTGGTTGGCATAACGGGCCAGTTAGCATTGTGGTGAATGGGGTCATTGATCCACTGATGGAAATCGGGGAGGCTGAGGCCTGCAATGTACGGCAGCACAGGGGTGGCCGGGGTAGTTCCTGTGGCGGTTCCGCTAGTAGTAGGGCCGGCATTGGGGCTGGGAGAACCGCTAGCGTTAGGCCCTGGACCAGACATAGTGAAGGTGACAGGGGGAGAACCAGGAGGAGAAGGAGGACCCAATGAATCAGGGGAGGAGTCGGAGTGCGGACTCGGAGGTGGACTGGCTCGACGACGGCGGTGCGGAGCAGGTCAATCAACCGGAAACTGAGGGTGAAGGCCAAGAAGTCTTCGGGAAAGGCGCCTTGGGGGCGCAATGATGACAGGAAGAAGGAAACCGACAGGGGCAGAAAGGGACAGAATCAAATGATGTCAAGGGCATGCAGTGACAATTGATTTTAGAGTCTTTGCCAGGCGGTGTTAACCAGGCGCTTCTTCACTTAGGGTCAGTGTGTGGTGTGCGTTAATTTTAATTTTTAAACCCTTTCCATTGTTGAGAGCAAGAAAAAGTGTGCTGCGTAGCTGAAAATAAACCTACAGAGGAATGGAGGAAACAGAGAATAGAACTTTAACGGAAAAATAATAGCTACTTGTGCTCATATCTAACCCAAGAAGGTGGGTCTCTCAAAACTATGTTGAAAAGAAAGGGAAAAACTATGTAAAACACACATAAAGAGAGCTCAACAGATCTAGGGTCAAAAGGGACAGGGATCTGGAGGATAAAGCTGCAGGAAAGAGGTGCAGATCACAGCCAAGAGACAGAGGCAAGGTGGCTGGAAAAAGGAAAGAAATCATCAAAAACTGAAGGGGGCAAGGCGGAGGCCTTCAAAGGAGGTCCAAACAAAACGACAAGAGGTGATTTGAGAGGAAAAGAGGCTGATTTCAATGGACCTGAAAGGGAGGTAACAGATCTGGAAAAGAGGGGGCTGAAGCTCTGAAAAACCGACGGCTGAAACAGCTAAAACTCTTCCACAAAAAGTGGAGGGTACTAAAGCCCTAAGGGGCTGGGTTCCCACTTAGATGAGTAAAAACAGTCGAGATCTTGAGTGAGCGGAGCTGGAAGCAGTGGAAGACACGACAAGGAAAATTTTACAGAACACAGAAAAATGGCGAGAAAAAATTCTTGGAAAAAAGGCGGAGTCGCGATTCCAGACGTCTGATCGGGTCGCGAGCTTGAGGCAGAAAAGTGCGACCAGGAGGTCCAGGTCGCAGTTTTTGGGCCAAAAAGTGCGACCCCCCGTTCCGGTTGTCTCGGCGGCGATTTTCAGAAAAGTTGCCGTCTCAGTTGCGGCTGGTGTCGCTTACCTGCGCAATAGGGCCAGAAACACACGGAAGTTAGAAATTTTAATGTTTTAGGGTTTTATGTGGGAAAAACAACATAAAAATAGGAAAAATAAACAGCTGAAAAGAAACCCTAGGGTCTGAAGTAGCTGGATATGCAGGAATATGAAAAACGACAGCGGTCGTAATTTAAAACCCGTGTGGAGTCGCCATTTGTTAGTATGAATTCTTCGTCGAAGTGTACGAAAAAGAACCACTTTAGCTACGCATAACTAATAACCCTAACAACAATAATGGCTGCAAAACATCTTCAGATCTGCAATTAGTAGTTAAAGCGCTGCAACAAACAGATCTATAAATAGAAAGACATTAAGCAGTAAAGTAAAGAGTTTGCTCCATGCATCCAACAGAAAAGACAAGAACACGATTTTTGAATGAATTTTTATATTACAGGGCACCTGGGAGGAAAACAAGAAGGTGTATCCAGATCTCCTCAATGGGATGGGTTCTTTGTAGTCCTCAGCACTTCAGATCTAAGCTTTCTCTCTCTTGTAGGTGTAGAAAACCCAATGCAAAAATGAAGCTCAATGGGAGCAAATGATGGAAAAATGAGACCAAGTGTATAGATCCAGAGTGATCTAATAGGCAACAAAAGGTGAAGAATGATGGGGAAAACCCTCCTATTTATAACAAAATATTGGGTCATTCTAGATCTTGGTGCATGATTAAAATAATGTTAATCAAATCTAGATCCACCTTTACGGAATATTTTATTATTATTTGTTGGAGGAAAAGGGTGTTTGACTTGGGTCAAATCCCTTGATTAGTGAAAAATAAATAAATAAATGATTTATTTATCTTTTTAAGGAAGTGGTTGGGAGATAATCAAATAAATAATGATTTATTTGATTAATGGTGGGTGATTTGGTCATATTCAACAAGGAATATTATCTAAATAAGATTTAAATAATTATTCCTAGAAAATAATAAGATAACTAGGGGTTTATCTCATTAATTTCTTTGTTTTTGGGTTAAACATGACTGGGAATAATAATTAAATTATGGTTTAATTAATTATTCCATGAGGAAAATCAAACAAATATAGGTTTTTTTAATATTTCCTTTTGGGGTTTCCTATTTTAACATAGTGAAAGCAGTTTTACTTAGGGTAAAACTGGTCTTACATGGTGTACTTGGGTCCATCTAATGATAAAAGGTTAGATGACCAAAAAATGGTGTAACACTCGAGAGAGAATAAGCTATTCAAAACCAATCAGCTCCTCAGAACAGAAATCAAAATCAAAATCAAAATTTCAGGAGAAATCGGCCTCAAAACAAACCAAGGGAGGATGATCAACAGATTACACCTCCTTTTCATCAAAACTATGTAAGTGAGGTTGAAGAAACGATAGAACAAACATAGGAAGATGACATAAACATGTTGGGGGTCGAAAATGATACTTTTGAAGATCATTACAATAGAAAACAAGGTCTTTACACACCTTGTGATGATAAAAGACCAAAGGATGAATATTAATATGAAGAGCTAGAAAATGTCATCATAGAAACTCCAAAAGAGTATGATCTTAGAAGTAAAGAGAATCTAGAAACTCCCAAAAGTAAAACCTCTGACAATTCTACAAAAAAAAACCCTATAAATAAACCCAAAATTGTAAAACAGAAAGATAAAATAGTGGCTGGAAATTCTGATAAAAACAAAGAGAAAGACACTCAAAACAATAAAAACAGAGTGCAGATCTTAGTAGCACCTCAGCTAGTGCTCCTGTTAAAACAATTTTGACCAATGTAAATAGAGAAAATCAGCAAGATGATTTTTTTGATAAAATGGTGGTTAATAAGGCTGAAACAAACATTGTAAAAAGTCAGATCCCTTTTAGTTTGGAACAAGAAATTGCCAAGATAAAAATCTTTGTTCCCCTTACCGAATTAGCCACCCAAAATGTATATAGATCATAAATTTTGAAGGCTTTTAACATAGAAGATCATAATGACACTGTCAATCTTAATGATGACCAACCAGAGCTCATATTTGGTCCTAAGATTGAGGGTAGATATCAAGAAGGACCAGTTCATCCTTTTTATGTTAGTTTAAAGATGCATGAATAAATTTCACACAACCCTATGCATGATTCATGGGCCTCTCATAACTTAATACCCAAAGCTATAATGGAGAGCCTAGGCCTCAAAATCACAAGACCATACAAAGATATTTACTCCTTTGACTCAAGTAGAGTGAAATTTTTAGGCTTAATCAAAGACCTCTATGTAAACTTAGCACAAATTCCAGCCAAGTGTTTAGTAATGGATATTGTAGTGGCTGATGTACCCCCAAAATATGAGCTAAGTTACAAGGAACTATGCAGATGGATATGACAAATGCTACTATCCCTATTTTTAATCAAAAAAGAAGACTTTATAGGGAATCTCATATGCAATACATGGTTACCAACCAAGAGAGACCACAAAACTCTCCTCTTTATTCTGTACGTATAGGCCTTGACTCATTTATCATTTTCAATGATGAAACATTCAGTCATCAAGTAAACTTATTAACTGAATTAGTGGCAGATATGGAGAAAGAGGAAGATAAGACAGAAGTGTCAAAACAATTTGCTAAATCAGAAAATTGCAGCAAACAAAATACAGGTCTGGAGCTACAAATTAGTCATCCATTGCTTTTTAGCCTTGAGAGTCAAGAGAACAGTCCTTAACACAATGGAAAACATGAGGAATTAAAACAAATTCAACAAAGTGTTGATCTTCAAGAACAAACTGAAAGCACACAAGATAAAGAGGATAGTAACCAAGCTAGTGAACCCGAAACTAGTCCTCTTTGGAGTATGAAATTTGATGGGTCTTTCACTAAGAACAATGTAGGTGCAGGCATCTAGATACATAACACTGAAAATAACCACACTGAGGCCATTCTTACGGATTAAATTTTCAATGTTCAAATAACATAGCTGAGTATGAATCCCTCCTTTTAGGCCTGCATTTATTGAAGAAATTATGAGCCAGAAGGATAAAAATTCATGGGGATTCAGAGTTAATTGTTAGGCAAGTGAATGGGGAATATAGTGCCAAACATCCCAAACTTAGAGCCTATAGGAATGATGTCATGGATTTATTGAAAACATTTGAGGATTCTCAGCTTATCTTTGTCCCAAGAGAACAAAATATCCTTGCCCATAGTTTAGCTTTTGCTGCTAGAACATGCTTAACACCTTATGAAACCAAATAATGCACCACCCAAATTAAATTCAGACCAGCTGTCCCTGATAATTAGAAATATTGGAAAGTGTTTTATGGAGACAAATAAATAGAAGACTTCCTGTAGTCCAGAAATGAATTTGAACTACCAAGTTCAGATTCATATTATGAAGATGATTGTCCTAGTGAAGAAAATCTACTTGATGAAGAAGAAAATTCTCCAAAGATTGCTGATATAAATCTGTTGTCTAACAAACTTGAAAATACAATAGAAATTAGTGCAGAGTTAGAAAAGGAAGACTTAGAAACTCTGCAATCTAACAATCAAAGTTTGCCAAAGGGACTAGTCCCCTTAGAAGAGTTGTTTGATTTCAATGATGTGGCCAAAAAACCAAAGCTGGAGCCTATTGAAACTGAGGTAGAAAAGTGTAACATAGGTAGTGAACTAAACCCAAAAATGATCAAACTGTCTAAAACTTTACCAGCTCACATCAAACTGAAATACATAGAGTTGTTTAAATAATTTTTTGATGATTTTCCATGGAGTTATGAGGATCTAAAGTCTCACAGAAATAATTCAACACAAGATACCCCTCAAGGAAAACAAAAACTGCGTAGAATAAACCTTGTTCAGTTACCTTTGGTTGAGAAGGAAATCAAGAAATTGTATGAAGCTGGAATTATTGTTCCTATTAGATATTCAGAGTGGGTGTCTAATCTAGTGTCGGTTAGGAAGAAAAAAAGAGAAACAAGGCTTTGTATTGATTTTAGGAACTTAAACAAGGCGTCATTGAAGGACAACTACCCTTTACCCAAGATGGATCACATTTTACAAAAGGCAGTTGGGTCTAAAATAATTTCTTTTCTTGATGGCTTCTTAGGGTATAATCAGATTTTAGTACATCCTCATGATGATCAATTAAAAACAACTTTTACTACACCTTGGGGCACTTTCATGTATGTGAAAATGCCCTTTGGTTTAATGAATTCTCGTGTTACTTTTCAAAGAGCCATGGATATTTCATTCTCGGAAGAATTAGGATACTTCATCATTATTTATCTTGATTATATCACTGTGTTTTCCAAAACAGATGAAGAACACCTAGAACACTTGAGAAAGGTCTTTGAGAAGTGCAGAAAATATGGGTTGTCTTTGAATCCCAAGAAAACAATGTTTGGTCTCCAAGAAGGTAAGCTTCTTGGACACATCATATTAGAAGAGGGGATAAAGATACACCCAAAGAGGATTGATGGTGTTTTGCAAATCAACCATCCAAGAAACATCAAGGAACTTCAACGTTTCATTAGAAAGATTAATTTCTTGAGAAGGTTCATACCCAACTTAGCTGAACTCCTTAGGAACATAAAAAACATGCTCAAGAAAGAAGAAGGAGTTAAATGGAACTTATAAGCAAAGAAATCATTTGAACTGGTCAAACAAGCATTAACCAAAACACTAGTTCTTATAAGTCCTAATTTCGCAAAAGAATTTTTCATTTTTTCATTTGCATAAGAACACACAGTGGCTGTTGTCCTATTACAGAGAAATTCAAAAGGATAAGAGCAGCCAATTGCATTATTTAGTAAGGCATTGAGAGATGGGCCTTTGAAGTACAATATTATGGAAAAATAAGCCTTTTCCTTAGTCAAAGCCTTCAAAGACTTCAGATTTTATATTTTACACTCCCATATAATTGCATTTGTGCCAAATTTAATTGTGAAATATATCCTAACCCGAGATCCAGATGGCAAAAGAGGAAAGTGGATAGCTGTGATACATGAATATGATTTATAAATTAAGCCCACTAAACTCATAAAAGGCCAAGGACTAGCAAGATTAATGGTTGAGTCTAATTTTGAAGCTCTTGATATAAACATGATAAATGCATTAGATGAACAGGAGGAGTTGTCAACTCCCATTGTTGAAAAGCATTTTATGAATTCCTCTTGGTATGCTAATATTTTATATGTTTTTCTCAATTTGAATACACCTCTTTTCTTGTCTAAAACAAAGGGAAGATTTTTAAAATTAAAAGCTGTTAACTATTGCATTATAGATAAATGTCTATATTGGAAAAATGCTAGTGGACTATTGCTTAAATGTTTGCCTCAGAATGATGCAGATAAACTCAAGCATGAGTTCCATGAAGGAGAATGTGGAGGTAACCTCTATTGGAAGACAACTGCCAAAAAAATCCTTAGAGTTGGTTACTTTTCGCCCACCCTCTTTCAAGATGTCCATAAAATGATCATTGCCTCTTATAAATGTCAACTCTTTGAAGGCAAAAGAAAATTGCTTCCCTTACCTTTGCATCCAATCACTGTTGAAGCTCCTTTCCAACAGTGGAGTCTAGACTTCATAGCAGAAATCCATCCACCCTCATCTGCCCAACATAGATGGATTCACACTGCAACAGACTACTTTACCAAATGGATAGAAGCCATCCCTTCTAGGCAAGACAATGACTCTGTCATCATAAAATTCATTGAAAATCATATCCTCTCTAGATTTGGCTGTCCTAGGAAGATTATCACTGATAATGCTAATACATTTGGATCCAAAAAGATGGTTGAATTCTGCCACAAATATCAGATTACATTGGGTCATTCTATTGGTTATTACCCTCAAGGTAATGGGCTGGCAAAATCCTCAAACAAAATTTTGGTGAACATAATCAAGAAATTTCTGGAGGACAACAAGAAATCTTAGCACACTAAGCTAGTACATGCACTATGGGTTGACAGCTTAAGACTTAAGAATTCTATTGGAATGTCACCCTACCAGCTTGTGTATGAAAAAGATGCAATTTTTCCAACCAGGCTAGGTGATCTGAAAATGGAATGTACTTGTTTAAGGGTGCAAGGTATCCATTTCCCATAATTTCAAATGTGAGCTATACACTCCAATTGACCTCTGAAAATGTGAAAAATTCTTATTTCTTATACAGAGATAGACTGTAGGGGCATTCACCGGACATGTCACCTCTAAAGAGAGGATGAGTTCCAGAGGCTACCTGGCCCTCTACAGGCTCCGCCTAAAGAAATAATGAAGTAACACTTAGAAGTCTTTGACATACACATACTTGAAGTTTGATGTCTTGCGGAATAAGACAAATAACTTTCTGCAGCTGAGTAGGTGATTATGTGTGTATGCAAGTTATGTATATTTGCTGTTTAACAATTTATATCAGTTTTGTTTAGCATATCATCTTCAGCAAATAAAGACATCAAAATGATAAAGCAGTTCACCCCCTCCTCTGGGCTACATCTGCTGGACCAAGCCTCTCAAACTAGGCTTGTCCTCTTGTATTAAAAATGCTTTAAAGGCTAATACAAGAATAAAAGTGTCTCAAAAGACAGATCTTACTGTAAATACAGAATCAGAAGATAGGAATTAGCTAAACATGCTCTTTCCCAAACACTAAACAGTGAAATTTGTACCTGCTACAGTACTTTTCCCCAATTGTCCCTGGTGGCCCTTTAGACTTGCATGGAGAATTTAGAGGTGAAGATGACCTCAATTGGTTCTAAAACCTCTGCCATTAAACTCAGAAAGTCGAAAATAGCAGAAACAGGCTTTTGAATCACCAAAAATGGATGAACATAACCTCCAAACAGCTCCAACACTGAAATGGCCCTGGTGGCCCTGAAAGCTTCCCTGAAGCTAAACAGTGAGAAGAATTCCTCAAAAGGAAAAACGAGCTGTAGAAATGGATTCATAATGCTGAAAAACTTCAGGAATAACCTTCGTTCCACATTCACTGGCTGCACAATTCCCAATGCAGCTCCCAAACTGATTTGGCCCTAGTGGCTCCTGGAACTTCCACGAAGAAAAATCACCTGCAAACGGCCTCAGATGGCTGTGAAACCTGTGCCAATGGCTTCAGAAGGTCGAAGAGACCCAAAATCAAAAAAAAATTCGTCTTCAAAGGCCTCTCCTAGCAGAAGTTATGCCCACTTTACTGAACTGCCAGTTTGGGCTAAAAAATCTCCACTAAATGTGGAAGAAGCCCCAGAATAGAGCGCCAAATGGGAGGTGGGCGCCAAAAATAGGCAGAACAATTCTTTATCCGACGGTTGTCTGTTGGCAATAAATGTGATTGTTAACGCACGTTATGTTCCTATATATGAGCGGCGATCGTTGTAACGGTTTACATTTAAAAACAACGTTTAATATAATAACCCACATAACATTATAACCAAGTTTTTGTCACAGATTGTATGTACGCGCCGAGAGTCACGGACGAAGGTTCTCCGCCCGGCAGTTCTATGGGAAGGGAGCTGGCCCTTGAGTTTGACTGCCAGGCCCATGGCTCCACATGTCATAACAATAATAGTTTGGAATATAAACTGACAGCGGACCATTGACGCGTTTGGTTAAGCGGCGTAATATTCCACGGGCCATGGATTCGAATCCCATCCGCGACCATATAAAAGTTTTGACAATGCGCCATTTCATTCCACTTTGGGGCCCACGTGGCGGCTTCCGGGCTAGCCACGTGGCGCCTTATGATTGGCTGCCAAGGAATATTCCCCAGAATATTCTGCGGAATATTCCATGGAATATTCCCAGAATATTCTGTGGAATATTTTTTTTTTAATAAAATTTTCCCAAAGTCAAATTTGCCATTTTTTTAATAAAATTGACAAAACTTTGAACTTGAATAACTTTTGCATACGGAGACCATTTTTCGAACCGTTCACGGCGCCGGAATCAGGAAGACGAGCTCTATCCGGTCGTTCAGGTTCAAACCAGTTCTGAGCACTTTCAATTTTGACCATTTTACGACACTTGGTCCTGAGCTCCTGATCACACCTCCCAAATGAGAAGGCTTTTGGTCCCCAAAAGCTTACTGAATCTCTGCACTGAACTGTACAGCAATTGAGGAACAGAAATATCCTCTTCCAGTCAGCCAAAAGAGCATAATCATGCCAAAAATGTCCTGCCTTGCTCACTTTCGTCATGGCGACTTTTTGCTGCATACGCCAAGTACTTGTCGAATCCCGACCAAGTTCTTTCGCCAGACAAATCTGAAATTGCAGGAACCAGCAATGAAACTTGCTGATATATGAGCTTAAATATTCCCCTGAACATGTGGACTTGCCAACTGTCACGATGCCCATCCAAGGCACCTCCATTTCAGAAGAAGAACTGCCTCCCAAATGAGAAGCTTTTACAAAGATGAAACACTTCATCATTTCTCCTCTTTACAATCTTGGAGATCAAATTAACTTTTTCCAAGTCAATAACATTACATGCATGGATAAAAACAAAGCAATCAACCCTTCAAGTTAATCACACATACATGTTTAAAAATACAAGGAAATCATCATGATCCCTGTGCTCATGCATCTCATTCTCATGCATGCAGTTTATCCTTCAACTGTCTCTTAAGTACAATCATAAGTACAAGATCCTCAATCACATGTACATGTACTTTCAAAGCTGAAATGAACATAACTTTCACTACGATAGAATGAGTCTCATACTCAGCTTTTCCATCGTGCAACTTGCATTCCTTAACAAAGAAAATGCATTCAATCAAAAGACATGCAACTTTAATTGGATAAGAATTCTAACCATTTCTTACCAATCCATTTCAAAGGTGATTCCTTTAACTGCACATCGATATCAACATGTGTATCATCCTGACACATATCAATGATGGAAACTTCCCTCATGGAATTCAACTGCTCTTGAAGTCTAGAGCTCTTTCTTTCATCCTCATACATTTCTCTCACCATATTCATCATGATGAAAAATTCTTGCTTCAAGCCTTCATAAAAAAATCTTGTGAAGGAGGACGATTTTGAGAACTCACTTATGAAAGTTGTCATTATAAAAATGAACAAAAGAGCTTCAGCGAACTCAAACAACAAGTAGTTTGTAGAATAATAAAGCAGTCAATCTTCAACACTGCTTAACACACCTTTCAAGCTACACAATCAAGCTAGTGATGTCAGTCAAGCAAACCTGGTGCTCTGATACCATCTGATCTGAAAATGGAATGTACTTGTTTAAGGGTGCAAGGTATCCATTTCCCATAATTTCAAATGTAAGCTATACACTCCAAGTGACCTCTGAAAATGTGAAAACTTCTTATTTCTTATACAGAGATAGACTGTAGGGACATTCACCGGACATGTCACCTCTAAAGAGAGGATGAGTTCCAGAGGCTACCTGGCCCTCTACAGGCTCTGCCTAAAGAAATAATGAAGTAACACTTAGAAGTCTTTGACATACACATACTTGAAATTTGATGTCTTGCGGAATAAGACAGATAAATTTCTGCAGCTGAGTAGGTGATTATGTGTGTATGAAAGTTATGTATATTTGTTGTTTAACACTTTATATCAGTTTTGTTTAGCATCTCATCTTCAGCAAATAAAGACATCAAAATGATAAAGCAGTTCACCCCCCCTCTGGGCTACATCTGCTGGACCAAGCCTCTCAAACTAGGCTTGTCCTCTTGTATTAAAAATGCTACAAAGGCTAATACAAGAATAAGAGTGTCTCGAAAGATAGATCTGACTGTAAATACAGAATCAGAAGATAGGAATTAGCTAAACATGCTCTTTCCCAAACACTAAACAGTGAAATTGTACCTGATACAGTGCTTTTCCCCAATTGGCCCTAGTGGCCCTTTAGACTTGCATGGAGAATTTCGAGGTGAAGATGACCTCAATTGGTTCTGAAAACTCTGCCATTAAACTCATAAGGTCGAAAATAGCAGAAATAGGCTTTTTAATCACCAAAAATGGATGAACATAGCCCCCAAACAGCTCCAACACTGAAATGGCCCTAGTGGCCCTGAAAGCTTCCCTGAAGCTAAACAGTGAGAAGAATTCCTCAAAAGGAAAAACGAGCTGTAGAAATGGATTCAGAATGCTGAAAAACTTCAGGAATAACCTTCGTTCCACATTCACTGGCTGCACAATTCCCAATGCAGCTCCCAAACTGATTTGGCCCTCGTGACTCCTGGAACTTCCACGGAGCAAAATCACCTGCAAATGGCCTCAAATGGATGTGAAACCTATGCCAGTGGCTTCAGAAGGTCGAAGAGACCCAAAATCAAAAAAAAAATCGTCTTCAAAGGCCTCCCCTAGCAGAAGTTATGCCCACTTTACTGAACTGCCAGTTTGGGCTAAAAAATCTCCACTAAATGTGGAAGAACTGCAGATAAGAGCGCCAAATGGGGAGGTGGCGCCAAAAATAGGCGGAACCGCCAATTCTTATCCGAACGGTTATCTGTTGGCAATAAATGTGATTGTTAACGCACGTTATGTTCACATATAACGGCGGCGGTCGTTGTAACGGTTTACATTTAAAAACAACGTTTAATATAAACAACCCACATAACATTATAACCAAAGTTTTTTGAAATCCACCGTTGTATATGCGCGCCGAGTCCTGGACGAAGGTTCTCCGCCGGCGGTTCTATGGGAAGGGGGCTGGCCCTTCGGGGCTGGCCCCCTTTTGGGCCCCGCCCAAACTCCCACATGTCATAACAATAACTCCGTTTGGAATATAAACAACAAACAGACCCGTGGCCCGTTGGTTAAAGCGCTGTGTTAATATTCCACAGGCCATGGTTCGAATCCCATCCGCGACCATATAAAAGTTTTGACAATGCGCCATTTCATTCCACTTTGGGGCCCACGTGGCGGCCTCCGGGCTAGCCACGTGGCGCCTCCTGATTGGCTGCCAAGGAATATTCCCCAGAATATTCTACGGAATATTCCGTGGAATATTCTCAGAATATTCTGTGGAATATTCTTTTTTTTAATAAAATTATCCCAAAGTCAAATTTGCCATTTTTTTAATAAAATTGACAAAACTTTGAACTTGAATAACTTTTGCATACGGAGACCATTTTTCGAACCGTTCGCGGCACCGGAATCAGGAAGACGAGCTCTATCCGGTCATTTAGGTTCATACCAGTTCTGAGCACTTTCATTTTTGACCATTTTACGACACTTGGTCCTGAGCTCCTGATCACAAGGTGTACCAGTCATGAAGCTAATCTAAGAAGTGCAATCTGAAGAAAATGACATGATTAGAAGGATTAATCAGACTATACACATTAGGGGAATTTTGAGGTCTAAAATGGGCCTCCTAAGGAAATTATAAAATAATAGTGGAAAAAATCTAATAAGATTTGATGACATCATCAAATTTTAGAGGGAAAAATGAAAAAGCTACTTTTTCAATTCATATTTTCAACTTATCTCCCGAAGTCTTTACTCAAATTTCGAGCGGGAGTACTTGTTGGATGCGGAATTTAATTCCCCATCCAAGGAGTACCCATGTTTCATACTTTTGATGGGTCCTACTACACGAAAAATGAGAAATACATAAAAAAACATGATTACAATAACGTTTTTTATGTATTTCTCATTTTTCGTGTACAAGAGTTCATCGAAAGTATGCAACATGGGTACTCCTTGGACGAGGAATTAAATTCTGCATCCAACGAGTACTCTCGCTCGAAATTTGAGTAAAAAATTTGGGAGATAAGTTTAAAATACGAGTTGAAAAAGTAGTTTTATTATTTTATTATTTTTTAATATTTTTACTTTTTTACTCCAAAAATGGTGAATCATCCATTATGGATGACATCATCATCTTGAATCCTATTGGTTGTTATAAAGTTTATTTTTGTTGTACATTTTTCTTATGAGGCCCATTTTAGACCTCAAAATTCCCCTAATGTCTTCAGCAAACCAGAGAGGAGGTCTACAACAGAGCATTACAAAAGCAAGAGAGCATCAAGAAGCTTTTTGACAGAAGGACAAAAGCTAGTAATTTTAACATTGGTGATAAAGTGTTGAAGTGGGATTCAAGGAGAGAAGACAAGGGCAAACATGGGAATTTTGATAACTTATGGCTTGGACGTTACCTCATTCATTCTACTGCTGGTAACAATGCCTATTTCTTGCAGGAATTGAATGGAGCTAAAATATTTGGGGGTCCTATCAATGGCAGGATGTTCAAACATTATTTCTCTTGACCATATCATGTTTGGAAGCCTTTTTATTTTTTCTCATTGTGAATATCATACTCATCATTGCATTCAAATTTAGAAAATAAAAAAAAATACAAAAACAATAGAAAGAGAAAAGAGGGTAGATTGTAAAAACAAGAAAGGTACAGCCCCATATAAAAAAAGAGAAACAAAATCTGAAAGTGTTCAAGCTCAAATTCCACTCCTAAAAAACACACTCCTAGTTAGTCATACAGCCTAATACGACTAATTAGTTTAAAATTTACTACTGATAGGTTAGTGAAGTAGATTTTCCAAACAGCTTAATCTTGGCTTATCAGTTAGGTAGATTAGGATAGAAAAATAAAGGTTCAAACAAGCTAAAAATCTAAACCTATAAATTCCAAAGCAAAGAATGGCTCTAACTAGATTAAATATTGAGCCAAGGATAGAAGTAAACTGGTTCTGATATGCCCAAAACTTGAACCAGATAACAAAGAAAAAAAAACTCAAACAAGCCTAAAACAGAGCTGAAGAATAGAGAAGGATGTTCTTAAAACTTTCAGATCTTAAGCCTTCACCATTTTTTATTTAATTTTCTGCAAATAATAATCTATGTGCAGCTTGTTTTTATTTCATAGATCAGCAACGAGTTAGACTGTTCAATCCTGACTTGTCTGCTTTTAATTTTCTTGTTTCTAGAATTTAGAGAATAAAAACCTATTAGACAGTCTAATCCTAACATATAGTAGATTAGCTAGAGAAGCTTATGAACTCAACTGCTTAATCTGAGTTCATGGAGAAATAAGAAATAGACTTAGATTAGTTTATTTTTTCAGAAGAATAAAATGTTTGTAAAATAGTTTGCCAATCCAAATGCACTCTGAATGAAGAAAAAATGTTATATCATTAGGATTGGGTAGGTAGAAAGCTTGTTTTGATAGAGTTCCATTGTTTTTCATGGCTGCTAACATTATCAGAACAAAAGAAGATCATCAAAGTAAAGAAAGTTGCAACCCAATGGATGAGGCATTGACCAACTCCCAGAGAATACAAGTCTGAAGTTCTTGACACCTTCAAGAAGGTGCCATCCCCATGTGGAGCCATGTTAGCCACCTATAAAATTTGTCATATGAAATGGTGGCTAAATCATTCTTAAAGCCTTCAGGAAACAATTTTTATGCCAAAATTGTTAGTTCTTAAAGTCTTATGAAGATAACTTATCCTTAAATTAATCTTCACTACTGTTTCCCTTAAAATCCTGAAAAATCGGTTGTTTTCCTGAAAAAATACTGCTAAAAACCCATTTTCCCTTTCATTTTACCCCTCCATTCACTCATAATTAACCTCCATTTTAATATCCTTGTTTCCTCATGAAATTCCTCCATTTCCCTCATTTTCCTTCCTTTCCTTCATAAATTCCCTTTTATAAGGTTTAAAACTCCTTTTTAAACCCTATCGAAACTCTCAAAATCCTCAGAAAATACTTCAAAAATCACAAAAACCATTTTTTTTGCACTAAGGCCTTTAAGCCCCTTTAGCCTTAGCCCCAGCCCCTTCTTCCGCATAAAATTGGCACTGAGACCAAGCACTGAGGCCTAATCGTACAATCGTAATTTGGCTTGTCTTGTTTCCTTGTTACCTATTTACTTTGAAAACTCTGATTGCGATCAGGCCTTCTCTTTTAAACACCCAATATATTCATCCTTTCACAAGACCTTAGCCCTGCAATAGGGCGCTAAAACACCATAGAAAACCCTTCCTGAAACATAACTTTCCTTTGTATTTTATAAAAAAACCCGACTTTCCTTATGTTTCAGTAAACCTGACTATTTAATGTTTCGACGAATGTCAACCGTTGATCTAAAACCAATCAACGATCATCGGCACATCGCATCGCAATTATTCATGGGACACATTTTAAATGGTTTATTGCCTCCCTCCGCTTGCAGCCCTGCGATTGGATCTCGATTGTCGATTTGCTCTACCATGCCCATATCTAACGATTCCAATCGCTCCATTCCAAAGCCCGCCCTTCTGCCTTTGACCTTCGTAGTTATTTCCTGACCGTCGATCTAGTTTTGAGATCGACGGCTCTTACTCAATCGCATCGCAAAATTTCTTCATGGTGTTTCCCCTTTCCCTTCTTCGATTGAAAACATACAATTCAATCTGGACTGTCGAATCCACAAGAACCGACGGCCCAGATTAATCGCCCTCCACCATGTCTCTCCGACATTAAAACCTGTCAATTCATCCTGACCGTTGATCTCTCTAAGATCTAACGGTCCGTGCGTAATCACATCGTAAGTTTTGTTGTGTGCCTTCCTCTCTCCTCTACCAATTTCCGAGCTTGTGATCAGATCTGGGCCATCCGTTTCATAAATCTAATGGTCCAGATCAAACCCGAATCCCTTTGTTATTTCATAAACCCCGCTGTGTAAATCATTCGGTGAAGATCCACCATTGACATCTATAGATCAACGGTCCACAATTACCCGATCTCCACCCGACCCCTTCCTCATATTCCATTTCATTTACCCTAATATTAAATCTAAGTTGTTCATTCTGAAGATCTAATGGTCCAGATGTGACCCAGTAGGCCCAACTCCTTTGGGACCTACCTCCCCCATGAATGAATCCTGACCACCCGATCCTGAGATCCGACGGTCCAGATCAAAACCGCCTTGACCCCGCCCACCTTCTTCCGCCCGCGCAACTTGTCTTATCATGCTCTCATCTCCACTGTCAGATCTCTTCGCATTTGATCCAATGGCTAAGGTCCATATCGCGTGGTTTTAAGCATGAATGATAATTCATAAAAATTACACGATATGGGCGGTTTCTAAAGGACACGTGTCAGCAAGAGATCCATATCGCGTTTTTTTGGAGAAATTCTAAAACCGCCTTTGAGCAGCGCGACACTAGTGGTGTTTAAAGTCGAAACCACTTTTCCCATTTGCATCACTTTTTCTTATGTTAAATCTCCGCTGTTGATTTCTGAGATCTAATGATCCCAGTTTAATCTTTCCATTTAGACCATCGCCCTCCACCATTCTTCCAAAGGACTTCATCAACGAATCTCCGCCGTCGATCTCTGTTGGTTAGTTTAATCCAACAGCCCGGAATATTTCCGCAACCCCAAATTTCATTAAACCCATTTCGCCTCCGCCAAAGGTTTTTTGTCCCTTTTCATTATATTTTCCTCCATTTTCATTATTATGTTTCCCCCTCTACATTATAAAAACCTGATTAATCTCAGCCATTGATCAATCTGATCTAATGGCTCGAACTTAATCTCCTCACCTTTTTTCCCAACCACCTCCCCATCTGACCCCAGCGAGAAATCCTTGCCATTGGATGATTTCATACAATGGTCGCGATTAAATCTGAGCCTCCAGAGTAGTTTAAACCTATCCCCGCAGGATTTTCTTCATTTTTCTTTGTTTTTGCAGGTTTTAAAGGTTTTTCCGTTGTTTTAAAGGAAAACCAAAGGCCAGTGATGACAATCCCTCAGGCCATTATTCATAAGGAGGATCATTCTGCAGGGTTCCACATCATGATTTATCGGTGCCTCATGAACACTGGCAACATTATAAAAACTCTGTACGCTTGCGTAGCAACAAAACACAACAAACTTTAATCAAACAAAAGTACCAGTGTTTAAGGATTTAGTCACAGCAGAGATGAAGAATAAAAGATCATTAACTCATTTCTGAGGGATCAAGACCTAAAATCGACTATCTAAAGACTAATCCTCTCAATTGAAGATAGTATGAAGAACAGAAGACAGAAATCATGCCTAATTAATCCTAACACACATAATTAAAGTAAATTAACAGTGTTTTAAGGAAGAACAATCAAATTTATCAGTCCGAGAAGCCTCCACTGACACATCAGAGGCTAATTGAATCCTCTCCAACTTCCAGAAAGACACCTGCAGCCTCAAAGAAATCAAAGAAGGCCTATTTATTGCCAAAACAGAAGATATTATCATAAAGACAGTTGAATATTTATTTCAAATCAAAGAAACTTATTAAAACTGTCAGCAGAGTTATTACAAGGATAAGAAATATCCTTGAAGTCAAAACTTTTAATCCACTAAGCCTCGAAAGAAGAAACAGAGTTATGAAATAGAGATATAGATCAAATGTATTCCTGCCTTATTCCTTGCATGGTTTTCAAGGCTAGGAATTACATTAACTGTAGAATTTATGATACTTGAACCCTAGATACTCTTCCACCTCCTCATTTTTCCTATAAAATCTTCTTGATGAGCACATTGTAAAGGGTTGGTTGCTAAACTTTGATGTAATACTTGTGCTTGAAACTTTCTACATGTAAATAGTTTTTAGAGGCTCTTGAAGCTCTTTTTGTGATCAAATAATTTAGGCTGAGAAGAGAAGATGATTGCTATACTGAAACATTGGACTTGAAGCATGTAATTGGATTAACATCAATATACAAGTTGATTCTTGGGATCCTGGTCTATATCATTGGTGAAGTACTTCTTACTGTGTTATTGTTTTCCTTTCATGTATGCCATTTTTTTCACTTATTCTCTGATAAGGAACAACAAATATAGAGCTAGGACTTACTATCAAAAGTACCCTACTCTCACTGATTAGCTTTATCTTAATGTTTCCTCCAAATTGTGTATTTAAGAATGACTTAAGTTAAGTGTAAACATTATCAAGGAATGTTGGTTTGTCCTTGTCTTGATGTGCAAAACTTGAAAGGAAGTTTTTGAATGATATTTTCATTATATGCTCAGTAGAGTTAGACTATAAAAGTTTATGGTTTTCCCTGTCTTCTAGTTTCTTTCTCCAAAGGTTGTTTGAAAGTTTCCTTAAGAGTATGCTGAAAGCAGGTTTAGATTTAAAAGTATCTTGCTTGATCTTAGGCTGCACTTTGTTTTCTTATCTGTTTTCATCCCTTCTAAAAATATTCATGTGGATTTCTGGATTTTTTGTCTGATAAGTTAGCTTTAATATAAGCTTGTCCAAAGAAGTTTATGGTTATCCCTCAAATAGTTGCTTAAAAGGCTTTTCTTGTTTGGAAAGTTGATAAATCCTTGTTGAAATTACTGACTTTTTCCACCTTTTCAACACTCTTATTGTTCCATTCCATCATTCAATCTAAAGGATATTTTGATATAGAGGACTTTCCCCTTGCACCACTCTTGAAATTGTTGCGCAATTAAACCCTTTTATGACTCCATATCCCAATGGACTAAAACCAGTTTCATATCTATCCTATTAGCCAAATCTTGTTCTGATTGCTTACAACTTCACCCCTTTGAAACTCTTTCATTTTAGGACTTTCCACTCAATTAAGAAATCATGCTTAACCATCCAAAACCAAAGAAAAACCCTTTCTGTTAATAACTAGCCTAATATCAAACCTAAAATCCTTAAAGATAAATCAATCTTTGCACTTATAAGAGAGATCCCTCTCTGGATTCAGGAGGGCTAGATCCTAGAATCCCAAAGTGGTTCCAATGTTGTCTCTATAGCTTTAGTCTTGCCAATCTACTGAAATTACAGATTCCTAACACTGGTAACCTTTTAGATGCAGAGACAAACAATGGATCATGTTACGTACCTGACATGTGATAATCTCAGAGTCTTCAATTACCTTTAAACAACTAACTTTGAGATCTATGGATTTCTTGCACCCAAGAGTGAATGCTTTGTACTCGGCTATATTATTTGTGCACTGGAACTCTAGCCGATAGGAAATTAGGAACTTGTTCCTCTGAGGGTCCAAAAGAATACAACCTGTAGCAGCCCCATCATGGGTTTTGGAACCATCGTAGTACAGGGTCCACATTTCATCTTCTAATTTCACAAGGATACCTGGGCACGCAGGAGACGTACTCGGGGCAACGAGTTCTTCTGTGACCAACAAAGGTTCTAACTGGACATCTTCAGTGACCGGAGACTGAGGGGTTTGGTAGCACCCAAAAATAGATTCCAAGAAACACATACTGAGTTCCTCTTGTGCGAAGCTAACTTGTTCGTTAGTTGCATCCAGGTCAGTCACCATGTGTTTCATGTAAGGCTCACTTTCGACCCGAATTTGATTGTTCCTACCCTTGTAAGGGAGCCACCGGTGAGACTAGTCAGTGTCAAAGTATCCTTGTAGCTTGCTAGAACAATCTCTGCTCAAGAGAAGACCATAGGCTTCGGGAATCTCCACAATCACTATGTCTATACACTGATGCACCCTAGGGTCAGAAGATAAGTGGATGACGATGTTATTCAACTCACCTATAGCGGGAACTTGAGATCTATCGAGTTGAATAATCCTGGTGTCATTTTTCTTGGCGCAGATGTTTAACTTCTTGCATACAAACAAGGGCATAAAATTTGTGGATGCACCAGAATCGACGAGGAAGTTATGGAAATTAAAGTTGAAGATCTCGAAGGATAGGAGGAAGGGGGGGTGGATCCTCTAGAGTTTGCATTAATGGCATTCATAATAGACTGGGGGCTCGCAGCAGGTTGGGCAGATGTGGTACTCACGGGTTTGGCTGTTGGTGGGTTGGAAAATTCTTTGAGGATAAGGTCTTGTTGATTAGCAATGTGAGTGAGTTCGTAGAGGGAAATGTTGGAACGTGTCTTATTCATGTCTTTGATAATGTTATACCCATAATCTAGGTGTGATGTAAATTCAGTGGAGGCTTTTGGAGAACCTGATGACGATCTAGCCTTTTGGTTTACTCGGGCATCTGTTGGGCCAGGTTTTTCTGGAGTGGTGGTTTGGTTCTCTTTGTTGGGTGGCAAGATTTTCCCTAAGAAAGCTTTGCCCATTTCCTCAAAATACTATTCCGAGACCAAGAATTTGCTCCTCAAGATATAGTTTTGAGGGGGTTTTGATTTAGGGTCGTCAGCCAAGTTTATATTAGTTGTGGGAGGTGGGCTCTCCCCGCGGACTACCTCGAAGGCGAGGATAGTGGATCCCATGTCCTCATCTAGGGGAGAGGTTTCCTCGTAATATGAAATAGCCTCCTCTTCTAAATCACCCCAGGTCTGATCTTCTAAGAGTTGATTTACTATGGAAGTCATGTTGTTGATCCACTGGGGGCAAGTTTTCTCTGAGTAGGAGGCTTGATGGAAGGAGAAGAAATTATCTTTTCCAATTTCTTCCACGTTAAGACCAGTGTTCAGGTTTGATGGAGGCCGACTGGTGGCGAGGTTATTCTTCTTGAAGAAAGGTTTTTGAATTTTGGTACCAAATGTGGAGTCATTGTTTTTTCTCTTAAGGTCAGAGACTTCGTTTGTTAACATCTTAAGAGACTTGATGATAATTTCAAAATCGAAGGGGTCCTTGTCTTTATCTCCAGGCTTGTGAGTCAAAGATTGAGTTCTTCTCATGGTTGGCTTTGTGTCATCTCAACTATCATGATCAATGGCTCCTATGGACAGCATGTCCTTTTCAATAGCGAGGGCAGTGGTGTAATTTGCTGCTAGGTTAGCTTTGGCTTCTCATTTTACAAACACAGTGATATCCTATGGGAGAGCCCTGGTGTAGTAATCAATAGTGATGGAATCATCTAAGGCCATGTTTGGAGGGAATTTGTTCAATATACTAGCGAAGCGTTGATTAAAGTCTTTGACCTTCTCCTTCTTCTGGCATTTTAAAGTGTTGAGCTCTGTAAGGAGAATAGAAGGATTCTTGTCTTCCAAAAACTTTTGGAGGAAGGTACAGTGAAATTTCTTCTAGGAAAAAATGGAAGCAATAGGGAGGGAACGGTACCACGTAGCAACCTTATTTTCTAAGGTATGAGGAAAGAGATGGCATCTACATCATTTTACTGCACTCTTATCATTTGCAAAGCCAAGTAGAAGTTGCTTATGTGATCTTCGGCCAACGTACCCTTTTCCGGGTCAAACTTCGGGAGGTGCTTCTTGGGGTGTTGGGGCAGGTCATGGAGGGGACTGTGGAGATGTAGGGGTGACTATGCCATCCAAGCCAGCGACTGCACATGCCTAGCCTGCTGGTGGCGTAGTATGTAGATATAACCCATTTCACTTTCGGATCCACTTCCCATGCCAGACTCAGAAGCCTCACCCTCATGGTGAGAGTGCATGTCTTGGTTCCTCCCGCAGTTCCTTGCATTCCTAATATTTCTCCAGTTATAAAGGAAAGGGAATCTATTTTGGTTTCTATTGTGTTGAGGGTGGCCCATATTTCGACCTTGCCCCTGGCCTCTGTCTCCCTGGCCCCTATTTCCCCGACCCCTCATGGTTGCTCCTCTAGGATGGTTATTTTCTTGAGTGTCATCATTCAAAGGTTGGTCGGGATGCTGGCCATTGTCAGGTTGCATTTCAGTGATTTTAGGGCTACCTCCTTTAGTCCCTCAAGGACTGTGGAGGGGTTCTTCCGAATTACACTCAACTTCATGTGCATAATATTCGATCATAAGACCTATAAGCTGAGGTCGGGAATTGACTAGGGCTCCCTGGAAATTATGATTAGCTGCGGGAGTTCGAGGCTTGACCAGGGAATCGGTGGCCGAGACATTTTTTAAGCCTCTGATGAGATCACGGGCGATCAGGCGCAGGGCCCTCAACTGGTCTAAGGTGATATCATAGTAAGGGGGTTCATCTCCTAGGTAATTTTCAAGGGGTGGAGGACCAGTATTCTCATACATGATCTCCCCTTGCAGGGTTTGCAATGGGATGTTACTTGAGTGTTGGGAGCTTGCCATTCAGGCCCTCCTTCTAGCACCAAATATGTTGATGGGGAGAAATGTCCGACCAACAGTAAGGGATCTCCCCGGTATAAAGTCTTAACTAGACTCTAAACCGTTTGTGATAGGGATACTGTCTGGGGTGTGGGTTCGACTACCGTTGAATATTCCTTTTCTCAGACACAACAAGCCCTACAAACCTATGAACACACAATTATTTTAATAATACAAGACAAATGGTTGATGAGTCTCAATCAGGGAAAATTTTAAGAACCCCCCTAAATTTATATATATAATAAATGGGCGAATCTCCATGATACATAGGAAAAATGGAAGGCGATTTTATTAATAATATAATATGTATATATAATTTTTTGGTGAATCTCTCACGAGATTATACTATCTTGTAAAATCATGGCGAATCACCAATACAAATGGCGAATCACTACTACAAAATGGTGAATCGTTGTCTAGTGGAGTTCGGGGTGTTGGTTCCAATGAATATATGGTAGTTGAACCAAGAGTAGAAGGAAGAGAACCACCGAGACCAAGCATGGCACATGGTGACTCGTGAGGGAAGTAGTTCTCGTGCAGTTTGGAAAACGCGTTCTTCTAGTTCTGCTAAGCGTAGTGTTGTTTCTCATTCTACTACTAGCACTGATATTGAGGTTGGAGAGGAGTTTGAGGAAGCATGGAAGGTAGCAGTGGTGAAGAATTACAAAGAGTACCCCATGATGGGCTCCATTTTTCCCTTTGGTATTTGTGCCTGCAAGATCTTATGTCCATTGAACCAACAATTAACCGTTCAACCAACAATCAACTTGACTGAGTTTTCTTTAAGCAAAATTTGTTTAGTGGTTAGTTTCCAATTGGCCAAGTTTCCTTTCGCTGAATTATTCTAGTGGGACCGAGTTGCAGGTTACAGTCATTGTATTTTTCTTTGTAAATTCCCTATGGGTCGAAACCTTGATTTTCTAGATTAATTAATGAAGCAGAATTGTTGTGGGTCTTTATCTATTGTAATGTGTGATTGATCTCTCTTTGATTTTATTTCCACTCCATATAAATTTTTGAATGTTAAAATACCAATGATTTTATTTTTCAAGAATTCAGAATTTATTTGGTTAATAAAATAAATTGTTGGGAATAAATAATTGTTGCGAGAAAATAATTCTGGGCTAGTATTAGGAGTTTCAATAGATTGTGAGGGCATTGGTATGGTTTTGTACAAAATTGCAAACATGGCATGCATCCTCAATAGGAGTTCCTATCCATGTCACATTCGAAGCAATAGATTTAAGTGCTAAATTCAAAGAATGCATGATGCAAGGCATCGAAAATATTTGTGGATATTTAGGTTCCACAATCATGTCTTATCATTGTAAATAGATGCATTTTCTGTAATAATTTGCACACAAGAATCAACACCTACGTCTTTAATAACTTTCACGAACAACTCACCTATATGTTGTGCATCCTTGTATTTTCCAAGAACATCCACTACCTTCAAGAAGATTGGTCCATTCAAGAAAGCTACCATGAAGTTGATGAGTGGATGGTGTGCTACATCTATCCATCCATTAGAAATAGTACTAACACTAGATAAGGGCTATGATGATTCAATAGGCTCTAGCATATTATCCACCTCCTTCTTTGCCTTTACCAACAATGTGGTTCTAAGCTTTTCTAACTAGGAGGCATGTCCCTTGTATCTCAACAAATTAAGGTGACTGTGCAACATTAAATGATATGAAGTTGAGATAAAGGAAAAAAACCCAATGTTAAGATCAATCTCCTCCTTCCTCACTTGCTGAATTATCTTGTCCATTTGGTCAACTTCCGTCTTTTTTGTTGCTCGATGCACTACCACTCTTAGATGGATAATTATTTGATGATTTCCTCAAGATTGGAAGAGGATCCTCATTCTTGGTTTTCTTAGATGTTGCTGCCACCAAGTCAACATTGGCCTCTCTTTCCAATTCTTTTCATTTGGATACACTCACTTCTGGACATGCTCCAAGTACACAAGGTGTGTCCAACAAATGGCACATAACTTGGAAGGAAGTGATCTTAAATTGATTAAGGAGAAAATTACACGTCCAAAGAACATTTACTCCGCCCTTTAGTTTGGCCCTAGGCCCTTGCTATCTTGTAACATGCTTCCACAATGGACACTTTTGCTCCCGAGCCCACAATTTTGCTAAAATAATGTATTTTCAGCATTTGAAGCTGTTGTTGCAGCCCCACGTCCAACAGATGGAGCACGAATAGACTCTGAAGAAAAATGAAGGAGGGGGACAACATCAACGGGGTAATCCCTTTCCTCTAGCTTCCCTTGGTGATTGAGCCATGATTTCTGCGAAATGAAGAAGACAATGGACTATTGTAGGAAGAAACTTGAAAATTGGTGGACAAATCCATTTTCCGAGCACTTGGAATCCTTTCAGAGGAAGAAACTTGAAGATTGGTGGACAAATCCAGTTGCCTAGCACTTGGAATCCATTTCTAGGAAAAAACTTAAAGACTGGTGGAAATCCACTTGGCCAACACTTGTAATCCCTTCTAACACTGCACAATAATCCTCAGTTGCTGTGATAGTCACTGTGCCTCAGTTGCTGCTCAGAGATTGTTTGTGACACTTGTTTGAAACCTAAGTTTGAGGAGGCTTAATTTGTCAAGCTTGTTCGAGTACAATGTACAATATTAATTTTTTCTTAGATGCAGTGCCAGAACTTTACAACTTGTTTTTTGGTGCTCTGGGGAATCAGACACACTATGTTTGCAGTAGCAGCTTAGGTTTTACACAGATGTCCTGTATTTGAAAAACACTGTTGATATGATGAATTTGGAATGGCGTTATGAGAGGCATCGAAGGCAATCCTTCAATTCGACTTTGGTGAATCTTGGAGTCAAGCTTGGGAGTTGTCAGGTTCTCTCTAGCAATGGGAATTGTGGCATTAATGTAGCTGAGTGTGACTAATTACAACTGATGCATTCAAAGTGGTACTTATAAAACATATTAAAGGACAAGGGAATTTAGGCATTTCAAATAATTATGGGTTCATTTTCAGTGCATTCATGTAGACATTCCCTCGTGGAGTGGAAGTTCCACCCGCAATGGGTTTAATAATGTCTTATAAATTGTAGAAAAAAAGCACCATGAGTTTTTTGTGGCAGAGTCTTTCTAGGAATATTGGGAGTTGTGTCAAAAGTACCAGAGGTATGTGTGTATTGTGTAATCCATGTCAGTTCGAACTTCATATATTTAAGAGGGAGCATTGACTAGTGCTTCCCTGGGGGTTCCACATCGATATGGCATGTATACTTGTCCCTTTGGGTTATCTTCCTCCAGCAAAAGTCCAGATCAGTTATAGTTGGTCTTTTGTACAAGTGCTATTTTCATGAGTTGCATTGATATGTTGGTTTAGTCATTTTTTATTAAAGCAGCTAAGCTTTGTCTTAATAACTGCCCAGAGTCAGTCTATAAGTTAGTTTACAATCATAATTGATGGTTAAATTGCCAGCTAATGGCATAGACGTACTTCCTTTATACATATAGATACAAAGGCAAATAGTCTTAGATCAAATTTTGGGACTGATGACTATGTATTGCCTACAGGTACAACTGGAGTGATTTTGTAAATCCTTGTATATTTAAGTTTAGCTATCCTTGTTGGTGTTAAAAAAAAAAAAAACAACAAACAAACAAACAACTTTGTATGGAAAAAGCATGTGCTTGGGGCCAAGAAATGGTTATATCCAGCCTAATCGTCCAACAGAAAGTGATTCTGAATAAAGATGCAGTGGGCAAGATCACTTCAATCATCCATATTAGTCCCCTAGTATCATGTCTACCCCCAGTGTTTTGTGCAAGTGATGATTTTGTATGGCTTTCTTTTAACTATCTATGACAAGGAGATGTTGAGCTATTAAAGATACAAAAGGGTATGGTAGATCACTAGTGGGACAGATTCCTAGAAAGCAGAGCATTTGAGTTCACAGACACCGGAGATGCCAGACTATTAGATGCTTCTAACTACTTCATGGTTCCTTCAATTGTAAACTTTAAGTATACCGAGTGCTGCACCCTATTATCCCTTTGTCTAGAATGTTGTTAAATTCTCATATTTTATAGGTCTCTAGTGAGATAAATAATACTGTTATTCTGATTGTATATATATATGTCGCACAATTTCTTGTTAGTAGAATTGAGAGGGCTTGGTACAAAGTTCAAACTGTTGTATATTTCACTATGTTCTTGGTTAAATTGGAATTCTTTGGAATGAATAAGATATGTTATAATTGAGATAATATGATGGTTATAAGAAATGGGATGCTCTGGAATAATACTAAGGATGATGTGCACTGGGGTCAAATGGTGAAGAAATTCTTATGACCTTTTGGGTGGCAAATATTCGTATACATTTTTATAGGTTGTCATGCTTCCCACAACAGATCCATCAAATTTTTTAACTAACCATAAAATTATATATTCAAAATTATGTTTGGAAGACAGACATGCATCGAGTGGTCCTATGTAGTAGAGTATGTTTGGCAGTTTAATAATGGATATTTTGCATATTACAAGCACCGGGTGGATTTGAAATGAAGGTGCCAAGTTGGATAATTCAATTGAGCGAGAAACAATGTTAAGATCCATTGTCCATGACAACTCTTTGTTCCATGAAAAATGAAAGGTCAGTATTCTCCCTTCTAATGAATTCAGTTACCTGTATGTGTCACTTGACTAAATCTGTTGTTTCACCATGTGGTGGTGCCAACTATTTATAAATGGGAAGCTATATTGCAGATTCGTGATAAGTGATTGACATTGCTTCTATCTGCTAGAATTATTTTCCTTAATATGTACATCTGAGCACTGAACATAGTAGTCAGAACTGGAACTGGATTCCCAAAATCACAAAATGGGCCAGAACTGGGAAAAAACTGGGTTGAAGAACTGGACAACAAAATAATACCTAAAATACTCAAATTTGAATTAAAAAAATAGATCCATGTAACAATGTAAATCCAAACCATTAGACACTAAATGTTCAAAGTTTGCTTGTGCATGGTAAAAGGTGAATATATTATAATGGAATCATGACATAAGTTTTGGGATTACATATAGTTGAACTTCTAAGTGAAAATACATAAACAATTAAGCTT
Organism: Pinus albicaulis; assembly: GCA_034641835.2. Classification (NCBI taxonomy): domain Eukaryota; kingdom Viridiplantae; phylum Streptophyta; class Pinopsida; order Pinales; family Pinaceae; genus Pinus; species Pinus albicaulis. The sequence goes on from CM076581.1 coordinate 861,218,461, forward strand.
CTAAATGGCCTCTAGACTCAAGAGTCCAAAACATCATACTATTAACCAAATGAGTACATAACTCATTAGCACAAATTTGAAGTTTACTTTCTCTTGGTCAATGGCTCCAACAGCTGCTACCATTAAATTTTTAAAAACAGTTGGTAGGGGCACCAACCTGTTTGACCGAGGAGCAACAGTACGGTGGTCATGCCCATGAGTGTACTTTTGTCTAATTAGCATTGTTTGAAAACCCCTTGTTGAAATATTGCTTGCTTAGAAACTAAGCAAGATTGAACGACAGCCCATTCTCTATCCTGGAACTCCAGCCTTTACAAGAGCTTCACCATAAAAATAATTAAATATATACAAATTAAAGAAAGCCACGAACCAAAGTTTAATTGAACAAATTGTTCAACGGGAAAAAGGAAGATAGATAATTTTGATCTCATGTTCTTAGCATAAGCTTGTTCAAAGAGGAGTTAATTTTGATCTCTAGTTATTTACGCATAAATTGTGAAGCAACATTTAAAAGGATCCCTATTGTCAGCAAGTAGGAAGAGTGATGTGTGATACACAGAACAGGTATTGTACACAAAATCTGGAAATTTATAATAGTACCCGTTTTGTATTCCCTTCAATCATGCCCTTCCTTCGAACAGTGTCGACCAAAATTTCACGAGTGCTTGAACAAGGATGAAGCCTTTCTCCATCATTTGATCCCAAATTTTACAAGATTTTCTCATCTTTTCTTCTTGGCAAAGACCTCCAATGACCAGAATATAAGTATGCTCATCCGGATAGCAACCACTCTCTATCATTTCTTCAAAAAGTTCAACCACCTCACTTATTCTAAACGATTTGCAAAGCCCATTTATTAAAGCATTATATGAAGCCACATCAGGATTAATTCCCTTTCTTACCATCAGATAGCAGATCACGGGCCTGGTCAGTCCTACCCATCCTGCAGAAGTGATTAATCACAGTGGTATAGGTAATCACATCAGGCGTAAAACCTTCCGTCCACATCTCATGGAAAAGCTCCTCTACGAGGTCAGGATGACCTTCTTCAAAAAACCCATTTATCAGTGTAGTGTAGGTGACAATATCTGGAACAATGCCTTTCTGCAACATTTCACTCAGCAGCTTATAAGTAGTACCAGTTCTATGAAGTTTGCAAAGTGCATTAATAAGTGTGTTGTATGAAACAACATCACTTAAGCTAGCAACCTCCATCGTTTGAGATACTAGCAGATAGCCTTTCTCCAATTTGTTTGCCTTGCAGAAGCCAACAATTAGCTCATTGTAACTATAGCTGTTAGGAACAATACCCTTATTTGTCATTTTAAGAAACAGCCTCTGAGACTCATTCAAATGGCCTTCCTTGGAGTGATAGTTGATAAAAGTATTGTAAGTAACCACATCTGGAAGGCAGCCATTCCTCTCCATAAAGGCAGCAATAATTTCAGCTTTGGACCCTTTGCCTGCTTTGTGAAAAGTGCCAATCAGGGCATTATATACAGAGCCAGGACCAACGTTAGACACTCCATGCAAAGCTCAGACCACCATTCATATTTGGGAAACCGGGCCAACCAGGGGCAAGACCAGCAACAGCGTCATTCCATGTTGGGTTTGGAAAACTCTAGCGATATGACCATGCACCTCCAAAAAAACGCAGCCCCAGCAGACCGATTCACCCATTTCGATGGTGGATCCATATGTGGCCGAAGGGTTGCTGGATTGATATGAGTAGACACCTCTTTTCCAGACCGACTCCATTGTCGACTCCAACCCTGCAGCCATACTGGATATTGGGGCGAATGCAGTTCCAAAACCCTCGAGCCTAGTAAATCAGGGCGAATATAAACCAAAACTATCCAGACCATTAAATGCAGAGGCGAATTCAGTTTTTTATGTTTTATGCGCCCTTATATTTTTGGGCTAAAGCATAATAATTATTTATTTTTAAAATAATTTTGGGACTAATTATAAAAAACTATACAAAAAGGTTTTATATAAAAAATTCACCCTAATAAAATCTAAAACCCCTTAAATTTTGCCTTTGGGCTAAAATTCGCCCCTAAAATTTTCCCTGGTCTCAATGTACATAAAACACTACAAATAGCAAAAGCAAGTTAAAACATGTAGCCAAAGGAAATGTTGTTAACAGCAGATCATTAGGGTCATGCTTGTAAAAGTTTTTCAAACCATAGAAGAAATAGTCCTTTATGGTTAAAGCACCCTTCAATTCCTTGAGCGTTTGCAAACGATAAGATAATGTTAGTGCCAAAGCTGCTAGCAGTTTCTCGATTAAATAGCTCTATACCATTAACATATTAAGTAAGTTGAAACGTAAAAATGATATAAGAAGTAATCGAAAATCATAAAAAGATATTCGATGCATGCGACAAAATATTCATAATGTTAACACATGAGTCCTCATCAAATCCAATGGTGGAATAAAAACATTTTTTGTATTCATTCCAAGAAATATGTATCCAATGCTATACAGTTCTCTTTTCTCCTTTGGAGTCCAAAAAAATATCCTTTACAATTTCTCGAAGGGAGTATTTATAGAACAAAATCAACCCTTGGGTGTCCCTGACTTTTCGCATTCCCGACTATTGACATACTCTGTGACCTGAGGAAAATTGCGACTTGCAACCCCTACTCTTGATGCGACCTGTGACCCTTTGGATTCTGCGACCTGCGACTTCCCTCCTATTGCGTCTTGCAACTTGTGCTTATCCTTTGGTCAAGGAAAAAACTGTGTGATTGTGAGGTCCAGTATGTCTATTTATAGCTGGTATTTGAGATAATTTTTCCATGCTAGGTAATCTACAGCAACCGGAGTTACCAGGGGAGTATCTTCTTTCATTATATGGAAGCATTCAAGAACATCTGGGATCAAGGTGTGGCTTTTCACTACGATCTGATTTGATAGCGAAGCCAACTTGGTGTAGATCCGGACCGGAGTGACGACGAAATAAACAAGGTTTTCCTGTGAGGCCAAGAGATCCTAAGAGGCAGCTTCTTGCTTCAAGGGTTGCAGGAATGTATGAATGTCCTGAGCAACCTCTTCTCTTTTTTTCTCAGTGTCTAATGCACCCAGAGAGGGAATGTGGTAGGTTTTGGCCATGGAATCAATTCCATTGATTAGGTGTTCATATGCAGACATCACTTTCTCCAGATCCTTAACTAACTTATCTTTGGACTATATCTTCATTCGAATCTGGACCTTGTCATTTTGGGTGCAGACCCAGTCCTTTCTAGGCAAAGTGTTGGGAGCCTGTAGGTATATGATTGACCATTATAACATATTATCCAAGGCATTGGAGGCCTCCTTTAGCTGTGGGTTTCTCCTTTTCATTTCTACTTGTGCTTTCAATAAAGGAGCGGCTGTCTTTTTTATCGTGAACATATCTTTGTATACTTGTTTCATAATGGCTTCCAGAGTACGTAACTCCCTTTGAATGGTAAGTGGAAATTCGTTGGCTTAGGGACTTGTGAAATGTAGTCTCTGAACTTGTTCCTCCAACCCCTTCTTATCCTGTTCACCCTGAGATGATCATTGTTCAAAAATTTGTAGCTTGTTTTGTAAAGAGAGAATTTCTCTGCTCATTCTGCTAATGTTTTCCTCTGTGGGTGCTGCAAAAGTGGTACTAGCTGATGCAATCATAATTGGACTAGTCCTGGTATCCAAGACTATATCCTTTTTTGTTGTGGCCATGAGAGGTGCGGCAGGGTTCCGTGCTAGACATCTCTTTTCTTTCCTGATCTTGTGCGTGAACTGGTCATAGGTTAGACTTGTTAGATCGAAGACTTCATCGTCCTATTCCTTAGAGGTGCCATGTTCCAAGAGAGTGAAACACACACTGGTCTAGGAGTTGTCTGAGGCATCTCAATCTATGGCAGCTCTGTTTGTTTCCATGTTTCTGGAGGAGGTGTCTTTCTGCCTTCTGCTTCCTTGGAGGAATCTTCTCTTGATTTTAGACTTTCTTCCTCCCTTCTCCTTTGCTCAGTTTCTGCTTCATCTTGCTTTTCCTTTAAATAGCGTTCAACTTCTGATTTATCCTGTTTCTCTTTTAACTGGTGCTCAACTTCAGCTTTTTCCTGCTCTTCTTTAAGCTTGTGCTCAGCTTTTGCCTTTTCTTCCTCTTCTTTCCTCCTTTGTTCCTGTTCCTATTTTTTCCTGTGGGTTTCTTCTGCCTGCTTCTTATTCTGCTCTTCCCTTGGTTGTTTCTTTTGCTTATCCTCCTCTTCTTTCACATTCTCCTCAGCTTATTGTTTCCGTTTAGAAAGACTACCACCCGTATCATTCCTTGGTTTCTTGGCTTTGGAAGACGAGGCTCCTCCTAGTGTGTGGATTCTTTCCTCTAAAGTTCAATCATCTTGTTCCTCTTGATCAGCTGATTCTTCTGGAGCAACCTCCCTGTATTTTTTTTACCATTTCTTGATTTGATCTTCGACTGGGCATTCCATGTGATGGTAACTCCATTTAAATTTGTGTAATATCCCAAATGGGAAACAAGCAACAACACTAAACAATACTACCCAGAAATAACTCAGTTCACCCAATTAAAAGTATAAGGCCAATATGGAGGCTCAATAATGACATTTACATCAAAAAATCAGATTTAAATTGAAGCCCATACACTATAGAACAAAAAATAGAAGAATTTACATGAAGAAATCCTCAAGAATGAGGTGTTGCAACCATGGCATGTGACTAAGTAAGCTTGACAATGTTATTTTATTGGATGATAACGGTTGTAGATTACACTTTAGATCTAGATAAAATCTATGTACAAAATTTAGATCTATATCAGATCTGTACACTAAAAAGGGTCCTCTACAAATGCCCCTTGGGGATTTAAGCAAAAAGTGAAGTACATGGAGTAGATATGAGATCTAAGGCAATAGGTATATAGAATGACTCAGAAATTCTGAATAAAATAGAACATTATTCATATTAGATCTGGATATAACATGGATTAGATATGTAATCCAAGGAGCACCATAGTGAAGGGAATATTCCCAACACTAGAGATCTCTCCTCCAAAAGTCTTCCAAAATACCCTGCAACTTCTCACTTGCAAATAACGCAACACTGGAAGATAAAATACATTGTAGGATTTAGTATCAGTTTGGCCAAATGCCAAGGTGTGGATCTGAAGCTCCAATCATCCAATACTCTCTTGCAAGGGGGATAGAAGACTTTCCCACTAAAAAGAGGCACTAGAATGGCCTAGATCTGAGTAGATCTAGCCTCCACTTGCTGCATCTTACAAAGACAACCAAACCATCAATAAGATATGTGTTGTAGTTGGAATAAGAGCTTGGTCAAATGCCTGATAGTGGACAAGAAATGCAAGACTCCTCCAAGAGCTACTCAATGGAAGAGGTGGGATTCCCACTTAGGAACACCCAGTGCTAAACAACACTATTATCTGCTAAACAACAGGGAGAATAAGAAGTGTCTAAACAGACAAAATCTTCAGAAATAATATGTTCAACAACAACCTTCTCATGCTATCCTCCTCTTCCTTTTATAATATTGTGAACTTGCAAAACCCTAAACCATCTCAATGGAATAGCTCTTTTCACATGAACGTCCTCCAACTAAAACTGCGTTGTGCCTCGATGAAGATCACTCCTTCTAGACAACGCTGTTGATTTGGTCATGGTTGACCCATTCAAATGTCTCACCCCCTTTCATACATAAGGATGTTTATTTGAAATAGCCCATATTTAGCTTTGTTCACATGTGGCATTGTTTTATTTGTTGTTTTAGGAGTTTTTATAATCCTCCTTTACACATTTATTCATGAAATAGAAAAGTAAAACAAAATTGAAGATTCCAATTAACTTAGGCTAATTAGGAATATTACATTCCTCCCCTCCAAAATATTACTTGTCCTCAAGCAACTGATAAGGTGAGTGCTGCAACTCATCTCCCCCTCCATTGGTGACACAAACATGAGTTAATCTTCCTCTATGAGCCCAGTGTTCACCAACCATCCATCCATGACTTGCTCCACCAAAGTTCTCATGAGATGCAAATAGCTCATCCCATAAGAAGACAATAGATCATAGGAAACAAACATGGTTTGCCCAATGTTCTCCCTGAAATATGAAACATAAAGTACATGGGGAGTAGCCATCCCATAGGGCACATGCATACCTTCCCTCCTTCCTCCGTACATCCCTATGAAAAGTACACGTACATCATCAATATAGGGAATCAAGACAATGTACATACAAACAGAAATTTCTGCATATGAAGGTGGGTCATAGTCCCACATGTGGAACCAATGCAGAGCATCTCCTGCCTACATCAGATCTAGATGTGGTAAGTGGTTTTTCCACCACTTAATTTCTGCCCATACCATCTCACTATGGCTGAAAGTGCAAGATATATTTGGTGCCTTAGGGAAGCACCCATCATGTTGTAAAATCTCCCTTTTTCTTCCAAGGGAGTGGACCAATTCAGAAATTTTTGTGGCCCAATATTATCCATGATGCCTAAAATATATAATACCCCTCCTTGGAGTCATGGCCTGCAAAAAAATGGTGGAATAATGCATGAAATCAGAATGAAAAACATGTGTAACAAGAGCATGTTCTTCACCAAAAATCTTCCTCCTATCAATGGAGTGGTGCATAGATCTATCCTCTTCATCAAAGAGAGAAAGAGAGGGCTGATTTAACTCTCCCATAGAGTTGTGTTGATGCTCCATCTCCACAAGGTTCATGCATATTTGACAATGCTGATATAGTTCTTTTTCGAAGCCCTCCCAATAGTATCTCCTCAAGATGATGTTGTTGAGCTTCATAGAGTATGTGTGTCTGAAATAGAAATCTTCATAAGCCTTTTGTAGTAACTTCTCCTTGAGCTTGGAGGCTCTAGATAAGAATATCCTACCATGATTATAGATGACTCCATCTAGGATTTTATAACTTTCATCATGTAGAAAGTCATCAGGAATCATGCAAGTGTGAAGATCCTTGGAATATTCCACCAATAGTTGGGATTTCCAATATGGATCTAATGTGCCAAACAATGACAACATTGATAATGTGTCATCTAAAATGTTTGCCTTGTTGCTGCTCTTCTCCTTAACATGTCCCATGTCCAAGGTGTATGTTAGAAGGTCATGCCTCCCATTTTTCTCCCCCTTGACATCTCCCATGCCAAAGGTATAAGTTGGAAGGTTGCCATTCCTTCCTTGTTGCCCTCCTTGCACATGCACATGCTCAATAGAAAATGGAAGTTCTTGTAAGTTAGTCTCCCATGGGAGGCTATCATCTATCCAAAACCTCTTTGGTTTTTCCAAAGTATGCATGTCTAACTACCATCTCTCCTCGTATATGGAAGATTTCTCTCTAAAAAAGTTTGTCTTCTGATTCAAGGATTGCCTTCCTTGCTCCACAATGGTGTCATTCTTCACCCTTGCAGCATCCTTTCTCAACACAGTATGAGATGAGATAATGGATAATAGCGTTAAGGGAAAAATACTTTCCCTCTCCTTGGGCCTTCTCCATACTCTCAATGTTGTAGTATGGTCTATAGTGCTCCCTCCTTCCTTGGGCCTATGAGAGGAGCATCTATGTATGAAACATATTTCATTAAATATGAATCAGGTGGTCTCCCAAGTGGTACACCACAAGATAATGTTGTCTCATGGCACATTCCCATGTGAATAACAGTTGGGAACCTCTCATGACTGCTTCCACTGCGTAATTCCATCTCTGATTTTTGGGTGGAAGTCTCGTGATAATTGGGCATCACTCTTATAGATGTAAGAGTTCTTTTGAGTGGAGAAACTTCCCCATATTCTTCTTCATGTAATATAGGATCACCTCCCATTATACCAGCACTGTGATCCTTCATCTTCTCTCTTCACCCACCTTCTACAAGATCTCACAGTCTAAGGTGCTCCCTTCATATGTAGTTAACTGATGAACACCCATCATCTCCTTGGTGTCAAGAGTCTTGATCACAAAGGACTGATATGTCATAGTGTGTGTTCCCCAAACTGAATGTGATGTTGGAACACATTTCCTACATTGTTTTATCTCATTATCTATCATCATAGGCACATGCTTCTCATGCTCTTTTTGTGTAAGATCCTTGGGGTCTTCTTACAAAGATACAAGAGCCCTCTTAGTGGAAGCAATGGCTTCATCTCCATCTCCCAATAAAAATAGATTTTCTCCTATTGTCATAGCATTGGAGGAACCTTTCATCTCTTCTTCTTTCTCCTCCTCATCAATGGAGTATACCTCATCAATAAGAGATCCTTCCTCTTTATCCATCCTTGAAAAAGGAGTACTCATGCCTTCCTCTTGAGAAGAATGTTCTTGCTGAAGTGGGGCCTTTTCCCTTGGCAAATCATGTGGAAGATATTTAACCCCCTCAACAATTTTCTGGAATGGAGTTATCTTCATGGATCTTCCCATATCATGCAAAGGTTTTGAATTATTGGGCATAGTTTTCTCACCCAAAGAGATTTCTGATGGCTTAAAATCAAATCTTTTCACTAACCTCCTAGTGAACTTTGCATAAGTAGAGATGTTTACATTTCTTAATGAAGAAGATTCAAATAACCAACAGGCATAAGCCTTACCTTGGAGGTGCAGCACTGCTACTCTTATGGCTTCTTCTTCTTCTAAAACTTGATGTAGCTGAAAATATGTGTCCAGCTTCTTTACCAAAGACTTGGTTGAGCTCTCAGGTGATCCACCAAATGTAGGTAGGAAATTCCTACCCAAAGTGTGCTACATGCGCCCTCTTCTTCTCATGTTTCTATTGGATATTATCTCTTCTTTGAGTTAACAAAAATTTGGGAACTCTAGATGCTCTTTGAATCTTTTAGAATAATATTCATATTCTCGGAGATGGTCACCAAAAGTCTCCTCTTTTGGTGTCTCTCCTTCTGATTATCCTCTTGCAAGGAATGTAGGCATGCTGTAATGTTCCCAAAATTATATCAGCTAAGAATGAATAAATGGGTAAGGAGGCCCATGAGTAGCAATAAAATCCCTCATAATGTGAAATGGATAATCAAAATAACCATATTTTTCACCCTCAAGTGTGAAAAGGGGCACATGCATGAGGAAAAGGTCTGGTTTGACCAAGTTAACAATGATGCAATAGGAGGAGCGAATCACTTTGAAAGATAGTGTAGTGTGAATGAGGAAGAGGTCATTTGGTGGAGGAAACCCTAATGTGTGAGGGCCAAGGCAAGGAGGCTTTCATTTGTATAAAGGGAGGACAAGTCAGGCATAGATGGATAAGTTGATGAATATAGAATTTGTTCTGTATGACTATTTGTTGTCTTCAGTTGTTTAATTGAGATTGCTGCACTGCTTAGCACAAGGGATTTCCTGTTTAGGAATCCTTCTCCCTTCTTGAGAGGCCTATTCAGGGATTGTACTTCATTCTCCACATTTCAGGCTCAAGGCCAAGCCATCTCCTTCAGCTACAACATTATTCCTGTAGCAAGAAACGTTGTGTTGTAGGGTGTTGCAGTGGAGGGTTCCACAACACCATTTCCTTGGCTCATCTTTCAGAGGAGGGAGCTTCTATTCCTCTGGGAGGTTAGTGATGAAGATGAAGGAGACGATTACACATCTTTGGCATCAGGCCAAGCACTTCCCATCTCCTATAGTGCAGTCCATCTCCTTGACTGCGTTATTTCTGAGTGTATTTGCAGTGGGGGTTTGTACCACTATTTTGGAGGGTGAGATATTCAGTGATTGGGTCAGCCTTTCACCTCAAAGATCCATTGGATGAGATTCAGCCATCATTGTACAACATCTTTAGTTATCTTCATCCATTTCTTGAGTTGTAGCTGCTACTCATTTTTTGTGACTGCAACTCCGACATTTTTTCCTTTGTGTATATTTCAACCAATTCTTCTAGGATTGACTTGATATTGTATTTTCATGGTTTAGAGCTTTGCTCTCCACCTTATTTAAGTTATACATTTCTAAATCCATGTATTGGCATTATTTATGTAGCAATGCCACTTATAAACTGCGCAGTCATAACTTTGTCTTTACCATATGTAGCAGTGCATTTAATAATTCTTGTACATGTGCCTTTGAGGTGTATTTTCCTAAGCTTGAGTGATAATTTCCTCAAGATATTGTACACAATCTGCTGCTATAACATTAATAATATGGCTATGATATCTTATTACATTTTATGAAGTTGATGTATCACTGCTACTCCATTGGTGTGTTTACATATTGTTGTTGTTCCACATTTGGAATATCTTAAGATATTCCCAATAGTTTATATTTTTCCTATTTTGGAATATTACAGTGGTATCAGAGCATGATCTTTGGCTCAGCCTATGAGTTTTAGCCATAAGAAGATTGAAGAGATCAAGATGATGAAGAGGATGAGCTTTCTCTCATCGGTTTTTAGATCCAGAAAGGACCTCTCCAAGGAGGTTAAGAAGATGGAAGAAGGAGAACATGAAGGACCATGAACTTCCTACTCTCACAAAGAAGAAGACCTGAAGCATTAAGAACACTTGGAATTTGAAGTTCTAAGTGAATAATTTGTTGAATAGCGAGCTAAACCTAGAGCCTTCAAAGAGACTCTAGCTTTACCACAATTTATTCAGCTGAGAGAAGAAAGAAGAACCCACATCTATGGGATGATGAGAGGCAATAGATTTCTATTGTCCACTTTTGATGGATCACTCACACATGCAACAGAGGCTTGGGTGACGAAGCTAGAGGCTTTCTTTCTGCTACATCCTGTAGTAGATAGAAAGGTTGTAGAAATTGCAGCGCTGCACCTTAAAGGTGAGGCAAATACTTGGTGGTTCAACCATTGGAGCCATGCAAGGGTATATACTCTTGCTGAGTTTTCTCAAAGGATGATTAGAATATTTTCCCAGAGGAGGGAGGAGCCCTCACCACCAGTTGAAGAGGCATATACCAGCACTGTCACAGTCATGGAGGAGAAACCTTCATCTTCAGCAGTTGGTGAAGCCAACAAATTGGAGGAGGAAGCTCGTACAACCATACAATATGCTTCCAAGATTTTCAAAGGTATGCCATAATTTCCATCTCTTATCATTTCAACAAAAATTATGGATGGGTCTACATCATTACATATTGTTGATTTAGAGCAAGAGAATTGCACTGCGGTGTGCAACCTTGAATCATTCAAGGGAGAGATGGACCATCATCCTCATGAGCCATTCTTGATTTTCATACCACACTTGAGGTTGGGGTTTGAAGGCTTGGAGGAAGAAGAGATACATGGTAGACATCTTGAAGTGAGAAACCCTTTCTCCTTTCGAGATGAAATTTTCTCAATGAGCACTACCCAGCTCAAAGAGAAACTTCTACCTACAGCAGATGCAAGGCCTCTTGGGTTTTGGAAGGCCATGCATGAGGAGGGGATCTCATGGAGAGATTTCATTGGAGGTGCACCCCCACACATCATGGAGTGCAAGATTCTTCAACAGTTTGAGTAGGTTCTTCCCTTCTCACACTTGGATCTTTATGGATTCAAGGAGGAACATATATATGATGGAGGACATCTTCAGATGGATAACATCTCTCATGATTGTGTTGGACACTTCCTAAGCCATACACATCATGATGGGAGGTTTTTTCCCACCACCTATTTGGGTCCTTATGGGGTCAAATTGATCCTTGAGAAGATTGCATTTCAAAATCCCATGAAATGCAAGGACCAAAATCTGATTTGGGTGGATGGTAGCCCTCATTGCAGGATTACCAAGATGGAGGATGGAAGAAGACATCAATAAGGGGTTGAGTGGATGTGGATGGAGAGAAAGAAGCTGGTGAGCTACTTTCAAATTTATGATACCGGGCAGTAGAAGGCTTGGCTGCACTGGTTACTCTTGAAGGAGTTTGGCCATCACTTAGCACACACTCTTCCTAAGGGTATGGGGATGGAGAAGAGATGGCAGGATACTCGCATCATTGAACAACAAGTATGGATGCATGGTGTTGATGTGACATTCATATCATTCATTATGTCTTCATCACATGTCTTGTATGATGAGAGCATGAGGAGGCAGCAAACACTTTTGTTGCTTGGGTTGTACTTGAGAGAGCAAGGGAAGATTTGCTCTCATATGTTGTATGATGTTGCAAGAGTAGGAGACGGAAATATCATGGTGCAAAGGGGCTAATCCTTGGCCTTTGATGATCAGTAAGTACTTCCATTTTGGGAGGAATTTCCTAATTGCAGCAACATTGTTGTAGGAATCTTTGACAAGGATCATGTCAAAGAAATGAGATATGGGTTGGCAAGAGCCTATTTGCATAGGCCAACATCGTTGTTCTTTTGGAGCATGGACTTATTCATGTATTCTTGCATCACTTTACTTTCAGCACATGGTGAGAATGTTTTTTTTACATCCACTGATTATGTAACACACTATTTTCATTTTCTTACCATTGTCATATAATGCATTGCTTCACAAGAGGGAAAGTTTATCGTTGAGCCCCATAAACAAAATTTTGCCAACTATTATGATGGAGACAACCATCCTTTGTATAACCATGGGCGGGTGTTTGATTATTCCATGTATGCTCAGTTGGAACATTCAACCATTTACTATTCACTAGTAGATGTGATGGTTCTCACAACCAACCATTTGTCAAAACATCACTTGCCATGCTATTTTCTAAAGTTGCAGTGGGAAAGACTACGTTGTGTCCACTTGAGATATTTTTGGTGTCAGGCAGCATCATGTAAAAATTTCAGCAAACTTCTCATTTGGATACTATATGATGATCATGTCCTATTCATCATGGATGAGATGTTTTGGGCCAGCTTGTTTTTTAATGTTGGAGCAGACATCCTTGAAGGATTGTTCTTCATTTTTCCACTTGAGGGAAATAATTTTGCAGCCCAGGATCAACACATACTCTACACTTATCATGAGTGGAGAGAAGGACAATGTGGGGTAGACTACCTTGTCTACCATGACCAGAATTTCAGCCCACCTAATTTTCATGAGCCAAAGGTGGAGGAAGACTTTCAGGAGCTTCCATGTTGGAGGGTAACTCATTTTGGTTGGATGACTGCTTGGGTGGTGGGAGATTCATATGCGGATGGCAGATCCCAATTCATTTTATCCTCATGCCTCAAGAAGGCCCTTCATTTCTACCCTTGCAGTTTCTTGAGGACAAGCAACATTTGGGATGGGAGGACTGTAATGTTCCCAAAATTAGCATAGAGCTAATTGGAACATTAATTTTTCTTATATCAGCTAATAATGAACAAATGGGTAAGGAGGCCCATGAGTAGGAATAAAATCCCTGATAATGTGAAAGGAATCATCAGAATAACCATATTTTTCACCCTCAAGTGTGAAAAGGGGCAAATGCATGAGGACAAGGTCAGGTTTGATCAAGTCAACTATGCTTCCATAGGAGGAGTGGATCACTTTGAAAGACAATGTAGTGTGAATGAGGAAGAGGTCATTTGGTGGAGGAAACCCTAATGTCTGGGGGCCAAGGCAAGGAGGCTTTCATTTGTATAAAGGGAGGACAAGGCAGCCATAGATGGATATGTTGATGAATATAGAATTTGATTTGTATGACTATTTGCTGTCTTTAGTTGTTTAACTGAGATTGTTGTTTTTCTTAGCACAAGGGATTTCCTGTTTAGGAATTCTTATCCCTTCTTAAGAGGCCTCTTCAGGGATTTTACTTCATTCTCCACATTTCAAGTTCAAGGCCAAGCCACCTCCTTCAGCTACAACGTTATTCTTGTAGCAGGAAACGTTGTGTTGCAGGGTGTTGCAGTGGAGGGTTCCACAACACCGTTTCCTTGGCTCATATTTTAGAGGAGGGGGCTTCTATTCCTCTGGGAGGTTAGTGAGGAATATTCATGAGTTGATTTCACATCTTTGGCATTAGGCCAAGCAGTTCCCATCTCCTACAGTGCATTCCATCTCCTTGACTGCGTTATTTTTTAGTGTATTTTCAGTGGGGGTTTGTACCACTATTTTGGAGGGTGAGATGTTCAATGATTGGGTTAGAATTTCACCTCAAAGATCCATTGGATGAGATTCAGCCATCATATGCAGCATCTTCAGTTATTTCATCCATTTCTTGAGTTGCAGCTGCTACTTAGTTTTTCTGACTGCAACTCTGACATTTTTTCCTTTGTGTATATTTCAGCCAATCCTTCTAGGATTGACTTGATATTTTATTTTCAGGGGTTAGATCTTTGTTCCCCACCTTATTTGAGCTATACAGTTCTAAATCCATGTATTGAAATTCTTTATGTAATAGTGCCACTTATAAACTGTGCAGTCATAGCTTTGAATTTACCATATGTAGCAGTGCATTTCATAATTCTTGTACATGTTCCTTTGAGGTGGATTTTCCTAAGCTTGAGTGATCATTTCCTCAAGATCTTGTACACATTCTACTTCTATAACATTAATAAGATGGATATGAGATCTTATTACATTTTCTGAAGTTGATGTATCAAAGCTACTCCATTGGTGTGTTTACATATTGTTGTTGCTCCACATTTGGAATATCTTAAGATATTCCCAATAGTGTAGATTTTTCCTATTTTGGAATATTACACATGCTACAATGTTTTTGATCAGATTGTGTGGCTGAATGCTCACACACAAAATATGAGGAACTGGGGCTTTCTTCATGTGCAAATATCTCCAACGGATCTGCATGTTTTTCTTTCCTCATTCCCCTGATTTCCCTCTTCAGTTCATGCATAGTTTGGAATACATTTTTTGAGAACTCTTTCCCTTTCAATCTTTTAGATAAAGGGTTTGGACCCTTTTCTTCTTTTTCTTCAGTGTAATTCATCTTTTTCTTCAGTCTCTTATTTTCATGAAAATACATATTGGATCTTCAAGAAATCACAAGCTGTTGTAATATGATTGCTCTGATACCACTGCAATATCCCAAATGGGAAACATGCAACAACACAAAACAATACTGCCCAGAAATAAGGCAGTTCAGCCAATTAAAAGTAGGAGGAAAATATGGAGGCTCAATAATGACATTTACATCAGAAAATCAAAGTTATATTGAATCCCATACACTATAGAATAGAAAATTGAAGAATTTACATGAAGAAATCCTCAAGAATGAGGTGCTGCAACCATGGGATGTGACTAAACAAGCTTGAAAACATTATTTTATTGGTTGATTATAGCTGTAGATTACACTTCAGATCTAGAGCATATTTTTGTACAAAAATTTATATCTATATCAGATATGTACACTAGAAAGGCTCCTCTACAAATGCCCCTTGGGGATTTCAGCAAAAAGTGAAGTACATGGAGTAGATCTGAGATCTAAGGTAGAAAATATGCGGAATGATTCAGAAATTCTGAATAAAATACAAGTGTATTGAGATCAGATCTAAATATAACATGGATTATATCTTTAATCCACGGATCACCACAATGAAGGGCGGATTCCCAACACTAGAGATCTCTCCTCCAAAAGTATGCCAAAATGCCCTGCAACTTCTCACTTGCAAATAACACAGTACTGGAAGATAAACTGCATTGTAGGCTTTAGTATCAATTTGGCCTAATGCCAAGGTGTGGATCTGAAGCTTCAATCATCCAATACTCTCTTTCCAGGGGGATAGAAGACATTCCCACTGAAAAGAGGCACTAGAATGGCCTAGATATGAGTAGATCTAGCCTCCACTTGTTGCAGATTACAAGGAAAAACAAACCCTCAATAGGATCTGCGTTGTAGCTGGAAGAAGAGCTTGGCCAAATGCATGATAGTGGACAAGAAATGCAAGACTCCTCCAAGAGCTACTCAATGGAAGAGGTGGGATTCCCTCTCAAGAACACCCAGTGCTAAACAACACTATTCTCTGCTAAAAAACAGGGAGAATAAGAAATTTCTAAACAAAAAAAATCTTCAGAAATAATATGTTCAACAATAACCTTCTCATGCTTTCCTCCTCTTCGTTTTATAAGATTATGAGCTTGCAAAACCCTAAATCATCTCAATGGAATAGCTCTTTTCACATGAACATCCTCCAACTAAAATTGCGTTGTGCCTTGATGAAGATCACTCCTTCTAGACAACGTTGTTGATTTGGTCATGGTTGACCTAGTCAAATGTCTCAGCCCCTTTCACACATAAGGGTGTTTATTTGAAATAGCCCAGATTTATCTTTGTTCACATGTAGCATTGATTTATTTGTTGTTTTAGGAGTTTTTATAATCCTCCTTTACACATTTATTCATAAAACAGAAAAGTAAAACAAAATTGAAGATTCCCATTAGCTTGGGATAATTGGGAATATTACAATTTGGCTCATTTGCAATGTGCAGGGATGGTTTTTTCAGGATCATACGTTCAGTGTGTTACGGGCGTTAATAAAAACCTTTGGTTTCCTTAGCCTCTGCCTCTACTTCCATGAAATCTTTGACTTAGTAGGTGTCGATAGCGAGCAGAAGGGTCGACCATGGTTTTTTCTTGCCCTTGGTGAGAAATTTTGAAAATCTGCCTGTCATCTGGTAGCAGACTTCTTGCAGGAGTAATTTTTCAATGACGAACTGGGGCAGTGCGTGGGGTGCCTTGAGCGACCTGAAGACCCAGATGAAAGTGCTATCTGTGACAGGGAACTAGTTGGCCACTTGGGTTATTGTCTCCATGGCTCACCTAGACATGCACTGGGCATCCTTTCCAAACAGCTTTTTGTAGAGCATGGGGATGAAGTTGTGTGAGATTGACTCTATATCTTTTTTACACTTGGAGGCCTAGAACACCTGTAACTCCTTGTGGACTGGTCCGCCACACTCTACATCTCAGTTATGCGCCCATCCTTCAAAATGACACTTTGCGCATACTACATCCAACAGGTAGGAAGCCATATAAAACTCAAATGTGCATCCCTCGTCAGGCGCTTGTGCTGCATCAATGTTTGATCTGAGGGTTTCTATTATCAGGTTGCCCCAGTTGAAATGAGTATTATATGTAGTGACATCATACATAAGGGGGATCTAGGTACCATTTAACATAGTGGCATCTGCTCGGCCATACATTCTGCACATCATTGCTACCACCAACTTGTAAGCTCTCCTCAAACCTTCTGTCTTATATTATCGATCCTTCTTATACCTGAACTCTTCGGGGTCCTCCCACCATCCTTTCAGAGTTTCTGCTATGGGTATTGCATGAGTGGCTGCCTAGTCAGTGTTGAAGGCTTGTTCTTGAGTGGGAAGTGCATAGTATACTTCCACATCCTATCCCTCTAGGTTAGCGAATGTTTTCCTTGAGTAATCTCAAATGAACCACATTCTAGAGTCGACCCTTTGGAGGATCCATTCAATAATCTCTGCACATGGAAATATGGGTGGATGGGTGCCTATGTAGTGGAGTTTGGACATTTTGACCTTAACGTAAACCTGCCAGTCTGGAAGATATTCTTGGAACTCGGGCTTTGTGAACTCCTGATATACTTGGTACCAACTCATCTTGTCCCCCTTTCCGAGCACACAGGCAGCGTTTCCATATATGGAGGGTGGGGAAGGGGGCACACCTTCTTCTGAGATTTCCACTTCTGGACACTTGTTTCTTTTTCATACTGCCAGGGGCCCCATCTCACTTGAGGCCAATGAGATGGACACACACTCAAGCTCAGCTTCGATGTTCCCTGGCATATTCGTGAAACTATCCCACTATAAGACGAGTGACATAATTAAAATATTTTAAGACTAATAAAACATCGAAATGAACCTCAGGTTAGGTCGCTGCGACTCCGATCAACTATTATTTGAAGAAAAGGTTAGTTTTGTGACTTGTCGACCTTGTGACCAAGTTGCTAGGTTTCACTGGCGTGAACTCTCAAAGAAAAGCGACTATGCAACTTAGTGACTCGCAACTGGATTGCAAGGTCGCAATAGATTCAAGGTTAGGGGAACTATGACTTGGTGACTTAGCGACTTGCGACTAGGTGGCGAGGTCGCTGGGTCGCTACGTCACTAGGTTGTAAATGTAACCGATGACTGCAAATGATTGACTTGGTGACCTTGCGACTTAGTGACTAGGTGGGAGGTTGTTTGGTCGCTGAGTTGCGGGGTCACGCTAGGGCTCTTATTGATGGGCTCATGGAAATTTAGGCATGCGGGGTATAAATGGTGATATTATGCAACACATCAAATGGAAAGAACACATTAGGGACTTGAGGCTTTTCCTCTAGGTGGACTAGGAAGGGAGCTTGAGACAGACTAGTGTAAGGAAAGCTCTTTCTCTCAGAGGAGGCAAACGGAGAAGTGAAGATATGGGGAGGGTGTGAGCTCTACAGAGAGTTCTTGAGAGGTCTAAGGATCTAGGGTGAGGTATAATAGAAAAATAGAGAGGGTAAGAGGCCACAATTAAACAAAAAGGAAACAACAGGAGGATTAGGCAACTTACCTGGGAAAAACTTGCTCCAGCTCACCTGTCAGAGGTAATTTCTTGCTTTTTCGTGTAGGTCGAATGCGACCTACGAAACCCTTTTATTTATAAATGAGTTGCACGTGCGGTCAATTAATGAGGGTATCTTGGTCACAAATTAGGTCAGGTTGATGAGATGTGCGACCTTGCGATCTTGCGACCTCGGAGTCACAAGGTCGCATGGTTGCATGATCACAATTCTTAGGTTTTGGACTTACATGTGACCTTGCAACTTCACTACTTGGGGGCGCAAGGTTGCAAGGTCACAAAAAATATGATTTAATCAGTTCTGCGACTTAGCGACTTGGGATTTTTAAAAGAGTGGACCTGGGCCAGACTCTGTTTTTACAAAAGGTTAAGGGATCAAAAATTTAAAAGGGGAAAAATTTTGGAGGGTTTTGTAGCATCTACAACAAAAGGTTAATCCACCTTTTTTAGAAGGAATTTAATAAGTTCTTTTTAATGCGAGTTTAAAAAAGATGGTCATAAATTCAATTTTAAAAGGGATGTATGTAAAAGAAATTTAAAAAGGGATCATAAAATAAATCTTTTGGAGGATAATGGAGAAATAAGGAGTATGTAATTTTGGGAGACATAAAGGATCATAATTTTTTGATGAGATAAAGGCGCATTAAATTTTAAATTTTGGAGAGATAAGTGTGTTTTTTTTAAGTGGAGTGAGGGTTTTTGAAGTGATGAAGTGAAATCATTTTTGTAATTTTGGAGCAATAAGTGTTTTGTAAAAGTCATTATTGTAATCCAAAGTAATTTTTTACTTTGAGAGAGATTGAGTGAGTGCACGAATTTTTTGAAGACAAATTGCTTCTAAAATTTGTAGGCATGAGATTCTAATTGCTTGAGAATTTTCCGTGACAATGTTTTGACATTGAAGGATGATGTATTTCACTATTTAATAAATTATATATATATATATATATATATATATATATATATTTTGGGTGTTGAAGTGTCCTAGATCTGCCTGAAATTGAATAAGGGGATCTTAGGTACGCCATGAGTGTGTTTATGATGGTGCATGATTCCTGATATTGATTTTGTTTTGTGTCTAGTTTTGACACTACAATTATCTAAAACGCACATAAATTTCAAAGAAAGAGAATGAAAGAAATCACATAGCTACGAAGAAAATTACAGGAAGCATTATCAAGCATAAATAATCACATGCATTTGCACAACACATCATCAATTTAATAAAGAGGTCATCCAAAACCACATTCCACATCATTCAATTAATTAATTAAAGTTAATGAACCTACAAACTCAAGCATTTCAAGCAAAGTCTACGTTAACGTTCAAAGACACTTAGTCATTGTGTAACTTGCAAATAAATTTATTTTTTGTAAGTTAGTTGGATTGTAAGGGTGCATTCTTGGTTGAAACCGACACCCAAGTTTTGAATTGATAGGAGGACAAGTGAGTCAATTCTCTTCAACTGAGTCAAATTAAGCCAAGTGAATTCATTTTTTTAAGTGAGTCATTAAAATGAGTAAGCATTTTCTATTGGGTGCATTTTTTATAGTCTTTGAAACCCTTCTTTTAAAAATAAGCACAATCAAGTGAGTAAATTCAAGGAAGTACAAAGTTCCCGTGAACAAATTCAAACAATCAAGTGAGCGAGTTTCAACACTAAAGTAAAAAAACAAAAAATTCAAATCTACTCCAAGCAAGTGTGAGTATTAAATTATTCAAGTGAGTGTGAATCAAACAAATAAGAACAAGCAAGCGATCATAATCAAGCAATCATGAGTTCAAGTGTTGAAAGAAAACACAATAAGAACGCGAGCCAATACAAGTGAGCATGCCATTCAAGCAACAAATCAAGTGAGCATGTCATTCAAGTAGCAAATCAAGTGAGCAAATTCAATCAAACAAGTTCAAATCAAGTGAGCAAGTTCAAATAAATACATTCAAATCTATGGCAATCAAGCCTGAATTCAAGCGAGTGAGTTCACATGGAAAAACACATTTATTTGTTTCAAGTTCTTAACGATTTGATTCTATCATCAACTGATGACATGGTGAAAATCAACAAAGAAAATCTTGTTGATATTCAAGTACATATTTCAATAGGAACATGAAACAATTGAGTTTCTTCAATTGGAGTCACACCTACAATGACATGAGTTGTAACATAAGAGTAATGTTCCCAAGACATTCAACCATACTGAGTAAGGTAAATATGTTGATTCCAAGTCACTTATCCAAACAACTTCAAGTGTAGAAGTTTTCCATGAACACGTTCAAATTGCTTCTTCCAAGCCAATCATCAAGTCGTGGGAAGAAATCCCAAGAAAAAAAAGTCAACGAGGAATAGGATATGCCAAAGAAGAAAAAAAATTGCATATCCCATATTATTTGAAGCCAATGAAGTTCATCAATGTAGTATTTCTTGATCAAATAACATCAAATAGATATGATAAAGTTGAAAACAAACCGAAATAAACACATTTTCAAAGAACAAGTCATATGGAAAATCATTGTTATGATCTCCATCCTTGTCGCCATTCTGGTGAGTAGAATCATTCATTAAAGAAATGCTACAACCAAAACCAACCATCCAGATTAATGATCCAATATGCATGGATTAATCATGGGGAATGGTCGTCAACAGTAAAAAGATTTATAAGCTTTGCAACTGAATTCAATCACACCTATTGCATTCAAGAATCAAATGAAGATGGTAATATCATGTAGTTGAACGGGGAAGTACACCAGTGAAACTCTCCTACACCTAAAGGTGGAGTGTTCAGAAATCAAATGGAAATTATTTGCTCTCCTTTCAGCTGACAAATGGGGGAAATGATAATGAAATTGAAGGTGTTTGTCAGAATGAAAGTTTTGACAACATCAACTAATGCAGCTAGCAGGAATCTTCATCAGTTAGTGGGCATTAAAAAATTTTCCAGTGCGAAATCAACAATAAAAGTAGCAGTGACAAGAAATTTTTCTAGTGGGTGTCATCAATATTTTCTTAGTGGACATGCAAATTTGCGAGTGGGTGTCATCAAAATTTTCTCAGTGGACAAGCAAATTCACTAGTGGGCGTCATAAACATTTTGTCAATAGACAAAGGATGCTAATTGAGAGCAAAGGAAAGATGGATCCTTTTGCTGCTTGGAGCATGATGGAGTTTTAAGGAAAAATATATAGATGGATTAGACTTGCAACTGACTCATGTTCTCTTTAGATTGAGGTTTTTTCGGCGTCGAGGTTTGGCGGTTTTTGAGGCAATGTTTTTCATTGAGGTTCAACAGTTTCAGCATGAGAAGTTGGAAGATGGTTCCTAGTTCTTATTTTGGACTTATGATTGGGGGGTGGGGGATTTTAGCCTCACTCTCATATGAGTAAAACAATTCTAAGTCCAAAATAATTAAATTAATTATTATCATGAAAGTTGGGTTTTAATCCTACCTTTCTAGATTGGGTTTGTTCCTCATAGTTATGAGTCATTTTAGGCCTAGTTGGTTTAAATATTCTCTCCAACTATTTAGGCTCTTATATTAGTGTTTTGTTGAGATCTTTACTCAAATAAAGAGTCGAAGATAGATGCACTATCTTGAGACGAGCTTCCTCATATATTTATATGTATCATAAACATTATTTTAATAATGAGAATGTGAGAGTATAATGAGGCTCTTAGGTCTTTTCCACCATGTGTGGTTTAATGTCTCTGATATATTTTAATGTTTTTTTATTGTAAATCCTTCAGGGGTTAGTTGGGTAGCCAACTTCCTGGGGTCGTAACTTAGTCATATTATCTCTATTTCGCGCTTACGATGCATTGTCGTAAATATATCTTCAATTAATATAGGATTTTCCACTGGCCCCTTCCTAGATTAGTAAGCCTATTGGGAACCTCAAAGAAACTCCGTTTAGGGGGTCAAAATTACTCAATAAGTTCAAGACTCGAAAAACTGCTAAAATAGTAAATTCTGCTATAAACAAGGAGACTAATGAAATTGATTGGGGTTCTAGGTGGAATCAGTAGGTATCCATCGATATCCACCTCGAGCACCTTAACTCAATTTCATATATGTCCTCCTCTAGAGCCCACTTCATTTCCTAGTCAAAACTGAGGAAAATTTTGAGATCACCTACATGGTTACTCCAATGGGACATCCAACAGGATCTTGAAATAAAGAATTGAAATATATGACCTCTTCTAGTGTAATATTTTTAAAAGAGTGTGTCATTGAACCATCATCCCTTATCATTTCCCAAATTATTTTTCTTATTCATCCTACAAGGAAAGAAATGATGGAGAAACTTGGTTTTATCATCCAACTCCTTTACCTAGGTAGTTATATTTTTCAACTCCCATTTAATTTCCTTCTTTTCCAATAGATATTTTCTTCGATGTTCCATATATCAAAGACATGTTATGTTTCCTTTGAAATAAATCATCAATAGGGTTAGCATCACACATAGTATTTATAACTTATTACACAACCTTTTATATGAGATTGTTATTTCTCCCTATAAAGGAAACACTAAATTTTTACAACATCCTTGAGCCTAGAAATATTTTCTACTATTTAAGCTAAAAAACAAAGTGGATTGGGATGTATAAGATGGACCCAAGAATCCTCAACTACGCTTTTAAATTCATCCTCTTGAAACCAAGAGTGGTTGTCTCGAGAAAGCACAAGAGGCTTGTTACCATATTGAACCATACAAAAGATGATGGGGATGCGATCTAGAAGGCTTCCCAACGAAGCCGACAACTAAGTCATAATTTTTAATTAAAGAGGTAAATAAAAACCAAAAACATGTGTAGACATTGACATATTAATTAATCACAACAATATTACTATTATTATGGAAGGAATGATTGCTATCATCATGTGACCCTCAGTCATGACATCAATATACTAATTATAAACTTAACATTTTATTTGCATGAACTAAAATTGGACATATGATATTATTTATTAATTTTAACGTAATGCTATAACATTAATTAAATTGATAACGTATATTTTATATTGAACTATAAATTACCTCTCTACCCAATTACTAGGTCCAAGGCCTAACCACTATGAGGTGATAATCCTCCTTCGGAATATGTCGACAGCACAATTTGTGAGAATTTAAAGATAGGGGAATATTTATGGAACTTTTTGGTAGGAGTTTTTTATGGATAAATTCCTTTTGTGGACAGAACAAATCTCCCCTGACCTAGTGGCATGATCAAGAAACAACTAAGCCAAAAAATATTATTCTTTCCCTAAAGAAATTTTAAATATGGAAGAAAGGCTTGATTGGGAACCAATGCAAGCTATCTCCTTCTCTGTGCTTGCAAGTTTTAGCTCCAAATCTAAATGAAAAAATTGGAACCATATTAAGCTTACCGTAGTTGGTAGAAGCCTAATATTAAATTCTTTCCCTTGTACCTCTTATTCTTTAGTTTTGGTTGTATATATTTGTAATTATGGAACTTTGTGGGATATCAATAGATGTTTGGTTCTAGATAAATAAAATTGAAGGAGTAGGTACCATAGGTCTAATGATTTACCCTTGTTATGACTTTAGCATTAGGACCCAAAGAGATATGAATCATTTTGATTTGTGCTATGGAAGTGGAAGAAGATGAATACTATTGGATTTGTTATGGAAGTGGATGAATATGAATACTATTGGTGTGGGTGGTTTTACCTATAGGTGCTCCAAATGGTTGATGACACACATTAGTTTCGTGAGACTTGACCCTCCTATGACCTAGTATGGTTGCTTATACCGAGTTGTTCCTTTTGTTTCTTTCCCATTTTTATTTAATATTTGTTATTTTTTTCTTGCATATGTTCTAACTTTAGATGATAAGTGGTCTTTAGGGATTTTATGCCTCGAGAAGACACTACATTAAATTATGTAAATGTTTTTGAAATTGATAGGATGTCAACAATGTGTAGGTTTTGGCTTCCCTTAAAGTGCCAAATGGGGATTGTCAAGGTGCATGGAGCAACATAACATTTTTCTCTATTTCTACTACTCCATAAAAAAGTATTGATGAGTTGTTTCTCATCCTCTATTATGATCAGCACAATGATTCTAAAGATATCACAAGTTTGTAAATGGTGTGATGTTTATGGTTTAGAGTGGGTCATACATCTACTTTGATGTCCCTAGGTTTGGAATCTTTTTATGATAGACAATATGCCACCAAAAATCATAGAATCTAATCATCGAGGTTTTATATGAAGGGGGAAAGCTAGGACGTCACAAAATGAGTGAACCATGCCTTTCCCTCACTTTGTAGGTGCAAAAAAAAATTGGCATAGTAGGCTCAACAACTACTGAATCGAAGAAAACTACCAAATATCCAACATAGAATTCAAACATCTAGTGGAATTTATCAAAGAGAGACACCTATAGACATCTAAACAACAAATTATAACTAAATTTTGGGATTAGGTCTCAGACTCCACGTTCTCTAAGTGTCAAGTCACGAAAGTCATCTACACTCTAAAATTTTTTTAGTTGACCAACACCCTAGTAGCTATCACTTTAGAGAACTAATGGAATCATTATTTGAAATGCCAAATAAACTTAGAAGACTAGAAGCCAAGTTCATAGTACTATGCAAGGTCATTTTCAAACATAGTTTTAAGGTCTATGAGTGGGAATTAGGTAGATTGGAAGTCATGGGAACTTTACTTGGGGTAACAAATCTAACTTGATAATCATTGAGAATGAACCAAGAAATAAGCTCTTACAAAAAGACAAATGGTTTGAGGCTTCTTCTATTAAGACCCTTACCTTGAACATGTTATTGCTAATCATTCTATATTTTTATCTATTTCTTTACTATATTTTCTGTTTTAATATAATATATATAGTATAAAATTATATAGAAAGTATTTTGAAAAATATCTTAAGCATTAATTTAAATTTATTTATTTTTTAATTTAAAATACTCTTTAATAACATTTATTTTCATCTCAAATTATTAAATTACAAATTTTGTTTCTCCCATAAATTTTGCATAAAATATGTTTTCACCAAATCCATTTCTCTATCATTTAATAAGAAAGTTGTATACATAGAAAGAGAAGTAATATGATATATTTACAATAATTTATATTCTCTTTTAAATTGCTAAAATGATCATATTAAAATATTAAAATAAAATAAATTATATTAGATTATTTTTTTTACTAATTTTTATGTTATTTTTAATTTAAATTTTCAATTCAAAATTTCTTTTTTTGAATTTTCAATTTTATCTCTGAAAATTTCTTAAAGTTAAGTAGGGGTGGAACGAAATTTAGATTGCAACCAAAATAATTAGGGCCATCTACAATCTAAATAAATTTAAAAAATTAAAAACACTAACCATTAAAATTATAATAATTTAAGTAAGTACAAATATATATATATATATATCAGAGTAGAGTTTATCTTTAACTTTTAAATCTTTATAAAATTATATTGATGATATAAAATGATATTTTAAGTTAGATATTTTTTAAAATATTTGTATATTAAAAATCATTGAAAATAATAAAATTATATTTATTTTATTTAAAAATAAAAATAAAATTATTTAGTTTGATAGTTTATGTGATTTTCAAAAATGATTGATATAGTTAATGTGTGACTTGAGTATTTATTACATAAGAGTAATTATACTATCATATGTAGAGATCACACAAGTGGAGCTCTTAACATAACATTTTTTCTCTTTGGAATGAGTGACTTAAAAAAAATTTATTATAATATTTTTCTTATTAAAATTAAAAATTAAATCATTTTTTTTAATTAATTAAAACTATGCATATACCTTAACTATGTATGCTCTCCAAAGCTTCCTCCAACTATCGAGATAAACCCAAAATGTTTCGAAAATAACCATGACACTCTTCGTTGTGAAGTTTGTAACCATTAGTGATGAACGAAAACATTTAAATTTAAAAAGCTCAGTATACTCTTCCATCATTCCAGAAGTTTGTGACCATGTAATTACCAAGCAGTGGGCGCGGGTTTGAAGTTAGATGCCGTATAGGGTTATTGAATACAGATACAAAGAAGTCGGCGCGGGTTTGGCGAGCATATTACATTTCCATGATAACAATAAAAGTTTGTAATACAGAACTGACCAACTAACTGAACATGGCTGGCAATTTTACAGCCCTGATGGTTGATCACACCTGCTTTGCCATCTAAATTCCAAAAGATCATCATGCTAGAATCGGATTGATAGTGTTCAGATTATCGATCAGGTGAGCCCATGTATAAAAAACAACTCTGCCATCCTTTTCCAAAATTTCAAATCACAAACACATTGCATTGCTGTAAGTATAGGGTATACAAACCTTGCAGCTGAAAAGCTGTAAACGCAGAAGGCCATAAAGGGATCTTGCCAAGATATATAATTAAGTGTATCTACATGTTGTTAGCGAGGCGGCCGCCATGGCATACTGAATCCCATACTGAATCTTTTCACCAAATTGTTCGACTCTTTGGAGGGCGTGTAGTATTGTTACGGCTGGCCGGTTTGTCCTGCAGGCTTCTGGGTCTTCGCAGGTGGTGCAAGTGTTGCCGGATCCTTTGAAGGGAAGTAGACTGAGGGCCTCTTTGGACTCCGAACCGAGCTTTAAGGTGGATGAACAGGGTCTGAGGTTATATCTCGTCTAGGATGGCCTGCAGAGAGGGGATAGGCGGTATTCACAGAGCTGGTACCCGTTGAGAACAAAATCTTGGCTGGCGTTGGTGGTTATGGCTGAACGACCTTCTAGCTGGAACCCTGTGACATCAAGGAGTTGATGGTTTCGGTGGCTACTTGGGGGTTCTCTTAACTGGAACCCAATGGAGCCAATATATTGTTGCTTATGGTGGTTTCTGTGGTATCATAGAAAGGTATAGTTCCTTTATATTACAGGGGTGAAGCGTCATATAGACTTACTACCATACGGGGTATAGAGCCAAGGAGATCGCAGTCCATTGATGGAGAGCTGGTGCAGTGCAGGCAGGATGATGGGATGACGGATTTCTGATACACAGAGCTGGTACCCATTGTGATCAATATATTATTCAGCATGGGTGGTTAATGTCGATGGACTTCTGTAGCTGGAACCCTGTGACGACAATGTGATGTTGGTCCCGGTGGCTTATTAAGTGGCTCACTAAACTGGTACCCTATGTGGATAATTTGTTGGTGCTTATGGTGGCTTTTGTTGAATCTAGAATGATGTCGTTCCTTTATTGAGCATCGTGATGCATTGTATCTTATATCATTAATTGGCTGGATCCTAATGACAGTCCATATTTATTTCGTCTGTTGCTCCCTAAACTGGGATGGTCTCGGGGTTTCCCATCTTGTAGCTTTTGGAGGCTATTTGATGGCTCAAGAGTGATGTTGTCTCTGTCGCCTGTATTGCATGGTGTGGTGATAGTGCTGGATGGTATCGCGTTGGGTGTGCTGGGTGCTGGCGGTGGAGTTGGGAGGTGTTTTTGTTGAGCGGCGAAGATTGCTGGGGCCACAGGGGATGGGTGTGCTGGGCGCTGGCAGTGGAGTTGGGAGTTGTTTTTATTGAGCAGCGAAGATTGCTGGGGCCACGGGGGAAGGAGGCTGTGCGTTGGATGTCCAATATAGTCACACTTTCTACTCGCGCATCTTGCTGGATGCTGTAGGTTTCATGTTGTTTCAAGCTATTGCCAGATCTGTTTTGATGGGTTTCTGATTAATATTTTCTTGGGAGGATCACCGAACTTCATGGTTTCAGAGTGATTATAGGCTTGAGGTGATGACGGACTTTCTTTTGTAGCCATTGCTATTTCAGATTCAAATTCTGATGGCCTCCTGGGTTTTCCCGACTGGTCTTCGTATATTTCCGGTCATTTTTGAATAGTTTCTCGGCATTGGCTCTCCATGGTCGGCGGCTCATACAGGTAGCGGTACTGATCTACTGGCCTTTCCCTATTTATGAATCCTGATGGTTGTCTGATCGCAAATCTCATTTGCTAGTCATTTCTTATACTCTTTTGTCCTTTTTAGGACCCACGCCTTATCTGGTATCTGAATGATCTACGTGCCATATTTATGATCTGTTTGCATGTATCCGTTAGACGCCCCTATCCAGAGATCATTCTTATCCTTCCTGGGTTGTTCTCCAATTAAATATTGGTAGATTTCGGGATTCGGACGATTTTCCCTGGATTTGCGGTACTTGCTTTCGGTATTTGGATCTTCGACTTGCCGTTGCACCTAACCATTCCTCATATTAAATCCATTTCACCTCTCTGACAACCTGGGTCAGATCTCTGATCTACGACCGATCCACAGTTTTTTACCTTTCCCGTTTTTCCTGGAATCCAGGATGTGTCCCGGAATTAAACTTTTTTATGATTTCTCGATTTCTGAGGTTCCGGGTATAAGCAAGGACTTCACAGTCGATGTGCTCAGCCGACTGAGCATTTATTTTCCATTTGATCCAGGTTCTGAAGAGCTTCTCGGCCATGGCAGGAAGTTGTAGCGAGTCGGATCTCCGGATCGAGCTGGGGAGGCGGATCTCCCCCAATCAAGGGGATCAGTATCATCTTTTTTGGGTACCATTTTGTTTTCAGGCTGTATTTCTTTCATCAAGCGAGCTTGTTATTGGAGTGCAGGTTTTTGTATTTTGGCCAGGGCTATTTTTCTTCTTCAAGTGAACCTGACAAATTTTCAACAAGCGAGCCGGATTTCTAAATATTAAGCATGCATGATGTTTTACAACGAGCCAGCTCTATTATACAAGGGCTTGCGCTCTGCATATGGGATTCCGAAGTCGCCCAACGTCTTCAAGCGAGCCTGATCTGGGGTTTGCACAAACGAGACTGCCTCTTATCAGTGATGGAAGACAATATGGAACACTTTTTATTTGCCTTCTTTCATTTCAGTTATCTTTTATTTCCTTATTATCATGAATATGATGCTGTATGTTCTTTTCAATGTATTCAGGGATGATCTCGTGGGTATGATTTATACTACCCGTTATTTGATGGCCATGAACATCGAATTACCTCTCTTCTGAGATGGATTCTGGATGTATTTGATATATGGGGATTTTCTCGCTGTTTTAAGTAACAGTTTGAGAATGTATTGTTGATCATGTACTGTCATATATTTCTTTTAATATATACAGCGTTTTTTTTCTTCTGAAAAAAAAAAAAAAAACCGACCATAAAAAATTGCCTTGTATTACAGAACCGACCATAAAAAATTGATTTGATGAAATACACCGAAAATACATAAATCTAGTGGACGGTTCCAGATGAGAGGCGAGCGCTGGAATATATAGCCGTTGAACGAACTCTGTAAATCTCTATATATATGTATTTCGAAGCTCATTTTACACCATTTTCTTCATCCTCTATCTATCTATGTTTAGATTGGCTGTGAGGTTTGAGTTTGAGTCTGTGCTTGGCATTGTGTCTGAGTCTGTGCTTGGCATTGTGGTTTGAGGTTTGAGTCTGAGTCTGGGTTGGTCTCTGTGTGAGTCAGTCAGTCCTGTGTGGGTAGATAGAGGAGGGTTTGCAATTTTTGGGAGATCCTCTTTTAGTATGAAATGGAATGGAAGAGAGCCATATAAATTCCATTTATATTATGTGTAAGCAACTTTATTTCATTGCGCTGCATTTTTCTTAATTGTAAAATATTCCTTTACAGGTAGCTAATGTGGCTAAGAATTGTTTGGTACAGGTCATTGAGATTGCTTTTGAGGTTGGGTGAAGAAATTAAATCATTAATCAGAATTCCAAAAAGAACGATTTCCAGGTATGGTCTTGTAACTCTGTTTTCAATTAATTTAAACATTGTGCATCACAGCCATTTTAATATAAACATTGTGCATCAGCTGATCCTACAGAGCCAGACCCTACATAGCCATATCTAGACCTTAGAGACCCAGATCTAGACCCAGCCATTTCTATTAATTAAGCCAGACTAATAGCCTACGTGGCGCAGGAAAGATGCTAGCTACATACCCTCCATAGCTAGAAGAATAGCCAAAGTAGGAAACTCCTGCGGAGTGCCGACATCGAGATGAGACATGATTTCCGCTGAGATTTCTGAAAAACGAAAAAAAAGGGTCAAAAGCTTTCCAAAACAGCATAGACTACGCCCTCTTTGCACATCTCCAACCCTAAACATCTGCCTCCTCTGAATTTACATTTCCCACATTTCCCCTTACGGGGCTTCATAACTTCTCATTTATTGTATATTTTGGGTTTTTAGACAGTTTTAATGACATATTACAAGGGTTAGGCTTTTGAGCTCAGTTTTACTGAGTTATTACAAGGGTTAGGGTTTTGAGCCCAATTTTACTGACTTATTACAAGGGTGTACAAGCCTAAATAGCCTAAAGTTCACTTTATATTTATAACCTAATTTAATGGCGTACCATGTATTAGATTATTTTCTTTTTTATACTAGTTTTTGCCCAGTGGTGATACATTTCGTTGATGTTCAACTCTTAAAATCTATCCTTAATAACAACCTATAGAGTTTTCTTTTAATGGTGTTTTGATGGACATGTCGGTTGTTTTTAATAATAATCGAGCCAGTAGTGTTGGTAGCGAGAGATCCGTGAGAGAAGCCCACAAACTCCCTGTGTCCTGTTTCCATGAGGACGATGCAGAGGCCCTTAATGTCTGGTAGTCTTCCAACCCAGTGCACTAAATTGTTGGGAATTCAGCAGTAGACAGAGAAGGTGGATATATAAATAAGTTGAAATGGAGGATTGTAGTTAGAGATATGTAGTTGACAATTCCAGACTAGACGTTAACAAGCACCTTATTGCACCTGATTTATCGATCTATCAGCTATTTCTCTATTCATCGATTTTTTTGGGTCATGTGATCGGTGCGAGTAGAAGCATTCTGGGCTGTTTAGTTTGTTGGGTATTGTGAGTGTTCCACTAACCGGTTGTTGGGAACCATCTGCAACATCTTGCAAATTTATTACAGGTTCTCCGAAACCATCTGCAACATCTTACAAATTTATTACCGGTTCTTGGAAACCATCTTCCCACGATTATCCGAAACCCTAACTTCCTAACAACCTTTTCTGTAGGATAAGAATAGTTAGGGTTAGTTGGGTTTGGTCGAATGCTAAACCCTTTTCCGTATAAATCAATAAAGATAGTTACGTTGGTTTTGTTAAAGCTAGCTGTGCTTGCGCTTACCTCTCTCCGTATGCAGTGGGCTTCTAAAACTTACTTCCCTCCTCTGTATGCAGTTGGCTTTTCAGCTTCCTTCGTTACCCTCTCCCTCTATATACCAATCCTGGGTAGCCGTCGTAGGTAAATTCTGCCCGGAAATGCAATGACTATGAATTACACTTAAATTATACACTTAAACATTTTACTTAAAAATATGCTTAAATATAATGTATTTTTCAATTAAATGAATACATTGAAAAATCTCAAATATATATTTAATCCCCTTCACTTAATATGATTTCCCAAAATTTTAACTCTGGGTTTGAACTCCGCCATGGCTCACTTCGATTGTGGGTTTTTACGTCCGAGTGTGAAGTGGCTTACGGATTTCTCATTATTATTAATATGATTATTGACGTAGTTATGGGTCTCTACCATTTCAATTGTAGTTACTTTCGAATTTATTAGTAGGGTTGAATATCATATGTGGGTGCTTGTTAAGTCAGCTCATTCAGAGATTTGTTACGAGAAAATACGAAACTATATAAAAAAAACGTGAAGTCATGGCATTTAAAATTACTAATTTGTTGTGTCTAATTGCCACCATTTTTTGGAAATTTAACTGTTACTATAAAAGTCATAACACTTGGTTCTAGTCTCAGAAAAGTATTGCATTTTCTCTATTCCTATGTCAGCAAAAATGCTCTGGAAGTCAAGTTTACATTTGAAGTATTTGCAGGCAGATGAATTTGTCGTTGCTCCACCCGCAATCCCCTCCCCTAGAAAAATGTTAAGAAAATTAAAGACTACGGACGGATTCTCTGTTTCCCCTTAGCCACCGCCTGTGGATCTCTGATGATTACATGGTTTTCACGACGCCTCCGTTCGAGTCCCAGGAGTCTCAAACTGGGCTGCCGTGGACCACAACTGGACGTGGACCATGACACTACCCCGGTGCAGCATTCTGCTCCTTCGTCTGGTCGGGAGTTCCTCCTGGTGAATGTTAAAGTGTAATTTAAGGAGTCAGAAGGTCAATTCCCCGTTTCCACACGCACTTACACCTCCTTTTTTGGTGGTATAAATGGCGAGCTCTATTTTAACCACACGGACTAAATGGCGAGCTCTATAAATGGCCAGTCCAGTGATCCGAATGCTCTACTGTCCATAGCTAGCTAGACGAATAATTCCATAGCTAGATGAATATGACTTGTCCATAGCTAGACGAATAGCCCTGCAATTATTGTCCATAGCTAGATGAATATGACTTTTCAATTATTGTCCCTTTCCCACTTATTAAATTAAAGGATAATAATTCACCTGTACCTTATTGTTACACGGACTACATAGGGTGTACAATCTGCGCTAAGCCGCTTTCTGTTGAATGCAACAGTTCAATGAATATTTTCATGTGTTGAGAAAGCAAGCACGGTGAAATTACTTTTGATGGAGTTTTCTCCACACTCGTGCTGGTCTTTTCAATTACAATTCCCATTATTATTGTGTAGTGAACGAACCATGAAGCCAATCCGACATGGCATTAACGAAAACCAAAACAGGAGGAGGCTCCTCTTTTTTAAATCGAAGCCACCTGTCACTTGAGAGATTCTATTAGTTTCTGTATAGGACTCTTGGCAGTGACAGTGAGGGTTGAGGCTAACTACTAGTGGACCAGATTCTAAATATGGTACAGTGACAGTGAGGCTTCAGACTTGCCCTGGCGTGAATAATGTTTGAATAGGTTAGGTATTAAACGAAGCAGCTTAAGTTTATAATATTTGAAAGCTTCAATCACTTTTTAATCAAAAACTGCTCAGGTTTTGAGAAACATTTAGAAATGTAATATAAACTTAATTTAATTAAAAAATTATAATTCTAATCAGACAAAATAAACTTGCAGCTTTTTCTAAAAAGACAAATCATAACCAAATTTGCACATCAAGAATTTCTAAATCAGGTTTTCTTGAAACGTTGTACCGAACGAAAGTATAATCTGTTGGTCCCTTGTCCTCTACAACCATTATGAAATAGGAAGCACTCATGGTCTGGGAACACCTTTTTCTGTTTAGATTTGACAGGTGCCTTTTAACACTATCATAAAAATGGTGGTTTAGTTTGGGTGAGTTTTGGAGTTAGATGGAAAATGAGATAATGTATATACTAAGTAGTACTAAAAATAATTGTAAGTTTTATTATTAATTAAATTTGTTAATTGTAACTTTTATTTTCTTTTCATTAGAATTAGAGAGTAATTTGAGATTTTTTTTTTACTTGAAATCTTTGAACCAACTAAAGTATTATCTGTTCGTCCTCTACAACGATTATTAAATAAGAATCACTCATGGACTGGAAACATGTCTTTCTGTTTAATGAAAAGAATTAGAGAGTAATTTGAGATTTTTTTTACTTGAAATCTATGAACCAACGAAAGTATAATCTGTTGGTTCTCTACAACAATTATTAAATAGGAAGCACTCATGGACTGGTAACATGTCTTTCTGTTTAGATTTGACAAGTGCCTTTTAGCAAGATTATAAAAATGGTTGGTTTATAAAAGTGTTTTTTTGGTTTAGTTTTGGTGGCTTTTAGAGTTAGATTGGAAGTTAAGATAATGTATATACTCAGCAGTACCAAGATATAATGAAATAGTTGTAACTTTTATTCTTGATTATATTTCTTTTCATTACATTTTGAGAGTTTTTACTTTTGATTACATTTCTTAATTGTAATTTTTATTTGCGATTAGATTTCTTTTTATTAGAATTTGAGAGTAAATTTCTTAATTGTAATTTTTACTTTTTATTAGATTTTTTTTATTACAATTTAATAGTACATTTCTTAATTGTAACTTTTACTCTTGATTAGATTTCTTTTTATTAATATTTTTTATTAGAATTTGAGACTAATTTGAGATTTCTTCTTATTTATATATTCCTTTTATTACATTTCTTGAATTCTCTTTATTTCATTTTTTTTTATTAGAATTTGAGAGTAAATTTCTTAATTGTAACTTTTACTCGTGATTAGATTTCTTTTTATTAGAATTTGAGAGTAATTTGAGATTTCTTCTTATTCATATATTTCTTGTAGTGCACCTTTTCGCAATCACTTTCACTTCATACTCTACACTAAACTTACATCTCTAGCTTCTCTTCAATTTGTGGATGCTCCTTCATCTTGAGCATGACACTCTTACCTTCTAGATTTGCTATAACTAAATTATTTATTTATTATGTCAAACACCTTTTTACTCAAATGGTTGAACAAGTGGTATGCAACCTATCTTTCTTCTCCCTTAAATTTCTTTGTTATTATGTTAAATTTATATATTATATCATACTTGTATTGCTTTGCACTATAATATTGTATTAATGCTTTTTCCTTAATGTATTATTATTACGTGTTTATGATAATATACATGGATTTTCTTTATGAATAGTGCATTTAATTATGTTACAAGTTGTTAGCAACTATTTGTATACTAACAATATCTTTTTAATGTTGTATGTCATCAATACCAAGTTTCTCCTAAGTGGAAGACAGTAGCTATTTTTATGTTTTGTAATGTTGTAATTAGAACAATTTATATCTTTTTGTATTTAGATGGGCCCATCAAATATTGTACATGAACACAAAATATCATTAATAAAAGGAGTAGGCTTTATTTTTTGTGGAGGGGAATTCAACCCCTCCAAAAACTCTTAGGAAGGTTAATTTTTAACCCTCTTTTGAGTTGTGTTCCATATGCTCATGATTTTCATGATCTTTAGTTTATAGTAACTTCAATATGCTCAAACACCAATATATTCTTTTATTCTAATAAACTATATAACATTTAACATTTATTCACACAATCTATTTAACATTTTTTTCAATGTTTTAAACATTTTCCTCACATACACACAAATGACAAAATCACTCTTATTCACATAAATTATTTAACATTTTTTCGATGTTTTAAACATCCTTCCCACATACACACAAATGACAAAATCTGTTTTATTCACATAAATTATATATCATTTATAACCCCCTCTATATATATATTATTTTTTTTAATTTCTATTTTTCTTTTTTATTCTCATTTTTCTTTTTCTCTTTTTTTTTTTAATTTTATTTTGTTTATTTTTATTTTTAATTATCTTTACTATTTACATTCATTTTTTTATAAATCTAAATTAAATATTAAGATATTATTTAGAGTGTTTGTAAATATGTAAATGTTTTTATTTTATATATATATATATATATATATATATATGAATGAATGTATTTGGCTTATAATGTATGTTTTGGATAGATTCTCTGTTTTATATGTATATGAATGCATCATTTGAGAAGTAGAATAGTGTTTTTATTAGTTGTGTTTCAATAGTTAGAATTGTACGTGTGGATGTATTTTTTAGGTTTGTATGAATCTATTCTTTGCTACATGTGTCTTGTTTACTTGCATTATTTGTATGTGTATGGATGTATTCTTTAGTTAGAATTGTACGTGTGGATGTATTTTTTAGGTTTGTATGAATCTATTCTTTGCTACATGTGTCTTGTTTACTTGCATTATTTGTATGTGTATGGATGTATTCTTTGGGTGCGTATGAAACTTTTCTTTACTATATATGTATGTGTCTTCTTTAACTGTATTCTTTAGATGTGTATGAATGTATTCTCTATGTGTGTATGAATCTGTTGTTTGCTACATTTGTATGTGTCTTGTTTAATTTTATTCTTTGTATGTGTATGAATCTATTCTTTGATGCATTTGTATGTGTCTTGTTTAATTGTATTATTTGTTTGTGTATGAGTGTATTTTTTATATGTGTTTGATTCTTTCTTTTCTATATTTCTATATGTATTATTTATTTGTAGATATAATATTTATTTATATGATTATAAATATATTATCTTTATTTCTATATATAAACATTAGAATATTAACTTAGTGTAAATATTGTTGGAATATCTAATTCCTACTTGTCTTCAGTTAGAGTTTGTTCCTATTTGTTAGGTTAGTTCCTAGTTTGGTGTGGAGGTTGAGATATTCTCTCAACCAAATTATTGTGCGTCTAAGATAGCTTCTCTATCTTGAGACAATCCTCATGTATATATGTAACTCTATTTGTTTGATTAATATAACAGAGCTTGTATGCTCAGTTTCTAAGTTGGTATCGGAGCCCGTTTGAGCCTGGGCCTAGACCTCGGCCCCTCCTGGACTAAGGGAAATAAAAAAAATATATTTGTTTTTTTTTAGTTTTTTTTTTTTTTTGGGTTGTCCGGGTGTGAGCGAGGGAGGCATACCTCGAGCTCCCAGTGTTGTGTGAAGTGATCGATGAGCTGGAGATTTGGCTACTGCGTGCTGCTCGCATGTTCTCTGATGGTTACAGTCTTGCTTAAGCTCTTTTTGAGGCTCCTTTATAGGTTCTCTGCATCAACATAAATCCCCACAGTTCATATTTGAGTTGCAGACGAAAAATACCAAGATTCCAAAAGTCGACGAACATGAAGATGATGCGTTCAACACTTTTTTTTTTCAGTGAGACAGGAGCTAGAAAACACGTGCTGAGAGCTGTGTTCATAGATTTAGAATCCACGGTCATTAACGAGGTTCGAACAAGGGCACTTTTCATTGTGTGCGCTGCATGAGACTGTGATCGACATTTGAATCTACGACGTTTGATTGCTGTATCCCTGCCAGGGATGAGAGGATACAGTGTGCAGCTGATCTATGAGGATCCGGATTGGATCAGATCAAATCTACCTTGATCCTTGTATAGTTTGTAAAATTTTTGTTTAAATATGATGACTAGCGTGCCAAGCGTAAACCCTGACAGTTTCCTCATGGCTGGAAGTCTCAATAATGTTGCCAAAGATCATCGTCTGATGACCACCGGGGCGAGCCATATGGAGAAACTCTTGGGATTCTCCCCGCAGATTTCGAATTCGAATTCTGCTGCCTCTTATCCAGACGATTTGAATGAGCTTAAGGAGGAGGATGTCTGGGGAAATTGGCTGGATGCAGGATCGAGCCTTGGATAGTACGAGCTGAAGAAGAAAGAGAATTTCCAGTGCCATCACAAGACGAACTCCGGCAACAGTGGTGGTGGCAATGGGGGCGCTATTGAGCCTGGCAGATCGCTGTAGAATGGCGACATCAGGCGCTGGAAGGAAAATGACGGAATTTCCGTTGCCTTCGAGGAATCCAATTGATCGCGACTCTCGCCTCTCACACGGAGCTTCGCCTTCTTCAGTGTGACCCCTAGGAACTGAATCTCTGTGAGGATGATACCGTCAGCAGACCAGAACGATAATAGCTGCAGCGGCAACTTGCATGGGAGAAAGCTTTGCGTGGAAGCCAAGGACTGGCAGGTTTGTGTTAAGGAGATTGCAATTGGAATGTAACTGAAGCAAGGCAGAGATGGACAAGTTTTGTAATGCACTTATCTCAATTAGAAAGGAAATAATAGAATTGAGAACGGGAAATCGATTCTCACCACAACGTTCTCAAGGGATCTCCCCATCTGGCAGTTTTAGTGATGGAAGATGAATGGAAAAAACCTTATTCAAGGGAAGTTGCTGCATTCCCTGCGTCATGGGTTCATGCCTCCAAGTTCTGGCCTTCAACAGGACGAGTGGACAATGTCTATGGTGACCGAAACCTTTTCTACACACTTCTTCAACCAGGAGATGTGGTTGAAGAACAGTCAGTTGCTGCACATTTGTAAGGATGACTGACTTATTTACTCATATAGGATCACATTTTTTTGGCGGTATAGTACACAATGTGAGGCAATTGATGCCACCATTAATGAAGTGAAAATGTTTTACATAAGAAAATGTAAAACCATGTGTATTGAAATTTATGCTGGCAGAAAACTCATCTTGGGTAGGAGCACGTCAGCCTTCAACAAGAAGTGTCAAATATTTTGAAGATGCAAACAGTAAGGTAAATCTGGTTGAGTTATTTATTGTGACATGTATTTTGGCCAACTACTGTCATGAGTTTGAGTCTATTTTGGAATTGGCCATTCCAACAATAGATCAATTTATTTGCAGGAATGATTTACTACCAGATATGATGAAGACATGACAATGAAAATGGCATCTAAGGATAGTGCCTGAAGCTACATCAGAAATTTGAGGATGATCGAGTTAGTGTGTGTCAATTGTGATGGAAACATATCTGCATGTTCAAGTGTGAGGAGATTAGCCTAGCAGTAGTTCTTCGTTGTTACAACTTGATAACCAATGTGAGAAGACATGTTTGGAAGTCTCTTGTGTCGGCACTAGATGTCCATCGACGATGATGGAGAGATGAATATGGTGCAATGAGCATGGATGTTTGTTGTGTTAGTTGTGTTACTGTGGCGACGTTACTACAGATCCGACCTGTGTGTCGTTGCATTCTCTAGAGAAGAGCTGGTAAGCCTTAATGGCTTGTGGCCCCTTTATGGCTGGAGAGTCTTTGTGGCGGTGATAAGCTTGGGCGGCTGGAGAGCCTTCGTGGTGGTGATAAGCCTGGGTGGCTGGAGAGCCTTTGTGGTAGTGATAAGCCTTTGCAGCTATGTTGAGCCTTCGTCACTATGGTGAGCCTTCATGGCTGTGTTAAGCCTTTGCAGTTGTGGTGAGCCTTCATGGCTATGTTGGGCCTTTGCGGCTGTGTTGAGCCTTCGTGGCTGTGTTGAGCCTTCGTGGCTATGATAAGCCTTGGTGGCTGAGTTGAGCCTTGGTGGCTACATTTTATCTCCCCAAGGCTGGGCGCCTTTGCGGTGGAGGTGAATTACTGCTTGTCGAAATGTGAACTAGCAAGCAAGTGAAAGGGTGTTGCTCAAGCTTGTTCATGAAGCAACGTGGAACGATCAGTTGTCAGTGATCTCATAGGGATCAAATCGAAGACAACGTGCAGTGTATGATTTTGGATCTGCTCTCAGCAATAGTGTGGGCAGTGTTATGGTGAATTGAAATTTGGGACAGTCTATCCGCAACAGTGAATGGCGTGGCCATGTGTTGTATTACTATCATGGTTATCGCTTGTGCTTATATTGTCGTTTGGTATTTTTTTTGTTTGGTATGGGTAAATATGGAGAAGTCTTGGAAATTTGTATAAATATTGAGATTTGCGACCTCAATATGATGTCATTCTGTTAGAATTCGCAACTCTAATTGATGACAGGTAAAACATGGAGACCAAGACCAGATTGCCGAAGTAAAATGAAAATGCCAAAGACTCAAATGAATGGTATGGTGAGTGGCAAAGGAGGATGGACAATCAAGTTTGTGAGAATTTGTTTTGTGTGAGTTTCTTGGAATAGACTCATGACATTTATAGTCACATTTTGTAATTAGAAGAAAATCTACATGTCATTTATTATTTGTACATGTTGTAAGACCCAGAGAGGCATGTATACCCCTTTGTTATGTGTTCCCTCTGTCAGAGAGTTTTAACACCCTGGAAGAGTGTCTCATGCGGGATGGATACACTTGGATGGGCCGTATTGGTTTTAGACTCCATAAGGTGAAATTTTATATCAAGGGGGAGTTAATCGAGAGGTTGGATAAACCATGTATGTGAAGGACTTCCTAGTAAACTGGCAGTTGCAGTGGTTGGAACCCATGCATTTCAGTAGATGGTTGTTCCTTTATATGGACAACAACAAGTATTCATTATAGATTTTGCAGATGGATATTGAGACAAGTAGTCATTAAGGGGGAGTGTTGGAATATCTAATTCCTACTTTTCTAGAGTCTGTTCCTATTTGTTAGGTTAGTTCCTAGTTTGGTGTTGATGTTGATATATTCTCTCAACCAAATTATTGTGCGTCTAAGATAGCTTCTCTATCTTGAGACAATCCTCATGTATATATGTAACTCGATTTGTTTGATTAATATAACAGAGCTTGTATGCTTAGTTTCTAAGTAATATTAAGTTGTAAATACATAGGTTTAAATATTTATAAAAATTTGTTATTATTATTATTATTATTTTATTTATTTATTATTTATTTTCTTTGTTTTTTTACTTTAAATTTTTATTTTATTTTTTAATTAAGTTTTTATTATTTCATTTTTTTTGAATTTTTTTTCTGATAAAATTTAATATATTCTTAATATTAATTTAACAATTTAAAATAAAAAATAATAGATATATTACAATAACATTAGAAAGTGCATAATATTAAATTGCAAGTTACAACTCAATTAACCATTATCATGTTTTAAAGTTTTTAAGAAAACCGTTATACTCAGGTTCAAATTCCTTAATAAGAAGAAAAAGACTAACACAATATTTATAATAGGATCAATTTGCAATAAAACACATTAATTAATTATTTAATACTAAAATGGATACAATAAATAAATTTAATTAATTTTAATAATTTATAATTTTTCTCGAAAAAAAATATTAATTAAAAATTTAGTTAACCATAATCATTGTTTTAACTATAATAAAGGAAATAAATACTTACTAATTTTAATATCATACCAATTAACTTATAAAATGAATGTAATCAACATGCTAATATTTATACTCAATCTTAATCACATGCAAAAAATAATTTTAATTAGTAAGTGTAGTGTGTGCACATGTCACCTTGTGAGTCAATATGTAATGTTTGTGGGTTGTGTATGTTTGTGTGCACCCTATGTTTGTTGTGTGCATGCATGCTAGTGATTTTGCCTCATTGGCAATGGATTGTGTGGGTGCA
Source organism: Pinus albicaulis (assembly GCA_034641835.2). Lineage (NCBI taxonomy): Eukaryota > Viridiplantae > Streptophyta > Pinopsida > Pinales > Pinaceae > Pinus > Pinus albicaulis. The sequence goes on from CM076581.1 coordinate 861,259,757, forward strand.
CGTCATTGGTTAGTCCCATGCCAATGATGAACCGTTTTTGGGGTCATATAAGCTCTCACCTTCACGTGATTGACCATGTTAGTAGAGATTTTACATCTAATTTTATATCTCAAAGCCAGGAGAAACTTTCTATATAGTGGTTTTTTGTTTATTTAAAACATAACATTAACTTCAATATATTAAAATGATTTTTAATAATATTTAAATAATATTATTATCTTAAAAACATATAAATATATCAACTTAATAAAATTATAACACAACAAAATAAATTAAAATGTTTATATATATATATAATAAAACATAAAATTAAATTAAAAGAGTAATATAATATAATGTAAACATTTTAACTCATTAAAAATAAAAGTAAAAATAACAAAACAAAAATAAAATAAAAATAAAAATATGGTTTTGGGAACCAATTCATATGTAATATAGAAGGGTGAAATTAAATCATGTTGGATCCATTTAACTCTAGAATTACAATGCATTTAGAAAAATCAAATCTCTTTACACTCTAAAAGAAGCTTTCATCCCAAAAGATTTGATGAAATCTAGGTTGGTAGAAGTTTTGTAACGTAATGTCTAACTACAATAAAGAAATTAAAAAATATAATATAATGTAAAAATGTTAACAAAGCTTAAATATAATATAATTTAAACATTTTAACAAAGCTCAAAAAAAAATTGAAAGTAAAAATAACAAAATAAAAATAAACTTATACAAATAAGATAATAATACAAATATGGTATTGAGAACCAATTCATGTGGAATATTTCCTATTGCAACGGTGAAATTGAAACATCCTAAATCCATTTGAACTCTAGAACTATAAAGAATAAAAAAATGAAAGTAAAAATAACAAAATAATAATAAAAATATGGTATTGAGAACCAATTCATGTGGAATATAGTCTATTTAAAAGGTAAAATTAAACCAACCCAAATTCTTTTAAATTTGGAACTACAAAGATTCCATTAGTCTCAAAGCTTGATCGATCTAATATTATAATGAAATTTTAATCTAAAATGATTATATTATTTTCCTACTTAACTATTTTATTACATATTTTACAATTATAAATATATTAATATAATTTTGATAAATTTATAAGATATATACTTAATAAAAATATAAATATATACCACTCATTATTCTTTTATTACATATTTTACAATTATAAATATATTAATATAATTTCAATAAATTTATAAAATATATACTTAATAAAAATATAAATATATACCATTCAATAAAATAAAAATTAATAATATATTACTATATTTATAAAACAAATTTAATTATTAATATATTAGTATATTTTTAAAATACAGTTAATTATTAAAACATAATGATAATAACCCATAATTAAATTAAAAAATATATCATATTTTTTAACTCAAATTTCAAATTTAATTAAATCAATCTTTAAAACTATATCATTTCAAAATCTATTTGAAAACCAATTTAAATAAAAATAATCTTATATTATTTTATTTTATTTAAAACACATTTGCCTAAAACATAATTTTAACATTAAAAGATTTGAAAATAAAATAAAAACATAACTTTAACATTAAAACATTTGAAAATAAAATAAAATGTTTTAATTATGTATCAATAATAATTTTATAAAATTGTGACTCAGTAAAATTATAACAATATAAGTAATAAAATATTATTTTACTAAAATTCAAAATATATAAAATGTATATGGTTGAGCCATTAAGTGTAGTATATCTTTACAACGTATATGAAAATGAGGCATGAGCCACACTCCAAACATCAACCATAAATATTTAGAAATGCCAAAACAAAATTACTCTTGTTCACTTTTAGTTAGAACTCCATATCTATATTTGAGGTTCCAAATTTTTAGTTCCGTCACTTCATGCTCCTTGTTAATAGATCAAAAGATTCCCACTGACAATACTTTCTTGGGGATATGTTAAAAAAGGATTTATCATAATGATTCACTTTTTTTCCCTGATGGCTTGATATGTTGATATTCTAAATATCTCCTTATGACCATCTCTTGCTCCTCACTCTCATCAATCCATCTAACTTGGGTTATGGGGCAAGCCAAACCCCAAATTTCAAATAGTCCACCATATCAATGGGGAATACCATGTTGAATTCTCCAAAGAGTTTCATTCTAAGGGGCACATTTCCAAAATTATCTTAATAGCTTGGATTACAGGGGTCAAACCACAAAATTTCATTTTTTTCCAAAGCCAAGGCTTAAACCCATGATCCCTTAGCCGCTTAAGTTCTTTCGTAGGATTTCCTTTAGCTTAATATTTATTTGGTGAACACTTCCAAACTAAATATTAGATTTTATTTCCTTTCAAACCTCTCATTCTTCATCAGTGATTCTACTCTTACTTTCATGTTCCATCATTAACAAGACCTTCCAATCCTCAGATCAAGTGTAAGGCTCCTTTATCGAGTGAATCCTAACCTTTTCTACAATAAATCACAAGGAAAAATGATTTAACCAAAATATCAATAATAACCAGGACCACCAACCTATCAATCCTTCCCCTTTGGAAAGACACTATACATCACAAAAATTCATAAATGATTACAAGCACACATGTAAACATAACAAAGTCAAACACTTCCAAGGATCACCTATGAATTTATGAACATAAAACACATAATTATCTCATTTGACATAGATAAAAGGATCCCATTTCACACAACATTCATATTCATAAAGGAATGTATTTCAACATTCACGCCAATTATGCTAATTGTTAAGTACATTGATCATGCATTGTGCATATTCATTAAAACTATAAAAATATCAACCTACCATTTCACACATACACGATGGCTCAAAAATAATATTTAAATATGAAGTATTGAGAAAATTTAGCAATTCATACACTTATTTAGTCCTCTTAAAATTTTTGGAACTCGAATAAGGGATGACCACTCTCCACCAAATCTCAGGAAAAACTATACTACAAATTTATTACAACTAGCCACGCCCCAACCATATCCAATGTCTAATGGATTCATCACTTAGTGAATAAAAAAACAGAGTTTAATTCAATCTATAGTGTATGAAGGAAAAAATCCTTCATTGGTTAAGAAATAGGGATGCCAGTAAGCAATACATTAGATTGGGTGAATCAAACAACTAATATAGCCACTAAGGGCCTTCACAAGATAGAAGGAAATCCTTTACCATTTTCTATAATCCTTAATATTATCCTTCTTCTAGTGAGCTTCATGTGCATAAACACAATGAATTAGTTTAGTTCTTTTCATTTTACTTGATTCAAGCAGGGAAATCTCTCTTTGGTATCCTCATCTAACACATTTCAAGATTGGACATTGTGGTCTAGCTTCCAATCTCAAGTTTACAAGTTTCTCACTTACAATCATTTTGAATTTACAATAATTCAAGTCCCTTTTCTTTGTCTAATGTCTATAGTCACTATAATAATTCAAACTCAACAACTTAGAATCACCAAACTAACTTCCTTCCTCATGGGCACTACTTCATGTATGAGAGGTTTATGGTCCCTTTCTTGAGCTAAAGAGTTAGAATGGAATTCATTCTAAGGTGCATAACCCATGTTTGGGCACTTCGGTACCTCCTCTCCCTATTCATCTCATAATTGCTTATTAGTCGGTAGTTCAACCAGAACCTCGGGGTCACGAACATTAACGTCAAGGAATATAGGAAACATTCCAATCCCATATATAAGATTTATAATCAATCTATTTTTTGTTATATTTGTATATGTATTATTTATTTGTAGATATACGAATGTAATTTGTGTGAATATATATTTTTAAATATTTTTTATATGATTATAAACATATTATCATTATTTCTATATATAAACATTAGAATATTAAGTTACAGATATATTAGTTTAAATATTAAGTTGTAAATGCATAGGTTTAAATATTTATGAAAATTTGTTATTATTATTATTATTTGTTTTTTTACTCTAAATTTCAATTTTCTTTTTATTTTTTAATTAAGTTTTTAATATTTAATTTTTTTTTTAAATTTTTTTTCTAACAAAATTTAATATATTCATAATATTAATTTATCAATTTAAAATGAAAATTAATATACATATTACAATAACATTAAAAATACATAATATTAGTTTACAAGTTACAACTCAATTAACCATTTTCATGTCATAAAGTTTTCAAGAAAACCATTAGACTGAAGGTTCAAATCCTTTAAAAAGAAGAAAAAGACTAAAATAATATAAGCTTCAAATTCCTTGAAATGAAGAAAAATTTTAACATAATATTTACAATAGCATGATTTTGTAATAACAAAGATTAATTAATTATTTAATACTAAAATCGATACAATAAATAAATTTAATTAAAAATTTTAATTAATTTTAATAATTTATACTTTTTCTCGAAAAAAATATTAATCTAAAATTTTGTTAACCATAATCATTGTTTTAAATATAATAAAAAAATAAATATTTATTAATTTTAATATCATACCAATTAACCTATGAAATAAATATAATTATCAACATGCTAATATTTATACTCAATCTTAATCACATGCAAAAAAATAATGTGTAGTGTGCAAACTTGTCACCTTGTGAGTCAATGTGTAATGTTTGTGGGTTGTGTATGTTTGTGTGCACCCTATGTTTGTTGTGTGCTTGCATGCTAGTTATTGTGCCTCATTGTCAATGGATTTTGTGGGTAAGCCTAAGTGGTTAGTCCCATGCCAATGATGGACTATTTTTGGGGTCATATAAGCTCTTACCTTCACGTGG